>CM026429.1:14909978-15065577 GCA_014871385.1 Ceratodon purpureus
CGCGCCATATAAATGGGATGCAACATAAATTCCTTCAAGCTTGCTTCGACGTAGAACGAGGAGTCGTCATGGAATGAACTCGAATGATCGTTGACCCTCTTCAACTGATTCATGTTTAGAATTGCGGATCCGAGGAGTCAAGGGCGTTACCCTCATTTCCAGGCTCAGAACCGGGATCACTGTTCGGTTGGCAGTTTCGGACTCCAGGTAGATTAGCAACGATTCATTGATTAGCGGTCCCTTGTTGTTGAGTAGTGGTGTACTAGTCCTCGCAGGTTGGCGTGGGTATGTTGCCAGCGGTGGGAGTCACGCGACTGATGCCACCACCTTTTGCGTATGTGTCCACAGCACACCCTGCCCTGCGGCCTCTGCGCTGACACTTGATAATCCTCGTGAGTGGGAGGAGCAAGGACACTTCAATATTGCAACCTCTGGTTTCGGAGTACTACGTCGTGCTAGCACTTGCCATTCACGTGCTTGTTTACGTCGACACGTTTGATGTAGAGGCTCTTCGCCCAACTCATGCAGGAGCTTCTGATCCTTGTTCCTCAAACTGGCGGAGGAGTTAGAAGAGTACTCTTGATCATGTCAAGGTCTAGGTTGTGGTTGCAATGACCGAGTCTGCGCCTTCAATCTATTTTTGTTCCCGGGAGTGTTAATCATAGATAAGGGCTAAGGCATTCGGATTATTTGACGGTAGAGCTACATTTACTTGTACGATTCTCCCGGAAGTAGACGACGTAGACAGTATTCGATGGGCTGGAGACAAGATTAAATTTATTCCAGATTGAGGTGGGCCGTGAAGCAGCCGAAGGGACTGTCTGATCACCTGTAACTTAAGTCCCACGGCTCGGTCTCTTGTAGAAGATTTTTAAGAGCTTGATCCCGAGTGGCTGCGATTCTTCTCTCTAGTGACGATGGCGTCCCTCCCGAAAGAATTAGGACTGCAAGGCAGAGTCATGGCCACCTCAGTACTACCCTACTCGTCGACATTTCCAGATTTGCAAGCAGATCCCCGCAATGGCTCCGTTGCGGCAGCAGCTCATTCCAACCTTGCATTACAGAAGTGTACGTTTCGATGTCCTCCATTTCCACTCTTGGCTTCATTGCTGGTTTAAACTTTTTCTGTTGAATCACGCGCTAGAGCAAACTACTCCTGGGTAAGCAAGCATTGCAATGTATCAGACAATTAACTGTACTGTGATTCCGTGCATGCATTGTGTGAAGTGGGGGGTCGGCTTCGAATCAACAGTAAGTTCAAGCTCAGACAACGTCTTGGAAGCAACAATTCAGACCGCAGCCATGGTTTTGGTGAGAGGCTGGGTGCCAATCCAAGCCTTGCAAGCAGTGCTTTGTGTGGCGCAGGGAAGAGCAGGGTGACGATGATGCAAACTTCCCGCACCTCAGAGCCGTTCGACCTGGATGGAGATTCAGCTGCCGAAATTGTGGAGACCAGCGTGAATTGGTTCAGCGCTTTCTGGCGCTTCACTCGCCCTCACACCATCATCGGCTCCGTAAGCAGCAACTTCACCATATCCTTCTTTACTTTTTCAAAATGAAATAGATCTTTTAGGAAAATTAGTTTTGCAGGTAAATGATCAGCAGGTTAACCCATCGATCATGTGTGCATAGGGATTGGGTGTAACGTCCGTGTCGTTGCTGGCTATGGAGTCTATAAGTGATCTCAATCTCAAGTTCGTGGTCGGACTGCTCAAGGTATGCTGTACTTATCACAGCCACTTTTGAATTTTATGATATATATTATCTGTCAATTTCTCTTACAATGATGTTTGCGTTGAGAGCTCAGTTTCATTTCATTTGCCTTTTTAAGTGTGGTCGATTGTTGTTTCTGTTGTCAGGCTGTCATCCCAGCGCTTTGTATGAATGTGTACATCGTAGGTCTGAACCAGCTCTACGACATTGAAATTGACAAGGTAAACCAAACACCAAAGAATTGTTTAAGCGAATGATCAGTGAATTGGTTATTTTTAATTCTCGGGGTGATTGTTAGAAGAGATGGCGATTTCTACAAAGAAATTTGAGGTTGGTTTTAAAGGAAACGAAGAACTTTTTAGTGTAGCAGTTGAGGGATAGGGATTTGTATGGTATGCAGGTGAACAAGCCGAATCTGCCATTGGCATCCGGAGAATTCTCTGTTGCAACAGGAATAGCATTGGTGACCACCTTCGCAGTTGCGGTATGTGAATCCAATAATTACCTACTCTTCAATTATCACAATGGCGGATTTTCCTAAGAGCAGATCGTTTACATCCTTATATGTTAGTGGATATGGGATTGATTCTTCGGAATTGATTGATGTGTGGACAGAGCGTTGCCATGGGAGTGTATGTGGGATCACCTCCGTTGCTGTGGGCTCTCTTGGTCAGCTTGGTTCTGGGCACTGCATACTCGGCTGATGTAAGCTGAAAATCATCTCTTCTCATCCTTTGAAATCAGTCACAAATTATGGTTATGATCAAAAAGGAGATTCTGAAGTTTGAATAATAGTGAATTAAAATGATATTCTGGGACTGGTTAATGGAATTGTTGTTGAGCCTAATTTTGTGATAACCACTCACAGATGCCATTTCTGAGATGGAAGAGATCGGCTCTGGCAGCAGCATCTTGCATTCTGGCTGTGAGAGCTGTCGTTGTTCAACTTGGGTTCTACCTTCATATGCAGGTAACTTTCATCCTGGAAAGGAAATCTTATTCATTTGATGTGAATCAGCTCTGTGCTAGATCAGAGAATGATGTACTAGACTTAAGGCTGAAAGCAGATAGGGCTTTATATTTTACAAAGTATCAAAAATTGGGACTACACGTTGGGTATTACACCAAGACCCTTTGTATCAATTGATATCCTATTTTATTACCTGCCAGTTGAAGTAATTCACTCTTGGTTTGAATTGCAGGTGTCTGTTCTTGGAAGACCAGCAGTTTTGTCGAAACCACTATTGTTTGCGACGGGCTTCATGTGTTTCTTCTCCATTGTCATTGCTCTTGCTAAGGTAGTTATCATTGCAGCAACCTCAGTACCAAACCAATCTCTTCCTACCATCCCAGTTAGTCTGTTGTCGATAGCTGAATCATGGTGAGGAAAGGAATTACTACAGTAGCACTCAAGTGACATTATTACAGATACTGATGGTACTGTGTGAATTCATGAATACAGGACATTCCAGATGTGGAAGGAGATAAAGTGTATGGTATTCGCTCTTTCAGCGTGAGACTGGGCCAAAAACGGGTATCCACTACTGCCCATGACCTCTGAAGCCAAACCTCTTTTCACCATGAATTTTGGCTTTAAGAGAGTTTTGAATGGTAAACATATGTTCATGAAGTAATGTAACAAAAGTTTGGGATTTGCTTGGTGGGACTGTAGGTGTTCTGGATGTGCGTTGCCCTGCTAGAGACTGCTTATATTGCAGCCATAGTCACTGGTCTCACCGCTCCAACATTGGCAAGCAAAGTCATAACGGTAAGGAGTATTTCAAATTGATGGTGGACTTCTCTTACCCACGTAGTAAATTGAATGCCATAAACATTTCACATTTCGCTAGCATAGATGCTCATCTTTGAGTAATGAATTGAATCTATTTTCTTGCAGTGCCTGGGGCATGCAATGTTGGGAGGAGTTTTGTGGGAGCGATCTCAGAGTGTCGATCTCAAGAGCCGACCTGCAATTACGAGTTGGTACATGTTCATATGGAAGGTGTGTGCAAACTGTGAATCCATACATCAATGTTGCTAGGTTAGACTCGAAGCTCTGCGTCATACTCTTAAGGTTGTAACCTCTCTATATTCATTCTGGTGACATTTACTACCTCTACTAACAACCTGTACTTGGAACCTGTGCAGCTCTTCTATGCCGAGTATTTCCTCATCCCATTCATGCGGTGATTGCCCACTTCATAGAGAGGAACAAAATAGGTTATAATTAGAATCTGTGCTCAAAAGGCAGGAGATGTATACAAACTTAAGGTAAATATTGCATCAACAGATGTGAAGTCAGACTTTATATCAGGCTTCTGTGGAGAGTATAACCGCCTTTGAAGGATTTGACTGTGATGAAGAAAATCACGTTGTTGATATACACAATGCCTTAATAGGGATCAAGTAAACATGTACTAAGAGAACCTCTCAATTCAGTGAAGATGCACTAGCTCGGTCAGATGAGAGTCCCTTAGCAGCTCGTTGCAAGCTCTCCTCCACCTCTTTAGTATTCGGCCTTGAAAGATCAACACCTCTCACCTACATACAAGGGAAAGACTTCAAGATGTGAAAAAATAATTCAAAAATTGAAATAGATACCAGCAGCAAGCAACTAGATAAGCGACAATGCCAATGAAGCGCATTTGTAAAACCGAAATACCTTAGCTTGCATGATCGCGGAGAAAATCCCATTTGTTGTGGAAGATCGTACAGCAGATACTTCAAATTCAAACTCATTCAATGTTTGTAATACATCGACAAGCAGCGTCTGCCGCCAAGGGCAATGGAGTTTGACGAGGGCAGCATCATTTTCCATGGAAACTCGTATGTTAGTGTCCCCATGTACAATATTCTCTTTTGTTTCTATGCATCCAGCACTTGCTGCCTGGTCTCCATCTCTTCCTTGCTCACTTGGTTCAAAGTTCTCCAAATGTTTTCTGGTGACACTGATATCCGTTGCATTCCCTTTGGATAGTTCAGATTGACAAATTCGTGCGTCCTGCGTGGAACTACTTTCCCAAGTTTTGAGTCTGCTTTGAAGTTCTTTCACGTAGTCAATGGCATCTCCAAGAATCGACGCCTTGTCCATCTGGACGATATACGCACAACACTCTTTCAGGTATCAGAACAAATTTTATGGTAATTCCATAGAAAAGCTTAAAGCTCAAATATGCACTCCGGAAAACTTTCTGAGATTCTAGGCATTCTGAGATAGATCAGGATGAAGAACTTTGAGCACGCACCTTAGAGACATTAGGGACAAGCGCACGCAATGATATGAATCTGTCATTCAGTTTCTCACGCCTTCGACGTTCTGCTAGCACATGGTTAGCATTTGTTTCTTCAGTGCTAGGAACAGGTTTGTGGGATCCCAAATCAGGAGCCCTTCTACCCTCGATAGCCTTGTCGACGATTACAAAACTGCTGTCTGCTTCCTTATGTTTTTCTCTCCAGGCGCTGTCATGGAGGCGGGTGACACGAAACAAAGCCGCTTTCAGGATCCACTGTGGAGTCTGGCACTTCTGTAAGGGTCTTAGGGCGTTGTCCCAGTCAACAAACGCGCTCGCATATGAAGAATCCTTTGGGCCCTCATCCGGAATTTCATCTTGATATCGCTTTGAACCAGCACCCTGAACATTTAAAGGCGTTCGGTAAATAGCATCTTCAACAGATACACTCGTATATGAGCAGTAACTTAAGTTTCTACACTCAAAATTGTCCCAGCAGGGCTACTCGAAGTAAGCAGCATACTCTTCTAATTCTATGCATTACTCATGGAGGCTGGATTCATAGCTTGAATGCCCAATTTGCAAGATATGTGCTCTTACAGGTTGAGCAGAAGAAGAACCGCGGAGACTGTATATATATGTTCCAAATGTACAAAAAATTGAGCTGTGCAGATCAGGGCTAAAAGTACCTGAAATTGTTGAGAGCTGTGAGCAGACAACCTCTGATTCCCATGATTCAGTGAGGTTTCATCCCCAACCTCTGCCCTCGGAGAACTGGACAGCTTGGCTCTCTTGGGACTCCTCACATCTACACACCGCAGGAGTACAATACAACAGTTTAATCTTAAGATTTTCCTGTTCTAATAAAGCACAACTGAAGTTGCAACTATACAGGAACCTCGTTTTAAAATCACTATACAAGAAGTCTGCGTACCGGAGCTTGCAAGCTGGCAACTTTGAGCCATATAATCTGATTGCTGACGAGCGAGTTTCGAAGATTCGTGCTTTTGATCAGCAAGCATGGGATTCTGTATCCGGCCTTGCTTCAGAGGTTCCAGAAAAAAAGACATAACACGCTCAAACATCTTGGAGTCCTCTGGCACCTGCGTAAAGTAAATGTCAAGGCCATGACAACATTGACGATACCCTTAAACAACATGCAATTAGATGTTAGGTAGATTTACGAGGCTTACGTCATCCGTTGTTCCAAATTCTAAAACGCCGTCCTTCAGAGGAATGCAGACAACCGTCTGTCCACCACAACAATTCAATGGGTCGTTAGTTACATTGTTCCTGTCCGAATTGTACATATAAAAGAAGATAATTCAATTATCACATTGAGCGCAACAGATAGATTCATGAGGATACCTTTATGCTGGCACTCTTCTTGTACCAAATATAATGATATCGCAGAGTCCCCAGACATCCAGAGAACACAAACATAGAGGGTTAGTAATAGCAGAAATGATTTCCAAATTTTGGTAACGGGCAATGTCTTCACCTCCCGTAGAGTAACTATGAATGCTTCATTCATCATTTAAAATGTTTAAAGTTGGTGTATCCTAACGACAAGCTCTCGACCTAAGGCGGATATATATACACGCACAACCAGATCGCAGTAATATGATAACCTTGGTAGCTCTAAGTGTCACAAAAAAGATCAAAGACATGGAAGAAACTTGGGGGAAAGAACAGTGATTATATCAGTCTTGTTCTCTCGACTAAAGATGGTGTTTTATCTGCCTCAAGGGCTTCAGAACATGCTGATTAATTCTTAATTGGCCTTACTCGTTTTTAAATAATCCAGTGGTTTTCTCAATCGTCACCTCTTCATTTAGTCGTCAATCGATCAAGGGAACTGTGAGAGGACACCTTGGCAAGAAGAGCGCGTGTAAAAATTTTGGTAGTCGACTCGTTGGTTCCACGTTGCCATATGTATGGTTTCGCGCCGGCTGCTGCCCTTCCTACGAGCCTGTGCAAAAATACAGACAAGTTCAGGCAAAGACATGGATATGCATAATTTAAATCCTACAAAAAAATTCAGGAACATGTTCCAGGACCAACGAGCTACATCTTCTTGATGCATGTTGAGAACCCAAATGGCCTGTGTCAGAGCCTCTAATGCTGCGAAATGACAGCGCCGCTTACAAGTTTACAAGTTGTTTGAAAGTTACTATGTACAAAATCCCTCTCTTAAAATGCTGCTTAGATCAAACCTATTATGGTGGAGTTACAATAACCAGACAACTTCCACAAACTTATGACCTTCATTTGATATAATACGCTACTTGACACAAGAAATTTTTCAAACCCTTCTTCAAAAAAGCTAAGGGAAGGAATATGCACATTATCATTTGAGAAAGGATAGAAAGGCATGTACCCTACACCCTCATCGAAACTGAAGGACATGCACAGGAAGAAGAACCACTCGGTTTCTGCAAGATCCTCGGGCTTCAACGCAAATGGCTTACTGGCTTGCTGTTGTCCATTTTTGTTCGCTGTTAACAATGTGATGTAGAGGTCACGGAGCTGCTGCGAACGCTGTAAGCCGAACTCCTCGGGTGACAACTCCTTGGCGTGAATAGTTTTTCGTGTTTTGATAAGTCCATTGTAGTAGCCGTCACCCCAGACCAACCTCCTGCCATAGGCGAATCCAAAATGTAGTCCAATTCAGAATTGCACTGGATGCGGGAAGTAAAATAAAAGGACATCTCTGAGAAGCAACCGGCACGAAGACGCATAACTTACCTCGGATTACCTGGATCAGGCGTCCAGAAGGCGGAGTAGGTCCATTTTACAGCACGAGTGGCGGCTTGCAATTGAAGCCGCAACTCCAGCGGCCACTCCCCTCCCATTCCCTCCAGCACCTCTAATTTAGGGCCTTCCATTACTTTCTCATGCTGCTTCTACAACAAATTTCCACAAAGCCAAAATCAGGCCAACCAACATGGTACATAAGATAGCATGACGATGTTTCACAACTCCTGACATTCAGGTTTCATTCATGCCTAAGAGCCGCAGCCATCATAATCTGCATAAGAGATCCTTCTCTTCCGCTGCAAAGACATCCGATATTTCACGGCTATTCTGATACACAGACTGTTTCCTATAGCAGTCATCAGACAGCCTTGAGAGCTGAAAATTCAGGTTAAGCTTTCTTAGGCTCTTGATCGGTAAACTGACAAAGGTCGACACTAACAGAACATGCCCTTTTGCACCGTTTGCTTACAAGTTGTACGAAGAAGAGAAAGCAGACATGAGAAGGTATTGAAGGCTGTACGTTGTTGTCAAATAAAATATATAACCAGTCAGAACTGCTCATGTAAGCGATGGCAGTGCTTGACATGATTATGTACTACCATCACTGGCCCGATGTCAGAACTTCGGTCATGAATCTGACAACTTTACAGAAATGCCCGCTTTGACGTCGGCCGGCATTTATCTACAAAACAATATATTCACAAATCCCCCTACGAAGAAATGGTATTGTGTTCAAAACTCCTTAAGATTCTGAGACGAAGAGCCAGAATGAGACGAAGAAGAGAACCTGGTTCCAGAGAACAACAGGCGACTCCCAAAGCAAGCAACCTGGCTTGAAAAAGAATCTCGTTGTACACAACACAGAGAATTGTGAACAAGAGTATCACGTGGATCTGGAGCCTTGTGCTTAATGTGGCATGATCAAACTCGACGTAGGAGGCTGTGCCGAAAAAACGTACCTGTAACGATCTCACTCCAAAAATCACGCTTCGCTGCCTCTTGCTATGATCGCCAATTCGAAATCCTACACTACCACAATGCTCCAGATACCGACTATCCACAAATTATTCGGTGTAAATGGGCCAGCCAATGCCGAGAAAAGCAACGCAATAAAAGATATCCCAAAAGCTCCATATTCTCACATGCCGTCACTCAAAACAGGGTTGTGAACCTCCTGGCACTCCAAATGGAAAATCTACCTCGCTAATGTCAAGTCGACCACCAATTCCTGACTACAATCAGCTATGGTCACGGAGGAACAATTCCTTTCCTGCAAACCTGCAAATCCGTTCTCAAAAGCTCAAAAACACTACGTGCAGCCCTAAAGCGACTCCTCCCACATGACCCATCCCATCCCATCCCTCCTCTTGCACCTGAACAACTCCCCCACACCACCACCACCACAACAACAACTCAAATCCTACCAGCTTCCACCCTCGTACCGCCCCCAACTCAAAAAAAAATACAATTCCCGTCCCCCAACAACACCAGTTTTAAGAAAAACAAAAGAAAAAACTGGTGTAGCCCACATTCTCGTGCGCCTCAAAGTCCTCCCCCGAGTGCACCCCAAAGTCCAAAAGGCACCTTTCTATTCATCATCTCAGATTCCCAGCATCCAACTTACACTCCCAAATCTCTCCCTCCCAAAACTCCACCAACCTGAACTAAACTCATGACTCACTCACTCACTCATGATCCTCCTCCTCATCAATCAGTCCACAACTTAGGACTCAACAACCATAACCAAAAACATTACTACTCCTGATTCCTGAATGACTTTTGTGAACATCCATGGCAGCCGCTGTGCACAGTTTGAATAGGCCATGTGGAGAACGTTTTCCGAGAATGGCTACCCCCTCCCGCAGTGCCTCACTTTCCTCCGGACACATGCCTCAGCATGACGCCAGCTCTGCCCACCTTTCCTCATTTCCACAACAACAAAACTGGCACAAAACATTTCCTCAACAAAACTGGCACAAAACATTTCCTCAACAAAACTGGCACAAAACATTTCCTCAACAAAACTGGCACAAAACATTTCCTCAACAAAACTGGCACAAAACATTTCCTCAACAAAACTGGCACCTTTGGGGCCCAATTTCAGACCCAAGTTAGACTAATATGGGTCTAAAGTTTTTTTGTTTTTTGTTTTTTGTTTTTTTTTCTATTTTTTGCAGAAAGTGAAGAGAGTTCAATTGCAGAGTGATGATATAACTGGCAGTGGAAAGAATGGAAGAGATGGGGTGACATGGATTTTGTGCAGATTGGAGATTTTGGAATCACTGAAACAATGGGTTGTTTGCATGTTGTGATCGGCATGAGATCATGCTTTGATGTATCTGGATTTAATGCTGGCCTACATTGGTTTATCATGAGTGGAATTGTGATGATGTTGTGTCAAGATGGGCATGGTTTTGAAGTTATTAGAAATGAGAGCGAGGTTGTTTGGAATTGTTGTAAATGTGTGTTTTATGTATGGATGCAATGATGTTGTGTGTTGAGTGAGATCACTGGATTGGGGCCAAAGGGGGGTTCAGTGGGCCATCTGACAGGGGTGTCATCTCCAGCGGATGCTGATGGCATTGCGCTGTGAGGGCTCCTGCTCTGCCTTGCTTTACTGACTGGGTCAATGGCTTTCTCTCGTCCCCATTCTGACTTAGATTGTCTCTGTTTTCGTTTTACACTACTTGTTCTGAAGTTTGTACTTTTGGTTTTATGCTCTTGGGAGGCATAAACTGAATTTTGTTAAAAATCTGCTTTTCAGGTATGACATGAACAAAAGAAATTTGGGTTTCTGTTACTTGATTGGACAAGTGGTGTTGGTTAGTTGCTACTTTTGCATTCTATAACACCTACAATGTTAATTTTGAATGTAATTTGTTGAAAATTTTAATACGTATAGGGAGTTGCAAGAACTTTGCAGGAATGTAGTTTATTTTTACACTAAATATTGAAAATATTATCATTGATGCCCGAAGTAATTTAATCTGTTCTTTGGGTGACTTTAAAATTTTGCTACACGCCTCAACTACCTTTGGGATTTTTTATGCAAGTAAATAATATGATTATTTTAGAGAATTCCAAAAAAAAAAAAAAAAAAAAAAAAAAAATTACAACTGAGAAATTTCATTCGAATAAAGAATCAAAGTTTCTCATCCTTTTTGGTTAAGATGCAAAAAGAAAATTTAAAAAATTTTAAATTTTAAATTTTTTTTAAAAAAAAAACTTTATTGTTTCAAAATCGGCAGTTTTAAAATGTTTTTTTGATAAGGAACTGTCAAGAAATTTTAGGAATTAATGATCATTAGCTTCAACGTCTACAAGGTTTCTATAAAGTGGACTAATCTACTTGATACCACATGCATTGTTATTGAATTATATTTGATTTTCCATATTTCATGGCAAAGGTAAGATGTTCTAAGTAATGATAGATGTTATATCGGAGGCGATACATATGAATATACATATTTTAGAACCGCGTAATGTGGGCAAAAGTGGAATTGGTGAGAAAGTCAAATTTTTATTGTAGAAAACGATTCCATAGGGAAAGATGCATGTTTTAGCCCAGTATCATGATTTTACAAAGCGTTTCTCGATCGTAGGATTTTACACAAGAAATAAACATATTGGTGCACAGTGTCCTCTTGATCAGGATCAGAATTTACCTCCCCAAAGCTGGTGATCAACCTGGGACTATACACCGAGCAGATTAGGGGGAAAAATACAATCACAAACAAAATATGGTCGATTCCACCACAGCAACCAATGTGCAGGCTGTGCACTCATATCTGCCGAATTGTGGCCAAGTTAGCATAATGCAATACCATAGCAGAGTCACTCAAAACTAATTACATAAGAAGAAAAAATAAATTGCATTTGAGTCCAGATTTGATGATTTTTAGCTTAATAAATCAGTGATTTATTTACATGAACATTACTTTATCGTATATACATACATAGTTCATTTGTTTATTAATTTATTGATGAGTGGCAATCCTATTATAGTTAAATAGTAACTTAGTACGAAAGTGACTCAATTAACCCCTAAAATTCTGAGGGTATTTTTCAGAGTTGTGCGGGTATCACACAAAATCTACGCAACAGGTACATGTAACATTTAGTGTGGTCATACTCATGTTCATTAGAAGCAGATTTAAGAGATACCCGCACAACTCTGGTATTTTTCATCAAAACTACCTCAAAACAGCCCCTCTTCAAAGCAAGGTGGATTTTGCAAACTTGGGATCTTTTTTAGAACATCTAACCGTAAGATCTTGTAGCTAACTTCTATGTCTACATGTCCATCAAATCTCACACACTCATTCTTCACCAATTGCAAGATTGTAACGTTCAAAGTAGAAAAACAAGTTTTTTTTCCTTGCAAAAAAAGGGGACAGCAGAGTTTTGAAGGCCCAAAAAACCATTTTTTTGCATTATGCATTTTGGGGGTTTTGATGCACGTCAAAGAAGACTGAGTTATCTAATTGTTCTGAGAAAATTATATTCAAAAAAGTTGTGGAAAGTTGCCAAAAAAATCATTTCCGCTAGGGGGTATACTGAAATTCACAAACAAAGGCCGTTTTTGGACAATAAAAATAGCATATGAAAAAAAATTGGATTGAAAATCCGAACGGTGGGAACATGCTCTACTTCCTTCTCTATCCATAGAAATTTTTATTTTTGAAAAATATCAAAATCTCAATTTTTGGTGGAATTTCAAAGTTTCGTCTTTGGGCAGATTTTGGCAGTTTTGGGCAGTTTTGGGCAGAATTTGCTACGTTTGACACTTAAACCTTCATAACTTTTGATCCCGATGTCGGAATTGAAAAATAAAAACACCCACACGAAGATCTCCGAATGGCCCACCTTCAAAAAAAATTCAGAAAATCTTGATATAAATTGCATTCATAGGTACATGCCCAAATTCCAAATAAGCCCAAACGTGGCAGATTGTCCTTTAGGGGTTAAGGTGAAGTAGCTCATGATTACCAAAATAAGGAGTGCAACCTTTTGTAAGTATTGTGTAAAACATAATTCTTTGATTGGAAGAATAATAAGGTTTGAAGATCAATGCAACTAAAAATCATAATTATTTTATTGAAGTTGAGTTAGTTACAAATTTAAAAGGGTACTTGAGTAAAACCTCCGTAAATATCATTTGATCAACCAATTATGTAGCCAATTAACTATCAACTATCACTATTTATTGTGTACAAAAATCAACTTAATTCTATTGAAATAACAACACGGAGCAAACCTACTACCATCACATGATTTCTTTCAAAAGTTTGAAGTATTGTTTATTTATAAAGGCATCGAGTATTTGACTTAGATACTATGAGTTTTTCTTTACTGAAGTATCATTTTTTACTTCAAAAAGTTGAGAGGCATTGTGGACGCCTTATATTTGGTATACAAGAACTTGGTAGTTTCCAAACTCATGAACAACCATTTTTCAACGATGGAATGACTTGCAAAACTAGTTTTCCTTGAATTTAGAGACCACCAAGGTATTATATTCCAAATATAGTGAGACCACGATGCCTCTCAACTACTTGAAGTAAAAATGTTATTACGATAAAGCAAAACACATGGTATTTTTTAAAAATCAAATGTGACTTTAAAGATAACTATACCAACTTATCTTTTCATTACCACCACTCATGTGACTTGTACCAAATTTTAGCTTGGAACCACCATTCTTGAATCCATTGTTGACTTGAATATGAACATATTCTTGGCAGTTTTAAGCATTATATCTAGCATTCATTGGTCAATGGGGTAGTTTACCTCACTTGAATTCACAAAATAATTGAGCACATGTACAAAAAGTGCCTAAATTTCAACACTCTGATTGTGGAGTCTAGCAGACATACTGGTACCGTAGTGAACAAGTTCTGTGTTCTGTGACTTCTGATCCTAGGCTTCTGTTCATTGCAGTTTTCAATCAATGTAACAAAACAGAGCTAAACAACCTTCCCATCCATGACCTGATAAAATTGTGGCAACAATGAGATCATGACAACATGAGGATTAAAAAAAATGCATGCTAATGATGTGTGAGTTGTTAATTTTTTTGCTTGGTGATTGGATTTATCAAAATCTTGGTATAATCATGTAACAGAGGAAAAAGATCAGAACTTACAAAGAAAGAAAGAAAACCTCATCCGTGTCTTTGGGAACCCCAGAACTCCCCTACAGAGACGAAGGACCAAAATCCCCACCGTCCAATCTGAACGAGCATGATCAAATTTTCAGAACTAACTCAATGAAGTATCAGATAGCTAATTTAGAATTTGGTTTTTGTTCTAAGGGCCACTTTAGACTATGGTGGAGAAGTCCATAGGTCATGAAAAAAAGGACGTTTCTGAACTGTGATTGGCCAAAAATGCAACTCTTGACCAAAAGGTGTTTACACTAGGTGAAGACAACAATGGTGGTGAAGATTTTTCATCGGTGATAAAATGACATGGCCGCCTACATGGCAACACTTTTTGGACTTGGGCTTTTCCAGAGGAGGAGTTTCTTGTCCCGGCCTCTTGAGGCCGAACAAGAAACTTTTCCTCCGGAAAAGCCCAAGTGAATAAAAATTTAATTTTCAAAACAGACCTAGACCGTAGATTCTACTACTAAGAATTGAACCATGCACCTCGAGCTTGTCATGGCAAGCCTCTTTGGCTAGCAATCCATCTCCACCTTTTTCCTTTTGTCCCCACCTTCTTACAGTTGGATTTTTACACTTCCCACTCAAACTCTACATGCTATAATCTTTTTTTCAAAGCCATTTTGAAGGCTTAGAGTTTATTTTTTGGACTTTTTATCATGTCTTCGTAGACATGCGCATGTAAGGTACTAATGGTATTGTTGTTATTGATTAGGTGTTGATACATGGGCCAAAATTGAAAGTTGGCAATTTGGCAATTTTAATTGTTTTTTGAAAAAAACTAAATATTATATTACCATAAGATGTTTTTTTATTATGGAAAGTGAAAATCAACCAAAAAAGTTTATGATTCTACCGCTCAATCTTATAATAAAATTAATTTGAAGTTTATTCAAATTGTCATATATGTGCATATTCAATTTTTATAAACACAATTCTTGTTTAAATCTTTTGGTACAATGTGAATGTAGGAAATTATGGTTTTTTATGAAAAAAAACTTCACCATTTGGTGAGCTTCTCTTCACTGGTACACTTCTCCAATGGACTTCTCCGCTAAGCTTCACCTCTAGGTGTTTAGACTACAGCTGGTCAAGACTCCTTTTGAAATATTATATTGCCTTTAATTCTTCTCTAGCACATCCACCATTTGCCTCATATAACCATGTCTTGGCCAAGCATTCTTGACCGACCAGAGGCCTTCTCCACCGTAGTGTAAACTGGCGATAATTCACCATGAGTTCAAATGGGACAATGAAGTTTTAAGCATTTGGAATTATTTTCCATGTCAAAAGCCCTCATTCAAAATGGATCTAGTGGAAAGAATTCAAAGAAAAAGGAAACGGACACAACATGGAACATAGCAGACCAAATCGCATGGTGTTCTGTCAATAATCACACTTCTCACTCCTTGATAGGAGGATTTCCAAAATATTATTTATACATAACTCGTTTTTACAATCAAGAGGGCTGGGGCAGATTTATAGTGGTGCTCATAGAGCACCAACACAAACATTGAGCCTCCTTGATCTACTTGTGCTCTAAGATCCATCCACAAACTCATGGTTCAATATTTTCATATTCCATTGTCTAGTGTCTATGAAATGCTTTTCATTTTGAATGGTTATTATAATATGATTATAATATGGCCTCACCGAATAAAGGATCCTCTCCACCTTCAAAACCTGGTCTCTCATTCACTTTAGTTAGGATCTACATTATATTCTACTAGTAGAAATCCTTGACCCTGAATTTTTCATTCTATACATAAAAAACCAAGGATTTGAAATACTCTTGTGAATAACCCTAGTATTACTTGCTTGTCTGTTAACCCCTAAAGTTCCTTGACTATGTTTCACCAAAAAGCGCTCCCAAACTACCAATTCCAATGTAAAAATCATGAATGACTAAAAATCATTATTTTCTAGTTTTAACCGTAAGATCTTCAATTATAATTTGAAAACAAACTTTTTGACACGATTTTTGACTAGGTCGACACACTCTAACTTTTTTTTTCCTTTGATTTTTTGCATTGTGGATTTTGAGGTTTTTGGTGCATAACAAAGAAGACTAAGTTAGCTAATTTTATAAAAAAAAAATTACAAAAAAACAACAAATGTAGCATGTTTGAAAAAAATATTTTTATTGTGTTGAATGCAAAAAAATGATAATTCAAGTTTTTTCCCTAGAAATTCCATTATTTCATAAAGTCCTAATCCAAACGGTCAAAGTAAAGATTGATGTCCATTATTTAATTTTAAACAAGAAAACACCAAAAAAAACAAATTTTATAACTTTTATAAAGAAAAGATGAAGTATTTTTAGTACAGTGCCCCAAAAACCATGAGAAAACTTTGATATTTTGTAGAGTGAACATTTTGTACTTTTTTTGGAAAATCTCAAAGATGACAACAATAAGTATTTATAGAAATAATATGAGAGACAACAAATGTATTTAGCATGGCTGCCTGAACAACCCACCAAACAAAAAAAATTCACTTTGGATACCATAACTATTTTTAAAATTGTCTAAATGAAAATATAATAAGATTTCCTCAACCTTTTTATGGCAAAAATTCACAAAAAATTTCAAAAAATCTCAAAAAATCTCAATCTAAATTGAAGTCAGAGGTACATGCCTGAACTCCAAAGTAACCCCTAGTGGGCTATTTGTCCTGTAGGGGTTAACAAAGAAACAAGTACATCTTTGTTAAAAACCACTTCAAATTTATAAAAAAAAACATATATTAATGAAAATAGTTATTCCAAGGTTCAGCATACACAAATGTCTTCACATTCATCCCCCAAAATTCATCCACACCCTCACAACAAATATCACCCATACCAGGCCAAACAAAACAGAAAACCATCCCCAACAGATCAACCCAAACACCCCAACAAAACAATCACCAGATTCCACTAGATAACCCCGAATCTACGCCCCCAATCCCCAAATCACCCCCCTCCCTACATCCCCCCCTCCACCGGGCCCCCCAGTCCCCACTCCGCCGGCTCTCCCCCCCAAATCCACCCCACACGTACATCCCAGACCCCCCCATGGCCCAGACGCCAGCCCCAAGCGTGCCCATCCTGCAAGCGCTCTCCTCTCCAGCAACCCCACCTGCGCATCCCCATCGCATCCCCATCGCCCTCTCCTCCCCCGAAATCCCTGCCTTGTCCGAGGATCCCCCTCCCAATTGCCCCCCCAGGTCACCCCCCTCTCCACAATCTCACCTTCCATGCCCAATTGTCCTAAAACTCATACCTTGTGCCCCTTGATATCACTCATCTTAAGCTCAAAAAATATTTCTTAGTTTTGATCAGATGATGAGATCATTGTCAGCTTGTGTGTAGCTCAGCTCACTTTGTTGTTGTTGTAGAGATCGTGTTGTTGAGGTGATTGGATTTTTGGTTTTGGTTTTTGGTTTTTGGTTTTTGGTGAGGGTTAAGTTTGGTGGAATAATTATGTGAGTGTTAGTTGGATTGGTTTTAGTATGTTTTGGAGAAGATTGTGAGGTTGGATGTTGGGATGGTGGTTTTGTTGATGTTGTGGTGGTGGTGAGTGGATTGTTTGATGTGTTTTGGTGTTTTGGATGGGTGAAGGTAGGTGGTGATGATGCAGAACAATGTGGATTACGTGGCACCGCCGCCGGTGGAAGGAGTGGGAGGAGGGGGGACTGGGTATGGATGGAACGATGGGCCGCAGATTGGAGGTGCAGTTCTTGGGAGTGAGATTGATGTTGCTAGGCATGCGACTGTTGATCTGGTTCATGTGTGGTGTATGCCGAGCACTGCGATGATCGGGCATCAGGAGCCGCCACGGCCTTTGGAGCAGGTGAGGGTGGTTTAATTTGGTTGGATTTGTGTGAATGTGAGTAGTGGGATCGGACATGGTGGGATGGTAGTTTGGGGGTGAGTTTTTGACGTGGGCTGGTTGTAGGTGTCGTTGTTGGCTGCCAGGAATGAGAGGGAGAGTGCTCAGATTGCAATGCGACCAAAGGTGTCTTGGACGAGTGGTGACATGGTGGGGTATCTACAGATACAATGCTCGGATTTTTGTTCCAGCTCTGGTGACAGGTAAGTTCTGATGTTTTCTTGATGTCATGAATTTGAATTTGACATAATGTGATATGGTGGAAGTCAATTATGAGGGAGGAGCTGATTAGAGTAGATAATCAGATGTGAATCGGGGAAGCAACATTCATGTAGAGCATTTCAGAGAGGCAAAAGAAGGGGTACGGTGTTTGTAAGCATGGTATTTGTTGTGTTGTCCTGGGCAAAGAGGAGAGCTAAGTGATTGCTGGGGTTGCTTGTCAAACCAGCTTAAAAGCAGGGAAGGAGGTCACAATTCGCCGAGTAGTGCCAATTCTGGGAGTTCCGGATGCACTTGTACCTATCAGTTTGCCATCAAGGATCGGATTGCTTCCAGGGTGAGGTTCTGTCTTACTTGCTTCTCTTTTCCTTTTATCAAGTGGATTTTGCTTATCCAAGTATAGCTGACAGTGTCATCTTAACACTAGACTCAAAAATCTCATTATACGTACAATGCAGAGAGACGTCTGCTCTTTGGGTTTCGATTGACGTGCCAGTCGAACAGCCTCCTGGTGTATATACCGGAGAAGTGTGTATTACGGCTGTCAGAGCAGAGACTGAGTAAGCTTCTTCTTCCCGTTGCTAACTTCACTTGCATAGAGTTCGATTTGTGTTTTTGAGATCAATTTTGTCGGATAAATTAGGTTGATACGTGTAGAGTTAACCTGAAATTGAATGCGTGCAGTATAAAGAGCTTGCTTCCTATAGCTTGATCTCAATAGTAGGTTCATCTGCTTCTTCTGTGCAGGGCTGCTGCATCGGAGAAGGTTGTATGTGAAAAAATGGAAATTAAGAAGGATTTGCAGAGCTACTTAGCCCAAGCAGAAGCTGTTGGCAGCAAATCAACTCAAGAGTTGGTGCGCCTTCTACATCACTTGGCACTGACATGAAATGCTGTTTGTTAAAAAGGTGGCACTGACTGGAAGGACCCAACGGTGTGGCATGGCTGCACTGCCTAGAGGTGAGTGATAAGATGCCCCACCGTTGGGCTCTTCCCTCGTGCAAGATATTTGAGTCCATGGGTGCATCTATGCAGATTCATGCAATGGTAATCAAATTTTAAGATTGCGGTCTCCTTAGTTTACAGTTCTAGTCGATTTTTCCACATGCTTGACGATATCTCTCTATACAGCTGCAGTCGAGTTTTTTAGGGATTGTTTGAGTTAACTTCCAGCCATTTTACATGGTACAAAGGCCCACATATAGATCTGACATGTTGTTGGTCTTCCTTTGACTGGTTTTAACATCCTTGTCACTGGTTGATCCATGGGCTTAGTGATTCTGCAATACGGAGTTTTTCTTTAAACACTTTAGAGGGACGGTCAACCTGGCATGTTTAAGAGAATATGGCTTGGATTTGATGTGTTACTTTCATTTTTACCCTTTTCTCTATCCAAGTATTTCAGGTTCTATTGGTTTGGTACGCCTCTTCAGGTTTACGGACTTATAACAGTAATTCATATCTACGAATCGTTTTCTCTTTTGGTGCCGCAATGGGTATCCAGTTCTTAAGGTGCTGACTGAGAAATGGTGGATCGGCTGCAGACACAAGCTCTGCAATCTATCTGTGAGGGATTGCACCAGGTCCTCCAATCGCCTTTACTATCTGCCAGCTGCGGAGATTTTGGGAAAATGGAGATCGATGAAGAATCTCAATCACCTCCCTGTATCCGAGTGCAGTTCAGCATCACTGTATGGGACTTTGTTTTACCCACCACACCATCATTACCAGCCGTCGTTGGTGTATCCTCCTCCCATATGCCTTCAGAATGAAAATCTCGTATTTTTTGGTATTTTATGCAATATGATCTTTTAACTAATTGAGACATTTCTTCTAAGATTCACGTCCGTAGGGTTTCTTGAAATGCCTTTCACGCTAAAACTCTGAAGGGTTGATGTTTTTGTGTTAGTTCCTGACATATAAAAAGATATCAGAAACAGTGATAGAGGACAGATATAATTTGGAGCACGGAAGCAAGGAGTGGTACAAATCGCTTGACATGCATTTTGATTGGTTATTGCAATATCGACTTAGCCCTTACTTCTGCCGTTGGGGTGATAATATGCGCGTCTTGACTTATACCTGCCCCTATCCTGGTACGTCTTCTCCTACTTGGACATGTCTATTATGAGCATCTTTGAATTATCTGCCAGTGGAGACATTCGAAAATCTAAATATCCCATTGTGCCTTCATCTTGCTGCCTCCAGGTTCACTAACAGTGTGCATTACTGATGAAAGGTGCTGATGTATGCAGCTACGCATCCGAAATCACAGGATTATTACTCAAATCCAAGATTGGCAGCATATGCAGTTCCTTATGCTCCAGTCCTTTCTTCGTAAGTGTTATCATATTCAAAGCTTTTATTTTAAGAGCTGGACATATGCCGCAAGTTATACCCAGGCAATGATAGATATATGATGAGTACTTGTGAATCATGCAGCACTGATATTGCGAAGAATGTGGTGAAAAGTGAATTGGAGATTTTGAAGCATGAACCTCATTGGAAGAAAGCATACTTCTATTTGTGGGATGAGGCATGTGTCTCACCTTGTCCTCAGTACGGTCTCTAGTGAATGTGGGTGATTTTCTAGAGTGATTCATAACTCTCATAGAACAAGGCCATGACGTCCTTATTTCCGGTGATAGGTTGGCCAAATGATCCATATTTTGTTTGTAATGGACTGTGTTTGTGAGGTACGTTGTCACTCTATTGGTAATCATCTGATGTGCTACTGACATATTGTTCTCACCAGCCTGTAGGATTCGACCAGTACGAGATCATACGCAGCATGGCTGAAGAAATCCGAACTACAGCACCTGATGCACGAGTATTGACGACTTACTATTGTGGTGAATAGATACAACATAAATGTGTCTTCATGATTGTGGCTAGTTGTTTCATGGTTGGGATGCTCTGTTTGAAAGTTCATCTATGGGTCTAGGATTCTAATCACACAAGAACACTCTTTTCGTCTTTGATTTAGGTCCGAGTGACCCCTCTATAAACCTGGGCGGGTTTGAATCCTTTGTCAAAGTGCCAACATTCCTACGGCCACATACACAAATTTTCTGTACTAGGTGAGGGAACATGAACCTCAACATTTGTCGTTACGTTTGGACTTCGGTAAATAATGCACTGACCCTTGTCCTAGATGTCTCAGTAGTTAACTAGGCAGAGCAAGAGGTAAGAATAAATGATTAGCTTCCATGTCCTTCCCTCCTGTGAAACTGGTAGATTATTGCATTTTAGTTCATGGTGAGTACTAAACCTGGTGCGTAGTTTCTGCTGCATCTCTCGACCTTTGGAAAGTGGCTAACACTCGTTTTCTTGCAGTGAATGGGTTCTGGGAGGCAGAGAGGATCTTGTGAAGCAAATAACTGACGAAATTCAGTTGGAAAATGACGAGGTACAAATATTTTTGTCCATGATATTTAAGTGATCACGTGTTTATAACTACAGCTGGGCTGGGGTAAACGTTGAGTTTTGAGATTTACAATGCATGTCAAAGAAGAGTAGGTACATGAAAACTTCTCTGTGGACATTTTCAAGTATCACATATTCTCATATGGTCTTTCGTCCTTGTATGTCCTTTGTGGCCTTTAGGAGTGGTGGACATATGTGTGCATGGGTCCAGGAGAGCTCCACCCAAACTGGCATTTAGGAATGAGAGGAACACAGCATCGCGCAGTAATATGGCGTGTTTGGAAAGAGGGCGGGACTGGGTTTTTGTATTGGGGTGTCAATTGTTACGAGAAAGCAACTTCTCCAGCTGCTGAGGTACTTGTGGCGTCCCTTGGAGACTTGATGTACATATTTCCATGCATCACATAGTTCATCAAGTAGACCTGCTCGGTGATCTGTATAATAAGAACTAAGATTAACTGCTTGATCTCTTATGCAATCTCATCATGTTGCAACTGTAGATTCGCTTTCGCCGAGGATTACCGCCAGGAGACGGGGTACTGTTTTATCCTGGAGAGGTGTTCAATGTCGGTGCTACTCTCCCTGTTGCATCTGTGCGCCTGGAACGTTTCCTCAGCGGGATGCAGGTATATGATTCACAAGTTTTAGTTTTGTTGTTTAGGCTTCTCCTTCATTATCATGCAGTAATGGGCTTGTTTGTCTTGCTTTGTTAGTGACTATCTTGCATGACAGGATTACGAATACCTACAGCTATATTCATCCATGTATGGGCGACATGAAGCCCTTGCTCTATTAGAGAAGACAGGTACTTACAGTGGTCCAGAGCGCTATACACTTGATCATGGCCCGATCGAATCCCTGCGGGGAGAGGTCTACCGTGCTTATCGGCCTATAACATAGAAGGGTTTGCACGTTTACACCATCTTGTATCATAGCAGAGCAGATAGCTTTACAATCTGGGGACACGAATTACAGAAATTTCCCCTTCCTATTTACAGAGATATCTAAGGCTGGTCATTAGGGTAATGCAATTGAATTGAGCATGTCCTATTACAGTAAGTGTAAATTCAAAGGTATACGCTCTATAGAGCAGAGGGCTAGAGTCCCATATTTTGTTACACTAATTGAAAAGATAACCATATTATATATTACTTCCTGGTGCTTCGTCCATGGTTGTTTTATTTCAAAACTATCTTTTGCATTATCGGCAAGCTGTGTACACCGCCTAAAACCAGCTCATTTCGAAGTTTACTTCAAAAGAAGAACTGCGTGTCAAATCAAAATGATGGATATTTCCTTGTTGGGTTTGTCATATCTGGTTTTGTCTAGCCCGTCTTAGAAACATAGAAATGTGGATCTGAAGTAGCTTTTGGCAGAACATGTTTTTGGCAGAACATGTAGACTCCAGAACTTAAACGAGAAGCAAATTCTGACCAAGGTAGAGATCAGCCCAGCCCAACATCGTTGACACATGAGTGAATGCTACTGTGGAATAGAAAAAATGCAGCAGATCTTATTTAGGGATCTCTTATCTCCATATGGAATTCTTATTCGCAAGAATTCCACTTCCCAAATGAACTTCAGAGCTTCTGACTTGAAGAACTACTGAACAAAGACATAAACTCTTTCTTTCTACTATGGAGGGCGAAATTTAACCGGTCTAGCGAGAACCAGGTGTAACTGAAACTATCAATCAGTTGAGGCAGGAATCATCTGAAGCAAGAATCAACTGAAGCAGGGATCGGAAATTGGTACAATTGGTACAAAATCAAGGTCGTTGTAGGAGTCTGAACACGGAAATAATTGTTGCTTGCACCTGTCACCTGTCATTCAAACAAAGTTATCAGGCATAAATCCGCTTCAACAAGACAACATAGATATCAAGCTGGTGGCTTAGCATGTACGACTTATATAATTTCACACCTGGGATTATCCAAATCTTACCTAGTGAGTTTTGGAAACTGAAGATTTTGTAAACGAGAGATGTTCAGATCTTTCCAGCCACAGAACTCTTCATTAGCCTTCTAATGCACTCAAGGAGGTCCTTGAGTTTCTGAGAATTTATCTGCAAAGTAGGATTGTTCCAGATCAACACTAAGAGTAAAATTGACCCTTTCATCTTGAGTAAATCAGGCAGACAAGCTCCTAACTGAATCAAGTGAATGCGAGCATGGCATATGTGCAATCTTAAATGGTTCATATCCTCAAGGAAGTCGAGTAGCCAACAATACGTTACACATCCTGAATGGTTGAGCAGGTTCTAGTGATCAACTAACATGAATAGACAGCTTTTGAAAAACACGGGTAAAAGGGAGCGTCACCAAATTT
This sequence comes from Ceratodon purpureus, assembly GCA_014871385.1. Classification (NCBI taxonomy): domain Eukaryota; kingdom Viridiplantae; phylum Streptophyta; class Bryopsida; order Pseudoditrichales; family Ditrichaceae; genus Ceratodon; species Ceratodon purpureus. The sequence goes on from CM026429.1 coordinate 14,933,690, forward strand.
GATAGCTTGCAGACAGTCTACCTCAGATTGACTCAAACCATGTTGTGCGCTGAGGCTTGTGATGTCGTCAGTTTGGTTGATAGCTCATCTGAAGCTCTGTCACCTTTTGCCTCCTGTTGAATAATAAGAATATGGAACTGATCTGGAAACATATTGCTACTTTTGTCTGCTTCTGTGACTGAAAAGCAAACAGATCAACGCCACAACGCGTGCACCTACTCCATGGCCAAAAACAATCCACAAGCAGATGTTGAAATCATCCAGTCGATACCCCTGACTGGCTAGAAGACCACAGCGCGCAATGACCCAAACACCTTTGTACCTGCATACATTGTCACATTTACTCAAAACTTGTCGGTATGCCAACCTCCCGACCGACCTGCTCGAATACTATCTCTGATCTCACGCACAGGTTGAAACACAGTGACCAGTAAGGTCCTCAAAATAAGTGTTAATTAAGAAAGTTGCAACAGCATTACGAAATAACAATTGACAAGTCAGTAGGACAGAAGAGGAATGACGATACTGACCGCGCCGCATTTGAAAGGATATAAGCCTCGAGAGCATATTTCGCGTAACTCAAATAGGACAGAGCGTGTAGAAACCCAGTCCTTTTAGAGGACACAATCAGTGTTGCGATCACGGGCAGAAAGACTGCACACTGAACCACAGCACATTATTTAACAAAATGTCTCTAATCTATGGTGGCTTATCTCATCAACTGAAACCATCTGTAAGATTGAAATCATCAATTAAGCATGTGTTTGACTCATGCAGACGAAACCGTTATGAGAGACGTATTAACATTTTCACATTTATTAGCAGAGAAGACTTACCAACTGTGCAGAAGCTGGCTCCAGGAGGATGGCAATAATATAAGCATAACCCGTTACACAATATACTAAGACCAGAGTGACGCAATAGTTAGATAGAAAGGTCGACCGGGGATTGCAGAAGAAGTAGAACATAGACAGATAGATGAGAGGCCTTAGAACAACGTTGACGAGATCTGCCATGTCCTTTGCGATGAAAAACGCAACGCGGTTCACTCCCGAAGCACTTTCACGCCAATATTGAAGCTTGTCGACTGAGAAAGTTCTCAGGGAAGCTATCATGGTCAATAAAGCTGCCAAATCACATCAAACGGACGATAAGTAACCTTCACAGTCCACCCAAATATATAACACACATAGCGACAATGCATATACATCATAAAGAGATAAACAGATTCGTCCATAGGTGAGACTCGTGTACCCAAAGCAATAACCGTGAAATGGTAACCCTGGGATCCCAGATTGATATCCTTCATGTTAGAAAGTACGCCCAAGCACGCCCCAGCAATAAGCAAGATGATGTAGTCCTGCACATGTAGCCTTGCCTCACGGAACCGCTGCTTTCCCACTCTGGTTTTCAACTCCCCATTCATTCTTGTCAGATATGTCTGATCTGCCTCTCGTCACACGTCCATGCAAAGCAAAGTACGAGAGGAGAGTTGTACTAGTCTACAATAGAGATCATGGCTAAGTCCGGGAAAAAGGTTTAATCTGGCAATAACGTTACAGTCTATTGCAAACGCCATTTCGACATATGCAGTGGTAATAAAGCTCACCTGTGTAGGATGATTCTTAATTGCCTGAAAAATCCAGGCGTTCGGCGACCTGACAAATCATTAACCCTTGAAAGTGCAGCTTCGATTCCGTCCCAAATCACAGCAAACTTCTGGTAGAGCTCCAGGCATGCTTGCTGAGCGAAGGTCGCACCAAATCTGGAAGATTCCGGATGGACAAGTGCCTGATTCTCAACAGAAGTGCTAATACCCGTCGCCATTGTAAGCATTTCGTTCGGGATTTGGTAACCCTTATGCATCATCCACTGAACAGGCAGAGTTCTCGGGTCAATGTAAGAGGAACGAGCTTGATGCGCAGCACCCTCCAATGCATCCATGTAGTAGTCAGGCGGATTAATTCTGTCGGGCACCTCCAATCCGAGTCTTGAAAAGTAACCTTCAATCTCATCCACCGGTCCCAAGTACACCGTGTAACCCCCTTTCGCTAGAAACATAACATCGTCGAACATTTTGAAGAGGCCGTAGCTGTACCAATGCGCACAAGTCGTGAGACATATGTCATTATTGAACATTGGAATTTCCAAGCTTCTTCAAGAACGGCTCACAGCATAAAAAACCAAGAAATTGTAACCTGTCTAGATGAAATTCGGGAAATTGAGCATGAGATGCGAGGGCCCAAACCTGGGCTGATGAACAACCAAAATTACGTTTACGCCTTCCATAGCCTCCCGACGTAAGGCCTGAAGCACAAGCCTAGAGGATGTACTGTCGAGTCCGGATGTGGGCTCATCTAAGATCAACAGAGAGGGCTCAATTACCAACTCCAATCCTACATTCACTCTTTTGCGTTGTCCTCCTGATATCCCACGGTTTTCGACAGTACCGACAAGGGAATCCCTTATGCTTCCTAACCCCAATGCTTGAATGATGCGTTCCACAATCAAAACTTGTTCATACATTGGCGTGTTGACCGGAAGCCTGCAACAGAAGTCAAAAGTTCCTGAACAAATGCTTGTCTACATAGGAAGTTTACCAATGTACTCTGCATTCCCGTCTGCATGTCTCATAGATTTTGATTGTCAATGCAAATCTTCTGGTACTGGAAATAGCAGTGTCTTTGTGTGAGGTGACCCCCAGGTGTTCGGAATTAAAAGAACGTAAAAATGAATCGACGTGGACTATCCAAACAGTTTGGTTGAACATTTTTCGGATGGTCACCAGTAGAATATGAGACGGTAGATGATCAAGCAGAAATACCTGTAGCTTGCGCTGAACCACAGATTCTCTTCTACAGTCAAACTTCCGTGAACGATATCATCTTGAGGCACAAATCCAATAACCCGCTTGTAAGAATAAATTGAACCCGGCTTGCCGTTTATAAGAACCTCTCCTGTTGTTCGAGTGTTTGTTGACTTCCCAGCTAAACCATTCAAAAATGTCGTCTTCCCAGCTCCAGATGGGCCCATTATGGCAGTTATCCTGCCTGGCGACAGCTTCCCTGTCACGTTACACAGTATCTTCTTTCCACTGCCCTTGAGTACTATGGACAGGTCCTCAAAAGCCAATTCAATTTCAAATCTCTTCTTGCGAACGAGTACTTCACCATGCTGCCCTTCCTGATCCGCGTCTAGGGACGGGTCTTTGTATCCGAAAGCTCGCTCTTTCTCAATTTGGCCATAAGCATAAGCAAACATTTGACTATGAGACTGTTTGGTCGGAATGGCCAGTGTCGGTAATTGGCCAGAAACTTTCCGGCTCCTCACTAATTCCCCTGAATAGTCCGGCACTCCCCCAAGGATACCGGAGCTCGTACTGGTGGGAGAAACTTGCTCCACAGCATCCTGAAACCTCTTGGATAAATTTACAAAAAGATTCGGTAAGGGGGCAGCTGTTGACGAGGTAGCTGCTTTGTTCTCGTGAATCGTTGCAGGTATTATACCAGAGTGATGAAATTGACTAGAATTTGTTCTTTCTAGGGAATCTCTGTTATGGGGAGAGAGGCTCTGCAAATCAATAGAGGTAATTAGTTCCTCCTCCAATTTTGCTTTCAAGTGCACCTTGCAATTCATGACATCGTGGTACATTTTGAAGCTACACAAAGTAACATGTAAGCGTAGCAATTGCTGCAAAGTAGTTTTACGAACTGAGTTATAAGGTAGACCCACCTGAAGTGGCTCAAACAAAGAATTTTGCCAAAATGTACCACTTATCTAGAAAAGCACACCCCGCCAACGCAACTGAAATGAATACGAATTGTACGTATTGTTCATTTCAGAACACCAACCACTATCTATACCTTAATAATGATTCACATTGGCACTAAGAGTATAACTTAAGAGTCTAGCTGGGTTTTTCATCAGACTGGGACATTACACAGCCAGTGGACACACTGTGAAAGCTTCTCACCTGCAATTCTTCTCCAAGAGAAGGCACTGGTTGCTTTCGACTGAGAGTCCGAGTTAATTTTCGTGAAAGTTTTGAAGCTTGACGTTTTGCAGTATCCTTGACTTGTTTCAAACGCTCATATCTAGAAATGTGCTCGTGAGCCTGCCTTGCTGCTATTTCTCTTGCATATGCCTTGCGTCTGTTTCTCAGATCCATCAACCAGTCCGAGCAAGTGTATACAGCCACCAACAGGATCAAAAACCCCGCCTGCATCACTTTGATCTTTCATTAGAGTCGGCCACAATATGGAGTGCTAGCGTTTTCAGATTCGTGATATCCTGAGAATCTGTCAGATGGATAAAGTAAGAAAATAAAAGCAGTTCTCCTGTCGCCAGCATTCCACACTCTAGTGCTATTTGCAAAAGGCAACAGAAAGATTTGGAGAAGAAATGCCTTCGACGTACAAGGATTAAACCTCCAACACCTTGTAGGTTCTGGCTCTGAAGATTACCGCTCACACAAGTTGTAAGAGGAGAACATTCTGCACTCAACCACGCAACGAGTGGTTGTGAGCAGCCTGCAAGCAACAGGGGTAGTTCCACAAGCTGGGAATGTGCATTGAAGCAAGCTGAGGGAAGTGCCGATGAATGCACATTTCTTGATTGTATGACTACCCTCAATATGAGATGGTTAGTGAAAGGATGATGAATGTTTTATTCAAAAGCAGAAAGAGGACATACTTTCTTGGAGGGTAGATCCCAGCCGACAGAAATGCCTGCACAACACAACAGAATTTCTCATAAGTGGCATTTCGAAGCGCACATAATATTCATGCTGCGATGTGCCTGTCTGCAACTATGCAACTGAACAGTCCATATATATATTCATTTGAACTCAACAGTATGGCTGCCACTCAACAGTCTGAGTCAAACGATGAGGGTTTAGTAATGTAATCGGCTTACCCAGCAGTACAGTTCCGAGAGTCAACAGGCGTAGAGCAAAAGTGACCAGCTGGACAAAATATGCCCATGGTAGAGGTAACATCTGCCCATTCATCGGCTCCTCCACACTGTGCTACGTACAAGCTACTGTTCTGCATCACTTGGTAGCCATATCTGAAAATATCAACCACCCACAAATACAATAGACAATTAATAGTGATCTTTCTAAACCCTAAACCTGCAAGCCGTTTTCATCGAATCAAGCACTCATACGATATTAGGTGAATATGAAACGTACGGTTCACACATGTTGGTCTCGTGATTTAAGGTCGCCAGAGGGCAATAAGATCCTGAAGGACAAGCTGCAACCAAAATCAGGTCAGACACACTTGCAATGAGGATGATCGAAAGTGTCTGCCATGTCTTCAAGTCACAAACTAATTACCAGGAGCAGAGAGATGATAGGATACTCACGAATCATACAGGAGAGTCCACGAGGGCAAAAAAATCCAGCACAACATGGAAGCGGCTCCAGAAGTCTACTGGGGACAATCTCACTATCTAGGCTAACATGTTCTGCGACTCTGCCAGACCAACCAGCTTCGCATGCTTGATCCCAACCACTTGCATTGCAGTTCAGGTTCGGACGTGGAGTGTCAACAGCTGCAAGATTTTCGAAGTAAAGCCTAAGTTCGCTCATGACACAGACCCGCTCTGTCATGGTACCACCTGCAAGTCATTTGCAGCTCAAAACTTATATTAAAATGAACAGATATTATATATGTTGACAAAGCTCTTCATAATTGATATTGAAATCGAGATCCTGACCAAAAAGCAACACCAATTTAGCAGTTCTTACCAGTCATATAATCACAATCTATCAAGATATTCGCATCCGAGTTGCTGAAACCAAAAATCTCGTCCACGCCTTCTCTTTCCCTGCACACCACCCGGACATGGTTAAAACAGTGATGCTAGTTTGCATTATCTCAATGTCAAACGTCAAAAGGATAGAGGCGAGTGTTAATGCTTCACATACATACCCATGTGCGAATGAACATGGATTTTAAATATTGTAGTTCGATAATTTTTACTTCATCAATTGGATATATTTTTAGTTCCATTGAATTCGGTTCAAATTCCGATTAAAACAGTTGGCTGGCAACTCCGATGCATACTGCTGACACGAGATTTTAGTAGAGGCAAAATGAGCTGCAAAACTTAGAATGCGGACCTTTCCGTGATGCAGTATCCATACTTCTCCTGCAGCAACCGAGTCGCATTTGCTGACAACGCTTCAATTTCACTATTTGAGGCACTCTCGTCAATGCCCGGGGGCCCAGCTGGGACTTGAGATGGCAATCCAAATGCTGGCCCCATCGAAGCTGGAGACTGCCCTGTGTCGATTCCTCCAGAAACTGGTGCAGAAACTGGTGCACTCTGTGCTGCTCCATGGCCAAATAAGACCGCGGAGACAAAAATGGCGAGTAGCAACTGAAGCCGTTTCGGCGTGTGAGCGTTCAGCCGCTCCATAGCTTCTCCCTCGACGTCGCTAGGTCATCCTCCCTGCAATGCTATCTTATCACATTCTCAGATGACCCATGCCACACCAAAAAACACACAATGTTCTCAACCACAAACGCAAAACCCCCAAACTAAACGAATCAAGTGCGTCATGTCCTTCCATCCCAACCCCAGCACCAACCCTCTGAGCCCCCACACGTCAATGCACGCCCCAGCGACTTCGCTTCCCACTAGCTTAAAAACCATTTCAACGCCCGGTGAAATCCGGAACCCAACTTACTATCCCAAAACACCTAATTGCTGTTTTGCTCTACTCCAAATTTCCCATTCCCTATCCACTCGCCACCGCTTCGTCATTCACTACATTGCAACTACACATAACCCAAATGCCATACAACAACTAAAACCAATACCCTTCAAGAAACCCATTCACCGAAACATGCAGCACCAAATTACTTACCTGATGGATATGTGCCCTCATGAGATTCTTCCTCCAGGCGTACTCCTACACAAGCATGAGCCCAAAGACAACTCAGATCATGGTGCGTGATGTTGATGAGGCAGCGAAGTCTGCATTTGTCGCCATGACTGATTTGAGGTACAGCAACGCCTGCAAGAGGAGCGAGTAGTTGGTTGCTACAGTGTTTTGATTGATCATCACCTGAGTTAGTCTGACAAATGAAAATCCAGTTGCAGAGCAGGCGTCGTGCTCGTCCAGAAGACCAGCCAGCTGGTCCAGCCGGGAAAAACACGAGCCCGCATTCAACTCCGTGGATTGTGGGAAGTAATATCAGTTGGCTGGAGCGGCTGGAGTGGTTGAAAAGAGAGGGATAGCATTGCATCTAGCCAATTGTGACCCTTGTATCAATACGAGTACTTCATCTTCAGCAGAAGCAGATGCGCATACTGGGCGTGGTGGTGAGAATCCTGAGCCTGTCACCGAAGTAGAAAGTATCAGGAAGTATCAGTGCAACAGCAGTCGCCGCCTCACCAAACACAGACCTGGAAGCTAGAGCCTAGATTATTGTGGCATGGCTGTGCAGCTTATGTCAAGCTATCCCCTAATTTCTTGCCGCAACAATTGCCTTCTTCGACTCCGACAGGAACGTCGTCTGTGAGTTCGTCTCTACCAACTTCATTTGAAGTTTTTGTTCTTTTGACAATTGTTTTAGGAAGTTTTTAATCCGATTCATGCTGTCATTGATTTATGTGAGGTTGATGCATTTGTAACTTGCATATGAGGTTGATACGATGGGCAAAGGGGGTATAGTGAGTTTGGTTATGTCATCACATTCCTGTTAATCCAATAGGTGGTGTTCTCCAATCTTTTCGAAATTAGGGTGATATGTTTTCTGTGTGTGAAGCTCGTTTTGGAATATTAGTGGTGATTGCAGGGGGTTTGGATTTTGGTGGTCTGAGAAACAGAGAATTTTCAAAATCAACTTCGATGGCGCGAGGTGGGAACTCATTGACGATGGAATAAGTACCTTGTAAGGTCTTGAGTTTAATTAGAGAATTTTAATTTTCTCTTCGCAAATGTTGTCAATCTGCCCCAATTCTTGACAGCTGTTTGTTGCTTGTTTTCATGGCTTGGTTGTTCAGATTATGTATGCTTCAGGCTACAGCTCCCAAGGCTATGGAGATGTCGGGGTTGAAGTTGGGGAGTGGTAAGTCTATATTGTGATATCCGAGGAGCTGGAAGAAGCTAATGGTATGTTTTGAGAATTCCCACAACATGATTACTACTGAGAGAGAATGGCAGAACTAAAACGTGGGAAACGGATCAGGCAAGCAGCAGGGATCAAGAAAGCATCTGGTGTAGGTAGCGACAAGCGTTGGATTGAAGAGCATAGAAATTGAGAAGTTCACAAGACATATGACTGTTTCCATACTTACATCAGCTGCAGCAAGGAAGCAGTTGAGAGGCTGCATTAAAAACGTATCGTGGAACACACAACTCGACAATAAAAACCGTTCAGAAACAGAGTTTCTCAAAAGGGATTTGAGTATAATGATTTCCTTTACTAGATTCATTCGGATCGGTCAGAAAACAATATTGTAAATTAACAAAGCTATTAGTCTACATTTTCTACTCTTAAATTAACCAATCAGTTAAAGTAATAATAATGTTTGCACCCTCCCGGGCCTCCCTAAATGCACACCAAAACCTCCTTGGACACTTGTATCTATGCAACACATGCACCAACTCTAAGCTTAGCAATAACGGTATGCTGCAAGTGACAAGGTGAAACAGGTCATCACTCCTTGAAATACAACGCAGCTTCAAATAGGACTCTAAAGTGCGAGGTTGCTTCAAGGTTGTGGCCGAGCTTGCACAATGTACACATCCTTACCAATGACACAACCCTCAATATCCTGAGGAACACCGAAGTGTTTTTCCAAAAAGAATCCAACGGTGGCAAGAGACTGCCCTATGTGGGTTCGGAACTCTGGGTCGGTGGAGAGGGGCTGATTGCTGTAATCCACAACTGCTTTCACGACACTACCATCAGCCTCGTTCACTCCATCCTTCACCATCATTTGTTCGCTGAAATTCGCAAACGCCAAGGTCTTCACAGTCCCGTCAAACTTGTTGGCCGCAAGTCGCCACGGTGTGCCTCTGGTTCCCGACGCCAATGTTTCACCCAATCCTACTGCAACCTCAGCCTGAACAACATCCTTGTCTTGGTCGATTGGACTCACAGTGTGCAAAACAAAGCTCAGCTCCGGAGTCAGAAGCTCCTGGACAAGGACAGCCATGGAAGCTTCCTTCTGCGGTACGCCAGCAATTCTTCGGCTCAAGACAGCTCGTCTTGTATACAAGGATGCCCACACTTGTGCTACCGCCTTGCCAAAGTTTTCTGGCTCTGAAAGCTTCACATTAGGAATGGATTCGTACAACCCAGCTCCAGACATACCAGCCAAGTCCTCAACATTTGCACTTGAACGCACAATAAGCCTAGAGTTCGTGGGAAAGCCATCTGAAGCAAGCTTGTCTAGAATTTGCTTTGCAGGTCTTTGTGCAGCAACAAGAGATTGTAACTCATTGCAAATATTGTCAAGTTCTCCACCCTCCAATGCAGCAGTCTCCACCTTCTCCAGTAGTGACTTGAATTGTTTTAAAGAACCACTCTTCTCAAGGGTATCCTCCATAGCTCCAAATGGGATAACTTTGCCTTTAGGCACAAGAAATGCCGCAGACACTTTCTTTGCCTCCTCAGTCAAAACAGCTAGCTCTCCACAAGCAGCTGCTTTAGAACCAGCATTCTCTGTGGTAGCTTTGGAAAGATCAAGCACTGTACCGAGTGGACTTCGGACTACCACACTCTGCTTCGTTTCACTGACTTTGGTCAATGTTGCAACACCGCCGGCCTCTGCATTTACTGATTTCTCTTTTTGTAGCGGCTTGGAACTTGATACTGCAACCTCTGTCTCTTGCTTCTGGGTGGGCGGAGTATCATTCAATTCAACCTGGACAGACTCCGGTGACGCAACCAGCTCAACAGGTCTGTTCAATAAACTGCGCAGATTTGCTGATCTCTCTTCATCGTCACAAGTAACGAAGACAACCTTCTCCTGACGAGCCCGAACACCCAAGTGAGACAAATGTGGAAGCTCATGTTGCAAGATAACTCCTGCCACGTTCGAGCCCGCAGCCTTCACCTCTTCATCACCATCGGCTTGTTTAACTAGCAATATGATAGGACCGGTAGCTGAAGATGGCAAGGATCCTGGAACAATTCTGTCAACCTCGATAAGTGTACCAGTGGCTCTTCCAGGCATGATGACATCAAAGCCATCTCCTCCTGCAGTCGATCGAATGGCCTTGAGCAGTAGTGAACATAACTTCGCAATCTGGAATACAACACTTGCTCGAATATCAGCTTCCGTGTAAGTCCTCACTGTGTTTTCAGGGATTCCAAGAGCATTGCCGAGTTTCTCCACGTAGTCAGGGTATAGTTGCAACACTGTGTCAGTGTAGCTTTCGGCAACTCGGCGAACACGATCTACAGTTGCCTTCAGTCTCAGTGCCCATGCCTTCGTGTCATTAGCGAGAATTCCTGTAGCTGACCAGGCAAGTAATTCATTCTTGATTGCATCACATTCTTCTTTCTGCAACCCAGACAATCCCAGTTGCTGGACAGCCATCGCGAGACTGGTTAATGCTGGTGTCCATTTGCCCACTCTTCCGCCTTTGACCTCTTCCGAGAGCCATGAAGCACCTCCCTCACTTTCAAAAGCATTGATCAACCTGCTCAATAGTACGAAAGCATAATCTTCCAGCCCTAGCTCCGACAGACGCCATTTTTGACGCATGGCGATCGCTTCATCGCTAGCATCATTCCGAAGACCGCTCACAAGCCCTTGCAGTAGCTTCTCTCGCAGACAGGTCAGTGCATGTAATGTACCGAGCACGGACTCAGCAACCTTCGCAGTATCGCTGGAGTTCATTTTATCCAGATCCGCTTTGCTCGACAGAAAGTGGTCCAAAATAGGAAGACCCCCTTCGTCCATGGATGAGCGAAGTCCTTCCAGCTGCTCAGTTAAACTACCAGCGTTGAAGAAATCCTTCAGCTCAGCATAGAATGTTCTAAACTCGTTCACAAATGCTTCATTGTATTCTCCTGGGTTCTTCGTCACTCGTGCGAGCATCAGCTCAGTAGCCACCAAATCTTCCGGCCCTGCACTCCTGTGCAACTTGTTCTGTATGGTGTGCTTAATCTCTTGCTTCAAATCATGGGGGATGTCGTTGCGATGAGCTATATCACGGATTCTTGTTAAAGGAACAGATGCTGTAAACTCTGCCTTGAAAGCAGGCAAGCACGGATGAATCTTCTGGATCACTAAGAGCTCCTTGAGACCCACATTCTTATCCCCAGTAATACGTTCCAGCTCAACGAAAATCCTTCTTGAAATCTCAGCGTGCTTGTTGGGCCTGTAATGCTGACCATCCTCGTAGCAAACAATCTGCCCTGTATTGATCCACTTCAAATACACAGCAGCATTGACAAGAGTTTTTAGCCTCTCCTTCTTCGCAACTTCACCAGACAGAAGATCACGCACCACATCCAATTTCCGCCACCAATTGCTGGCGCTCTTATCACCTTCTACTATCTGCAAGGCTGGCCCATCCAAACCTGAAGTATCCCATTTCCCTGACCTCTCCCGTCTGTCCTTCACCGATGCTCCCTGCCACTCCTTCACAAATGACGTCGATATTTCATTCACCGCCTGTTCAACCTTTTTTCCCTCACTTGAAGACTCGCTGTTCTGAACTTGCTCTTCATGCTTCCCTGCATGCCCGTTTTGAGATCTCCCTCCTTGAAAGTGCAACTCCTCTTGCGTTTGGCCCCAGTGCGTGACAAGCTCAACTTCACCCTCGTTGGGCAATGACAATGTACGATTCGGCCCCTCTTCCCAGATGACATTACCATCGTGGGTGACGATGATGTGCTTGTACTCAACCGTCTCCCCAGGCTCCCCTTCGAGATCTACCACCCACCCTGATTCAGTCCAGTTCATGGGCACCTTCTCCTGCCATGCCCCTATACTCTTCGCAGATCCCAGTATGGCATGCCATTCACCAAACTGAACCTGATGATCCAGACGCACACGCACCTTCGGTCCCTCCCCGCATCTTACAGTTAGGCTCGCTCTACCACGGCCTGATCTGGCTCTTCTGCCCTTCACCGCGTTGTGAGTGACGCCCGCCTTCCTTAATCCTTCGACTCGCAGCTGCCCCAACTGTCCACATTGCATCGTGCCCTTCACCACGCTCTGAGTGACGCCCGCCTTCCTTGATTCTTCGAAGCTACTCCCTCGCAGTCCCAGCTGCCCCAGCTGTCCACATTGCATCGCGCTTCTAGCAGCCATAGCTTTTTCACACCTCAAGGGCAAGGGACCTTTCTATACACTGTACCGGAACTCCACGCCCAAGCACTCACGTTGAAGACAGATCTCTGCATATACAGACCAAGATCGCATCAGTGATGCGATTGCCGGCAAAATTTTGCACCCTCTCATTGATAAACCCCACAGCGTCCCATTCTCAGTAACAAAGTGCAACTATACATAATGCATTTCCTCTGTTTAACATCATTTAGATCATTCAGCTGAGAGCGTCATAGAATTTCCAGAAAAGAATAGCCCAATTCCTCTGTCAGCAAACACGAAGTGTGGCCCTCATATGATATGACAAACAATAGCAATTTCAAGTACTATAACAACGAAAGCAAATGCCAGCCTCGATATATGCGCCTTCAGTCTCCTCGTACAGTAGAGACTGACATACTGCTTTCGATGCTGTAGCATTCGAAGTTCACAATTATTTGCCACATCCCAATAGAGAAGGTAAAGAATTACTTCATTGTTAGCTACAGAAAAGAGCACGGCGAGGAGAATCACTGAGCTCGGATAGAGGAAGAAGGAATTTAAAAGAAATTTCGTCATACTAGGTATGCAATACCACCTTAGACAACAAACTCAGATGACGTGCACATTAAAAAAATCAGGCTAAACATGTCGCAATGCATCCTCAGACACAGATACTGTGCATAACTTGATCGAACATAACCAAGTAGATTTTCAGAATGTTTCGAGTTTCAGTTCAGACGGGTATGTCTTAAAAGGAATTGACAGCCGATGGCCCTTCACGGCATCAAACGAATCAAAGAGGGTGATTTACAGAGAACACGTGATTATCCAACAGTCAGTTCCAAAAAACAGGACCGTACATACCATAATTGTTCCCAGAGAGGGTATACACAAAATGCACCAAATTTCCAGGCATCAAAATCATGTACCTCAGGAAATGCATTCGCCTGTTTTGGCAGGCAAACCAATACCAAACTCAAAAGACCAACTTCTGAACTTAACCTGAATTCGACATTACTAGTTCTACCTAAATGCAGAGTGTCAAATACCAAAATCGTCACTCTCAATAACCAAATTTTACGAGTACTTCATGTAGACACGAGACATAAGCACTGTCGCTGATGCTAAGCACGCATCTAGTTTGCATGTATGATATCGTAAGACTGAATTTGATCATGATCACTTTCAAAGCATTCCAATATCCAAAGCTTTAAGAAGACAGGAAGAAATTACAATCCATCAGTATACTACCATATGCATAGAACAATTTAGTAAAAGTTCAGGTCCTGAAGAATTAAACTCTTCAATAAACCTAATCAATCGATACCTACGGTTCTGTAATCCATAACTCCCACATTGGGGTTACTATGGGCTCCGAATCCGCCCTTGGTGAGACGAGACGCCTCTCATACAATTCGCGTTGTTCTAGTTTAGCAATAAAAGTCCTAAAAGTGGGCAACATAACATTGATAACAATACTTCCAATGCCCAGCCAGATTTTCAAAATTCTAGATCCATGAGCACAACTAAAGTGACAATGAGGAAACTCCTTCGACGTACATTGGTACATGAAACATCACGGACGTCAAACCCAAATATCCAATTCTAGGGCGGAAAGCCCAGAGCAACAGGAAACCAAACGCATGCGAGCGCTTCCACACATACATTCCCACAGAATCAAACCACTACGCTTACTGGGTTCCACTCAAATCCACCAAAAACGCAACCAAACACACATCACACCTAACCTAGCCCACCCTAATTCCCAACCTCAATCAAAACCCAAATCCCGAAATCTCCACAACTCCCAGAACCCTCAAAACCAGACTACAACCAATGCAGTTTAACCCACCCACATACCCATCCCCACGCATTGCAACAAACACATCCACAACATCCAGATAACCTCAAACTCACACACCTCAACATTTCCACAACAACCAGTTCACCACAAAATCACATACTTCAACACAGTCACAACATCCAGATAGCCATAGAATCATGCACTTACTTGCACTGTCGACACTAGTTCGCATTCCCCAGCTCCATAGCCAGCTCTCCTGCAGCCGAACTATGACAATCAAACTACAGACAGAGAAACCAACATCAAACCAAAGTTTGAACTCTCCTCTCAAATTACATTCCCTTCCAAACTAGCAAATGATCTGAGCGATGGTGAGTGATCACAACTTGGGGTCCACCTTCACTGTCCTCTCTCAAAGATATTTTCCACCAAAAACCATCCATCACCACTTCATTCAATTACTCCCATGTGCTCCTTATTCAGCCATGCATCTTATTTCAGCCACTGTCTCAAGCATTTCTGTTAGGATTTAACCACACATGAAAATTTAGAATTTGTTTCACAATCAATTGGAGAAACCTGAGTTTTGCAAATTGACCATAATTTTTGGGCTAACTTAGAATCTGTTGTAAATTTTTGTAAGTTAGTAGATGATGGGATAAGGTGCTTGGTGAAATAAGGTGCTCATTTGAGGGGTAATGAAATTATTGATTATCATCATTGTTGTTTCTTCAATCATCATCCAGGATGGAAGTGAATTTTTGGGTGAGTTGTGGTGTGTGAGATGAAATGGGGATTGGCCACGTAGCAGACCATATGGGTTCATCAGTGACTGTGGTCTTCAGTGACTTCTTTTTCGGCACATATTTCTAGGTTGAAGCATTTTATTACTTGAAGTGAGAAGGTGGGCGAATGGGGGAGCGCCAGGTGGAATTTGCTATGATATAAAAATATTTTATGTGAGGTTCACGGGTTTGTGAACATGGGGTTCATGTTTGTGGTTGACGTTCTGTGGTTTATTGGTCCCTTTGGACAGCATGGCTGCCACTTGGTGGGTTGTGAAGAGCTCCAGGCTTCACCAATGAAGAAGTGGAATCCTTCACTTGCTCAATTCATTTGCTCAATTCATTTGCATTGTTAGTGTGGATGAAAGTTACTTATGGATTTGTGAAATTGTGTACTAATTGAAATGCTTAGACAGGCACAGAGCCAGGGAATATGAGGACTGCTTCACCGTGACACCTTCTGATTCACTCTCTTCCCTGATAGAAATATGTTACGGCATGTTTAGCAGAGTGTTGGTGACTATTCATGTGGTGTTGATATGCATTGACAGAGTGTGTGCATTTGGTCCAATCGATCAATTGAATGTTTTGTTGTTATGTATGTTCTTCTACGACCAGTAACATGTGGAGCTCGATTTGTGGAATTTTTGTGTGATTTGTAGCATCTAACAGAGACTCATTAGTAACGAGTATTCTAAAGAAGTAGTCATTTCTGTTAGAGTTTGCAATGTGTTAAAAACTCAACACAAAGCCGAATAGAAATCCAGTGTGCCAATTTATCATTTAAAGTAGGTTGTCATTGGAAGGGGGCTTCAGGTATGATTATGAATGTGTGCAAGCTCGCAAGTGCTAGACTAATGCACAATGAAATCATTCAAGGAGTTCTTAGCCTTCGGATGGCAGATGAGCAGCACTGAGCTTCACCAGTCATGATATCAACCATTCTCCAGGCATATCATATTTTCAGTATGCCCAGCTGAGGACATGGTTATGCACACACATACACAACACCAACAAACATACAAAGTGATAATAATTTGGTATTATTCAATCATTCAGATCCCTGAAGGAAGGAATCATACTACTGGCAGATATACCCTTGAGTGACAACTCTGTGCACTTGACATACACAATCTGTGCTCCAGTGACAAATATACGGAGGTGCATGAAGTACTCACAAAGTGGTTTAAATTGGCAGCTCAAGCAGTAATCAGTAGGTGCTCTTACAATAATTAGGTGGATCCACTTGTTGTGAAACATGAACTACGATAAGTTAGTCATGCCAGCAGGTGAGCAACGAATCCGGAATGAAGTGTTCGTATTTCAATTCAGGATCAGCACTGACCTTTCTACATTGCATTCGTGGTACCAGTGAGCAGGTACAACAATTGCAATACCTCACAAGTGCATGCCGGTACCAATGAACGCATCAAAGACGACCTTGCTCAGCAACCACATGCTTCAAGTGGTGTCGTCAGGACTCACCAACAAAGAGAAGATGATTGAGCTACATGCTTTCTACATGTTCAAATCCACCACCATGTAGAGAAACGCAGGATGCAACAACCATTGTTAATTTCTAGGCAAATATCTACATAATACACCACATGAGCATGTTTCAAAGTCTAATCCCTAACACCATTATAGTAGTTAATCAGTTCAACTTACGCTAAGGCCAGCTAATTATTCTCATTCAAAGCTCCGTGTAGTTGTTACGTAGCATCAGCAGTTTCAATAATCATGTTTAACCACTAATTCCAAAAGATTGACCGAAGTGGAACTTTGAATGCATATGTAGTTCATTTCTTCACTCACGTTATTGTGGAAATAAATTATACCCGACATCGGTTAAAAAGGATAAATCGTCGTTGAAGGTTCAATGCAAAATTAGCAGGTTTTACACCAGATATGATTCGATAAACTTGTTGAACAGCAAATTCCACTGCACGTCTGTAGCATCATTGTCAAGCAATGGTGGTGTGAGAACCACTATTGACTCAAAAGCACGCTCTTTTGAAACTTCAACAAAGTCACTGCACGCAATCGTGCGTCTTCAGCGACCGTGGATACTCATTACAATCGGCGATGGTAGTGTCCGCTAAGCGCAAATAATCGAGCTGTGAACCGGGCCACGATTCGACCACCATCGTGAATGAGTTGAAAGAGCAACTTGTGCAAATGGGAGCTGTTATTTTCACCCCAGACTCAGACAAAAATTAAAGGTAGCTGGTGGGGCAGAACGGAAGAACGTGCATCGTGTGGACTCTGTGTGTATGGTGGCTGTGCAAAGATATTGTAGACGGAGCAGGTGGGTGATTGCAACGTTTGCGAAGAGAGAAGCTCCGAGATGCTTTGCAACTCGGTCCATACAAACTGGTCCATAGAAATTGTTGACAAGGATGAGTCCTTCCCACTCCCCTAGCCACGATTGCTAGAGACTATTCAATCCAGGACAAGCCAGACACAGACGCCTCTCCTATCAACTCAACACATGTATTGATCGTCAAGGACGTCACACGAAACATTTTCGGTTCTTGTCCTTTGGAGTACACAGAAAACTATCGTTGAAAAATGAGAAGCTTTTTTGAAACAGAGACGGGAGAATAGTGCACAAATGTAAAATGAAATATTTCAAAGAAGAGCAAGGATGGTTTTGAGCTAAAAGGTTAATCATGTTGTTTCTGGAGATTTCTAGAGATTTTCATCAGCTCCTTCCAGAGTTGTAAAGTTGTGAAACTCGTAATTTTTTTGTAATGAACTTGCCGTAATCGTTTTGACAACATTCGTGCACATTTAAGAGCTGTGCTTGGCAACAAAAGGGGTGAGGTTCTCAGAACTGCGGCAAAGAGCATAAAGTTATCTACGGCCTGCTCTTTCATGTGATTGCATCTTAGTGGCGGTCGGTGTTAATCACTTTCTAGAAAGTTCTAAAACATAAACGTATTGCGCAAGGGCATGAATCTGTCCAAAGCGGACCAACTTTTCTGTGTCAACCTTCCAGGTTGTGTTATGTTAATGATGGTATGGTTGTGCTTTGACGACTCTCTCTAGTTGTTTGTCACCTTGTCTGAAAGGGCTGCGAAGTTGTCAAAACTTTAATTGCAGATAGTTCCCGGGAAGTGAGCATGAAGCTTACTTTTCAACCTTCTGACTGTATCGATTCCGGAAGCATAACTTGAAGCAAACGACCTCAATCGTGTAATTTGAGAACCTCACCACCTTGCCGTGGAGAACTTTGTTTTATGTATTTTTGGTATTGTTTCTTATGTACACAAACTTCATTCAGTTCAACTTAGTTCGGTTACTTCTGCATATAAATCATCACGGTTGTAACGGTTCCGTTTGATGCAAATTTCAGAGTCAGCAAAGAAGAGAATGGCTGCTAAACAAGAATCCTGCAGTAGTTGCTCCCCACTTGTGCTTAGCAGAAGCTGCACGCATGCACACGATGAGGTGATTTGACGAATGAGGCCTCAGAGCAGCAATTCTCGGCACGCCAAAACACACAGGGAAGTGACCCCACAGCCTACAGTGAAGACACAACCCAATCAGTTCCCGAGATGGGAAGAGAAAACTCACTGAAATGTGTCCAGGTATTGCGCCGACCACAAAATAGTAGCCACCACGTCATGGGCTGCGCCACGTCACCGGAACCGGTCCTATACACAGGCTGTCAATAAGGCCACCCCAAAGCACATCTGTCTTAAATATCCCCTCACCTCGCTCAATGCCACGTACAGTCAAGGGTATTAACAACTTAGTGTTCGATCGATGAGCTGCAACTAAACCGATGCTGTTAATCTTGACGTGCACCCAATTCTTGCTTGTCCAGGTGTATGATTGCTCAAAGTTGAGACTTGAGCCATATTGATAGGGAAGTCACCGAATATTACTAAGAAGCATTAATAATTGTAAGATCAGGTTTGCCTCGGTGGAATCCGTTATTCAAATGAAACAACAGTGATCGAGCTATTTGTGGATACCTTACAAAAGTTTCGCAAATGGGATGAATTGCAGAAAACGTTAATATGTGTGTGCTATGGTGCAAACTGCGGTATCTTCAACCCATACAACTAATACTTTATAACACCTTAAAACTGGAAGTGGGGTCCCGTCTACACAGGGAACGTCGTCTTACCTTCTCACAGAACTTATGCTGTCTGATCTAGTCATTGGCAAGAAATCTTAACAACTCAAACACTAAGTTAGTTGATCCCGTGACATGGGCACGCAGTCAAATGCATGAATATCTCCGGTATTGCCTTACAACTATCATTCAAGGCGGTAGAACAAGCAAAGGAGGGACTGGGACACATCGAAATGCAAACCAAAAGACATCAACCAAAGACTAGACACGTTGAAATGCAAATAACAGTGAGATGTAATGAAACAAACAAAACAGAAAATCAGCACGCACCATGATATGGCCGGAGAACAAGTTTCTTGGCCGAAGCAAGGGAACCCGTCCTCGATAAGATCCTGCACGCAATCTCAGACAACTAAGATCGACCTATTACCTGACTCATGCAAATGATCCTCAGAGACGCACAATCACAAACACACTCAATCCAAGTCATGCATCATCAAGCCCAATCCAATAAATCAATCCATGACACTGCGAAACCATGAGTAAAAATGTGTAAAAAGTTGTTTACTAGTGTACAAATTGTCTGAGTTCGCCGATAACATTGAGATGAGGTGAAGCTCCACCAGCATGCTAGTTGCAACTGCAAGTAGCGCAGGGCCTAGGTACCCTCCGACTGTGAGGATCTAGTAACCCTGTCTCTGAGTTGGTTGCACTTGACAAGCTTCACTCATCACCATAATGTAACACTAAACTGTGAGATCCATTTAGTATCAAAATTGTAATATAATGCTTCAATGAGCACGTCGAACTAACATACTATCAAAACTTAGGAGCGGTACTGGAGTAAGTGATGCGAGGGTAAGGCGCGACTTTGTACATTGTCCGGAGACAGTAGACCCTGTCGATGATGTGCTCCACGAGTTTCAGTCGTTGTCCAACGGCTTCCTACCGCAGTCGGGGCAGTTCCATTGTTAAGTACTTTCAATGCTAATTATCCAAGTTATGCATACAGCTGATTCATAACCACCTTCAGTAGTCCCGGATGACGCGTTTCATGTACCCTGGATTGGCAAATCCGTATGGACCATAACCTTGGTTCGGAGCGTAAGATTGGCTGGGTCTGTATGACTCGGCGTGTGATGAGCCGTAGTCGCCATACATTGGTGCGCTCTCACGTTCATAATACGGCATTCGCTCCCGCACTCCATAGGAAGGCTCGACGTGGCTGTAGTAGGGAGATTCGTAGCGTGGGCTATCATCCACGGTTCTGTATGATTCCTCCGCAGTACGGTCAGAAGGCATACCATATGGGGACATGTCGCTCCGCTGTCCGTAGTTGTGCTGATTGTAGAATCCTCCTTCAACTTCATCATGAGAATCATCTTCGTGGTCTCTCTCTTCGTAACCAGGGTATTCTTCGTAGGAAGATAAATTCTCGTTGTCTTCGTAGGCGTGATGACTGTCACCGTTCTCTGAGGGAACATGCTGATGGTAAGACGAAGTCAGCTCAGGCTCCTCTTCAGGCTCAGCCCGACCAGTCTTGGATTGTATGAAGTTGATAAAATTGTCGCTGTAGATTTGCTTCCTGTAGAAATCAGCCTTTTTCTTGGTCTTCTGCACCTGCTTCAATGCTACTTGGGGGTCGACCTTGCCACACACTGTGACTTTCTGAGCGCGCCTGTCAGTGATGACATCGGTAACACCTGCAAAATTCAATAAACTGTTAGTGAAAAATACAAGAGTCTTGAAAACCCAAGTCACGAGCTAAAAGCTCACACTCAAAACTCACGGAAATCTTCGGAAAGAGACTGGCTACTCAACCCTGAAACAATGCAATGCACAGGCCAGTGAAGAACACCAACTGACACCCAAATAAATCTCGCTACTCTCAGCAAACGCGTACTTCAGTAGGGTACCACAGGTGTAAAAATCTTACCCGGCACTTTTCGCAAAGCATCCTTGACCTTCCCCTCACACTTGGAACAGCACATCTGCACCCTCAACTCAATTTCCTGCACAAACATATGCAAAATGGCAAAGGTTAGACACCTCAAACCCCAGAAGATTCTGTGGAAGCACAAGCGACAAAAGCAATGAACAATAGAGGCTGAAGATAGTTAGCAAGAGATCGTTCCAGTGGAGGAAAGGCACCTAGCCGTATACTTACCGGACCAACTTTGTATTGCTTGGGTGGTCGAGATTCTCGCGGCTCACGGAACGACGGTATGGAGCTCGAAGATCGAACTGGGCCATGAGACAGCGGAGAATCGTGGTAGGGCACTTCTGGAGGGTAAGCATAAGCAGGAATAGCACTAGAAGATCGAAGCGGCCCCGGGCGCTCCATAAACGGCTCAGCATGATACCCACCGAAGGCAGGCATAGCACTCGCAGAGCGAGGTATTCTCGCCATCGGCTCACCATATGGCGACGGAGCGGCAAAACCCGGGCTAAACATATACTCTGGCTGCACCGGGCTAAACTGGTGCACCTCCCGAAACCCAGCACCGTAAGGACCATCGAAATAGGGCAGCGGCTCCCGCATCGGAGGCATCCATGCTGTCTCAAACCGCCTGTAGTCAATCTGCACACACGATCAACCACACCACAACCTATCAGCCACACAGCAAACTCCACCCCTCTCCACTCCACAACAATCACCAAAACACCGAATTCTCCACCCCAAACCCACCCCAAAGGTGTCATCTTTACGCACCATAGTCATGACGCCGCGAACTAATCTTCAACGCCGTCCACAACACCGAGCGCTGTCGTCTCAACCCTATCAATCTCTCAACTCACTCCCAGTAGAAATCCTCCCAGTCGGCAAACCACTTCAGACCAAGTCCACGCTCACCACCAACAACTCACAAAACCACAGCTCTCTCTCTCTCTCTCTCCCTCTCTCAACACATAACCTTGCAGTCAGATTATGTTATGCCACGCGAAGAGAACTCTCTGCGACTCCACGCGCAATATATTGGTCTCACGTCAGCCAGATAAGAGCGAATATTCAAACCCCGAGCATATGTCAATCTGGCACACCCAGTCCACCACCCCGAAGATCGATGCTAATAACTCAGAAGCAGCTTCACTCAGTGGAGCTCGCTCATGAGATTGGATACTATATATGCGAATGATATATGTATCCGAAACTCCCGATGGGTCAATGAGCAGTGGCGCATGGAACTGATAACTGCAACTGCTGCACTCCTGCTGGCTGCTGCGGGTGCTGCGGGTGGGGTGGGTCAGCACTAGGCTAGAGATGGTGGGAAGGGTGTTGTGGGCTTCGATTCCCTTGCAGCTCCGCTCTTAACGCCTCCCCCCCGCACAACGTGACAACCCTGTAGACAGCGATGGGTAAGTAAATCCTTGTGGACTCCTCCTCCACCTTCCTTCCTTCCTCCCCACAGCCCCACGAAGTTGAACTCGCAGCCCCCGGCACGTTCAAGCAAGCAGTCCGTCTCCCGGTCCCTTGGTCGGTCAATCCTCTCGCTCTTCTCCCTATCCCACTTCCCCACACGCCGAGTAAAATCCCCCCACCCCCATTCCCGCCACCCCCCCCTTTCCACCGATCCCCTAGATCCGATCCCCCACGCGCCATCTGTTTCCTAGATGTGGCCCCTGATCCGCCATATCGCGCTACTCGTGGCTTTAGACCTCGTCACGCGTTTCGGTTTTCCGCGGCTGTCCGCAGCAGATCCGCTTCTCCTGGAAGCCGAATGGGAAATCCTCGCTCGAAACCGCGATCATCATATTCATAGATTCCAGATAGTTCTGGTAGACTTGTAGCTGCTCCAGATCCTACAATTCATAGATTTTAGATGGTATAATAGTCCACTGCGGCTGTTTGCAGCAGAGCCGACTCCCGTCACGGTACTCATATCCCTTATTTGTAGACTCGGGTATCAAAATGTACAAATGACGTAGATTTTGGGTATGGGGACGAAGGGAGAGGGGAAGCGCCGTCAGCAGGTGGGTGGGAACGGGTGCTCGAAGGCTCCGGCGGCCTTAGCACGATTAAATCTAATTTAATATATTAAATAAATGAGATGACAGGGAAGTGAGGGGAAGCAGCGGGGGCGTACATTTCCCGCCGTGGGGCCGGAGGGGTAGGGCCAATGGGGGCAACGCAGCTGGCGTGGAGGCGACCCCGTCAGAGGCCGAGTTGGCGTTTTGCTGCTTCATCATTCACGCGGGAGGGGTAATTTAGTTTTACCTGACCCTGGGTGGGGCCGTCGGGTGGGGGGTAATTATCAGATCGATGTGGGGTTGAACTGCGAATCAAATCCTACAGTAAATTCAGTTGGTCTGCCCTGCCTCTGTCTCTGTCAATATTATTGACATCGTCTACCAATGTATACACTGCTTGGTACGGTATGACCCCATGGGCGGCTAATGTGGGTTAAATGTTATGCGCTGAGGTTTGTAGTAGTTGTAGGAGTAAGTATTGAGTTTTGGAGGATTGTAAATAGTGGATGTGTGAATATTTACATTCTTTGGTTGGAGTTTTATGTGGATCAGATGGGGAGCTCTGGGCAGACTTATTGATATTTACAGACTTTATGATGGTTGTGGAAGTCTGAGATGGATGAGGTCTTTACGCGGTTGGGAACTTAGGGTACATGGTCCAGACTTGTGGGCAGAGTGGCAGGGGTTGTGGATGTACTGGAGGTATAAAAGGGGAAGGGGCAGAGTGTACTTTTGGAGGGTGTGGAGGTATCCCATGTGCACCATTGTGTGTGCTTTTGTGGAGCCTATCTCCGTTGTGTATTGTGTATCATGTTGTATCAGGTGGAGCTGTATGTAGAGCGTTGTGTTGCAGTGGAAAAGTCCGCCTGGGTTTAAAAGGGCCAATGGGTAATTGGGAGACCCAAAAGAAATTAAATGTAAATGAAATTTCTAGGATGCATGCCGAGGATTTTTCCATAGTGAATTTTTTTACTCTTTGTTTTGAGAAAAAATATATTTTTGTTTCACAAAAGTGAAATTCATTTCACTTTGTATTGTGGAATTTTCCTTTATTATGAGTGTGATACATGGTCGGGAGACTTTGACTTAGGCAACTCATCATGATTCTACACTAAAGCGCTGCTCTCGTGGTTTCAACATTTCAAGAGTCTTCTGAGGCCTACTCCTGCTTTTGTCATTTGGTCTGAGATGTCACTCTTAGCGGGTGGGTATTTGACATTATGTGTGGATTTTATGAACGTCTCAAGTACACATGGGCCTCCTTCATCAACATGATGTCAGGTTAAGGAGAATTTTCATGAGATAACATGCCCTTGAGGTATTGGATACATTTTCGGAGGGCAGGAGAGAAAGGAAGGGTGCAGAATCAATCTGTCCCTGGGTGCCCAGCTGCTTAAAAATCACACCACCGTGGTTTGCTTAGCATAAAGCCTTGTGAAGCCAACATACTTCAGGCTTTTGACAACACTTGACAGACATGCTGAAGCTCTTTTAATGGGACATATTTAAACTATCTCAAGTGAAAACATATATACTAAATTCTGCAAATACTGTGGACCTTAAAAATAGCAATTCAGTTATTTTTACTGTAAAAAATCTATGTATTATACATGATTTTCAAGCCAAATATTAAGGAATTCCAAACTTACATTTTATTTTTTTTAAATCTTCATATGAAATAATTTCATCGCATTGTATTTTAGAACCACGTCACCTATATATAATTGTAGATTGTACTCCGTTGCATCTAAAACCTTCTAAAGATGTACTCTTCAAGAGTCTATTTGAATTCCAAATTAATTTCACCAAAGAAAATCAAGAATAGGTTCCTAGTAAACATCAAATGATCTAATGTATCAAAAGTTAAAATATCTTACATAAATGTTTTCAAAATATGTACAATATTTTTAAAATATTTTCACCATTAAGCCTCTAAATGTCCTATAAAGAAGTTTCACATTCCAAAACTGCCCATATGCCAAATCTTGAGGATTTAATAAAGATTCCTCTCTAATCCACATTTTTTCAAATAAAGATTTAATTTTTGCAGTTTCCTCAATCTTGTTGTTCTTCTTCATTCCTTTTTCCTTTATGTTCCTCTTCCTAAAGAGACGAATAGATCTTTACTTCCTTACCTTTGTCATATATAGTAAGTGGCTCAGAAACTGCTCATATTTCAGATTGGGAGGCTTGGTGGGGAGTTATTAAGGAAATCAATTTTCGGAATATGTGCAAAGTATTTATAAAATTAGACCAATTGGAATAATTAATTTTGGATTAGTATTGAATTAGTTATGAATTTTGGAAGGGGAACCTATAGGTGGCTCAAAAACGGCTCGGCCTAAATGTATACCATGATTACATAGAAATTCAAATTTGGAGGCTATAATGTACCTCTTGCTTGGATAGGTGTAGACTGCAGTTTCTGGTGCTGCGTGGGTTTTGAGCCACCTACTCTAGGCATTGGATTGGGGTGGATCGAACAAACACTTAATTCACGTCGGTCTCTGAAGTTTCCCTCTCTCTTCCTCTTCTTGTGGCTTATTAACAATGAAATTGGTTCTGCTACAATCATACAGGGCTTCCAAGTATATCAGATTGCACCTTGATTAGGAAAAAGGAGTAAGAAATGCCATCCTCACCAAATGCTAACTTCCAAGATGTGCGTTCATATCGATAAGTCATGGACAGGCTGGGAGAATGATTGGGACTTGAAATTGCACATTACATGGAAAAAACATCCCTCTAGTGCATATGTTGCTAGGACAATTCCTAGAAAGAAGTTTATAACAAACAACCGCCCTTTCAGAATATATGCTGCTTCTTTCAATCCCAGCCACTGGCTTAATTCATGCTCAACTTTGTGTGGGCGAGGTTAATCTAAAAAATGCATCAGGTGTCATATATTCTGAAATATGATAATAATGAAATGCCTATGTTCTTGGAGACCAAAAAGGGCCAACTACTATTGATCTGGGAGTCGGAAAACTGGTAGTATATTGTAATAGAAATGTTCCATATTATGGAATTTTTCCTTCCCTAGGGTGCATAAGGCGAATCCCTGAGAGACAGATGGGATATCCTTGTCCTCACATTGATTAATTTTATGAGACAATGTCTACCCATGAGGTTTTGTAAAATGCGTCTTGAAGTAAGTGAGGATTATCATGTTCAAGCAAAGTGTATAAAAATATACGAGACGCAGGAAATCTGGGTGTTGAAAGTTCCAACATTTATCCATTCTTCATGTTTGTCACCAGTGAGCTGTCTTAGAATCAATTTCAAATACACATATAAGTTGCAGATATTTACCTTACCTGCACAGCGCCCAATGCAAAATTTTATCATCACCCATTTCAATGCCATATATATTTTGATGTATATATGTGCAGCCAAAGAATCGATATACTCCAATAATCTGTAGACATGTCATATTCTGACATCATGGACACTTGATAATCATTGTAGAAATTTGATAAGTATTATACATACATATGCAATTATAATATATTTAAAAAGTATGTATTAAACCACGTTATAATATATTTAAAAAGTATGTATTAAACCACGTTATAATATATTTAAAAAGTATGTATTAAACCACGTTATAATATATTTAAAAAGTATGTATTAAACCACGTTATAATATATTTAAAAAGTATGTATTAAACCACGTTTCACCATCAGATTGTTTATATAATCACCATTGAAAAACTTATCATGCCCAATACATATAACATGTTACAAAGGTATGCGTGTTCTCCATGTGATGTTAACTTTCCCTAGAGATGATAATCTCAAAACCACGAAGTGAGATTTGGACATGTAGTATTACACATTATTTACTACATATATCACATGGCATACTTAACCACTAAAGAATAATATCTATTCTGCCAACATATGAAAATGGTAATCAAGTATATTTGACAATGGCAAAGTGCTTTGAAATTTCATATTGTAAGGTAGCAACACTACTCATCATGTTATAACCATGTTGTAACAATCTTTATATTGGATTATAAGTAGCACTTGAGAAGTCAATAACCTTAAGATGTCAAAAGTTTGATAGATTCTAAAGTATGCACCTTGTTGTACATCTACAAATATTTATTTAAAGTGTTTTAGATATAATTAATATATATATGGAAGTTGAAAAAGTTGAAACATTTGACAATATGCAAGTTTGAGCACATCATGAGAATCTTTGCATGTGTAACTCACATCTCTAAAAGTGGAAGTTGAAAACATTGATATTTTAACAGTATGCAAGCTAGAATTCATCATGAGAATCTTTGCAGGCGTAACTAACATTATTGGAAAATGAAGTTGAAAACATCGATGGATTTGACATTATAGAGACATGGACACATCATAAGAATCTATATATGAAGTGTCTCGGATGTAATTGTGATTCTTGGAAGATGAAGTTGAAAACGTTGATGAATTTGGCACTATACCGAGTTGGACACATCATAAGAATCATTGTATAAAGTTTCTTACCTGTAATTGACATTATTGGAAAATGAAGTTGAAAACGCTGATGGATTTGACAGTGTGGACTCATCATAAGAATCATTGTATAAAGTTTCTCAGGTGTAATTGACATTCTTCGAAAATGAAGTTGAAAATGCTAATGGATGTGATAGTGTGCAGGACTGATGTACATCATGAGAATCTTTGTGTAAAGTGTCTCAAGTGCAACTGGCATTCTTCGATGACGAAGTTGATAACATTGATAGATTCGACAGTGGCACATGCTTGGACACATCATGAGGATCTTTGCGTAAAGTGTATCAGGTGCAACTGTTGGACACATCATGAGGATCTTTGTGTACAGTATATCAGGTGCAACTGTTGGACACATCATGAGGATCTTTGCGTAAAGTGTATCAGCTGCAACTGTTGGACACATCATGAGGATCTTTGCGTAAAGTGTCTCAGGGGCAACTGTTGGATACATGATGAGGATCTTTGTGTAAGTATCTCAGGTGAAACTATTGAACATATCATGATGATCTATGCAGAAAGTGTCTCAGGTGCAACTGACATATCTGAAAGCGGAAGTTGAACATGTTGATGGATTTGACACTATGCAAGCTTGGGCACGTCATGGAAATCTATGTATGAATTATCTCGGTTGTACGTAATATTCTTAGAAGATGAAGTTGATAACATTGATTTTATTTTTTTATAACTTTTTTTGGAGTAAATGAACGAAATTCATTGCAAGGGATAAATTTACAACCCTCATCGGATCTAAGTCCACGATGAAAGAGTTGATAACATTGATAGATTTTATGTTTTGCATGCCTACGATTATCATGAGAACCTTTGTGAATAGTGTCTCATGAATAACTAACATTTTCAAAAAAGGAAATTAATGACTGACAGATTTGACAATTTGTACATTGTGTCACATCTTGACAATCTTTGTTTGATGTGTTTTTAATATAACTAATATTTTTTGAATTTAAGAACATTGATGGATTTGACAATGTGCTTCTTGTTCTCTGTCTTGAAAATCTTCGTATAAAGTATCTAAAATTTAACTAACATTTTTTTAACAAAAGAAAAATACCATTCATAGATATGATACTTTGCACGTTTAGTCACATCAAAGAAATTTAATACATAGTGCTTCAAGTATTACTTACATGTACAAAGGTGGAAGTTAATAACATTGATAAATTTGCAACTTTCATAGTCTTGTCACGTCTTGAGTAATACACCCAAAAATATTACAAATGATGAGTGTTATCACCAATTTGTAAATTTAATCGCATTAGTGAACTACATGCAAAATTAACTTCACAAAATGTGTAATAATGACATTAGCCACGAAAGTCTAAGTTTGAGTTAAAAAAACATCATTTGGGCCAAGTTGGAAAGAAAATTTGGCAAGTTACTCCGCCAATTAGAGCATCTTGGAGAGGTCATCAACTTGGGGAAAAAGTACGGAGGATCACCCAATTCAATTGCACCAAGAATAGTCTGAACTGCCAGGTAACGAATGAGGTTCCAGAGCAATCAGGCACTGCGGATGAGAATATAATCATAGGATGACAATCATTCCATTCCCCTAAATTTACCCAAACAGCCTCTGACATGGCCCCATTCCCGGACGAAAAACTCTTCCCACATCCAAGGCAGCCAGATGGCTGGCAGCATCTAACCCCCCAAAGCATAATCATTCGGCACCCTGTTCCTTCATACTCTAATAATATAATATAGTAGAATCACCTAAAACTCCTTTATTTCCGCTTCATATACACAATATTCATCCTTAGCGGAAAAAAAATTCATGCATATCTAACTCCGGAGACCCATATGTACTAATACTCCAGACGGGTATTTTCAGTTTTGGGATGGGTTGTTTTTTTTAAAAGAATCTTTCCACGGACGGGTTGGTTTTGAAAATATCGGTTTTGGGGCAGGTTGCAAATTTTTTGCTTTGAAATTCAAGGTTTTTGGATGTGGACATGCGAAAACTTTGTGAAAAATCAGCCTTGAACAGTTCCACTGCACTCAAGCTTTTGTGTACACAGTGACCGGTCCACCAGTTGCGGAATACTTAAGATTGTGTACACAGGAGTACACTTATATCTACCCCTTACCCATGTTGGGAGCGTCCAAGAGTCACCACATTGTACAGTCGACATGAGTGTCGAGTACAGAACATGTTGGCTTTGGGCTCGGGAATGGGCAAATGGTGATAAATACGGAAGGACTACGTAACTATGGGTCACAGCCTTTAGCTCAGTCTGTACGTACAATGGGTACATGCAAAGGGGTGACTGTGGCGGGTGGGGTAATTATGAGCCGCTATCATTCTTTAATTGAATATGTGTCCAGTTATTTGACTCACCTTGAGTTTGATTCCCTTGTAGATAAGGCTGCAGTGTGTCTAGTGGCCGTGGGTACGGTATTGGGGGGTTGGGCGACTGGTCTTGGGGCCTAACACCGTGGGTTGTTTGATACCCTGGTTGCATAATATCAGGTCCCCAGTGTGGATCTCGAGACATACCAGGTGGCTACTTGACTCCAAATCGTCCCCAGGTGGAACTAAATTGTACAAAATTTATTGGCATTGGGAAGACTTACTACAGCAACTTTTTTGGAACTGAAGTATTTTCCCCAAATGCAAGAGTGATACATCACCTGTGACTCGGCTAGAATTAACTTTTTATGGTGTGGGAATGTAGTTTGGAAGCAAATCATGTATGGTAACTTCGTTTTTGGGGTGGCCGATTTTTGAGAGGGAGTTGAAGGTGGTTGACTGAGGATTGATAGAAGAACTTTATGTGCTCATGGTTGTTCAAAATTTGGCCCAGTGAGTGTGATTTGTTGAATTGATGAGTTGCAACTTGCAAGTACTTACGCTATGTGACAACATGGAGAAAGCTGAGTGGTACTTTGAAAGGTCAGAATTCACGATAGTTGCACTGAGAATTCCTGAGAACCTTCAATTCAGATAGACTTTTCCTTGCATTAATGTCAGCAGGGGGTGGTTGCCTTTCGCTCTCTGAGTGTGATTCATCTGGTTTATTACGCTAAAGGAGTGCAGAGCCCAGACGTCTAGACTCTGGTTCCACTTCTGCAAGCACTTTGAGAGGAATTCCACAGCCCTTTGGACATAACTCACTACTCGTCTCAGACGTACAGAATGACAACAGGTTAACTTCCTATCATCTGTAAATGTCATGAATTGCATGTGAAATTGTTGTACATACTTGCTTACCAGTCATTAGAAACAAAATGTACCATAACACCATAACTGGTCAGGTGTTGTATGGTTCCATTTCTACTATGATAAACTGTAAGTTCTGTTGAATTTGCAAAAATAAATGAAATTGATAGAAATCAGGTTTATCTTTCCCATAGATGAACAGTAGGAAATATTATAAAATTAGGAAAGCATTTTTGGAATTAGTATAGGCACAGGATGTTGGAAGAATTAGGAATGTCTCCAACATGAGCAATATTGAATTTTGAACCTTGACACAGAGTTGAAGGTGGTTCGTTCAGGAATCAGGAGTGCAATGTGGTTGAGTTGTCAAGGAGCTAGCTCAATTAGTATGGTACTGAAGAAGTGGAGGTACTGTTAGTCCTGGTTATTGGTCAGGAAATTATGTACACATTGTACAGCTTCAAGCCACAGCTAACACCAGTGAGGAGAACACCCGGTTCTTTGAGACCGTGTTTTATGTTTAGTGGATCCAAAGCTTGTGGATCAATTTCAACTACAAAAGATAAGAATGAAGGACATGTTCTTCCAGGTGGGCTCGGAGGCAGTTAGAGATCATGGCTACTTTTGAGGATGCTTAGGCTAAGGCAGCAGGACAATTTGTTGATTAGGACATGGAACCATGACATAGTTGTGAGAAATCAGAAATTTTCTTTCCTTTTCATTAAACAATCACAATTGTTTTTCTTTAAACAATTAATCCTATACATCATTTGTTATCTTTTTTTAGAAGTAATTTTCTAAAGACTAGAGCATTGATTTTTGAATTGTCTAAGATTCAACTTGATGAATTTGCATATTAGTATGGTACTGTCCAAGTTTATTGTATGCATGACAAATATTTTAAACAATAATTGCATGACTAAGTACATTACCAACCCTTTCAAGACTAGAGTGCATGTCCATTGGGTTCGTTGGATAATAGAAGACCTACTCCCACCTTTTTAGAGAGGGCAGCGCAAGGCTGCAAGCTAAGAACCTGTCCTTCCAGAACAGTTAGATTTGGACAACCACTGATTTTATTGAATTTTATTTCAAAAAACTGCTGCGCTCGATTCTGTTAGGTTACAACCTGTTCAGTCTGAGTCCAATAACTGGGAGTTACGTGCAGCTCCCAGCTCAGTGGTCCGTATTAGGACTTTGATAAAGCTGATTTGATTGATTGATTGATTTGGCTCCAAATGCACTCACTCCTGCTCTTTGATGACTGGTGATGGTTTTCAAAGGCTACATTTTTCACAAAATTCAAACGTAACTGCGAGGTGATGTTAACAGGCATAGAAAAAGGATTCAAACAATTTCACACAAGTACAAATCCTCTAGCTTTTTAGCACCAATTCTGTAGACAAGTTTTGTGAATTAGCATGCTTTCGGAGTACACATGATAATTGGATGACTTTCTCTATGGACTCATATGCACCGCTTGACAAAGAACAAGTTGATGATTGTGATATCTCCGCTAACTTAGAAGCAGCCCACGATTTGCGGCTAGTCTGTGTTTACTTTAGAATACTACGTAAACTTGCTGAATCGATAGAACAAGCACAATTCCCAAGCCAGCGCAAATTTAGGGGAGTAACATGGTTATTTGGTGGAATGACACGGACAGCATTGGCCAATACGTGGGGGATTTGTGTGGTTTGTGCAATGAGGAGCTCCCATGTGGCAACCCAATTGTAAGGTGACCCAGTTGGTGTCCATGAGTTGTCTCTGTTTTGTGACAATGGGCTTGAACAGGGCCCTGAATATGAAGGCTGCGGCCAGTATCATTTGATTCCCAAGGCAGTTTCATGCAGAGTAGGATTCATTGGATGATCTTTCTGGAAAGTTGTCTGGTGGTCCCTTAAAGCTTTTGGCTAGGTCCATCTCTTTCTACAGAGGCGGTTTTGTTTCACCCGATGAAATATCTACCTTTCAAAAATTATGGAAATCCCTTTGTTACATCACAAATGTTTGACATGTAAGAGCATCCCCAATCGTTGGGCGCTAAATCGGCACTCCAAACCAGGTTGGCGGGGTCCCTCCAAAGTAGCGGGACCAAAATTCCCATTACCGCCCCAATCGCGACGCGCTATGGGGGACGGCATGGGTGCTTGGCGGGGCAATGGCGTGGGGGGGCGGGTTACGTGGCAGGGCTGCACTGCCTGCGTGGCTGGCGAGGGGATGAGAGGGGGGGGGGGGGGGGGGGGGGGGCCTGCAGCTGCGCTCTTTCAGCTCTTGTCGTTTTGGGTGAGCTCTGTGCCGAGAGTGCCTGTAGGCTGAGAGCTGCGAGGGACTTGCTGTTTTTAATTTGTGAACTGCACTGATTAGAGTGAATTGTGTGTGGGGCCTTTGATTTGGTTTTGTTTATTTTTTTATTTTTGGGAGCCATGGAATCATGGGAGGATGAGCTAGAGAGGGCACTTGGGTTTGACATAGGGTTTGAAGAGGAGATGGAGGATGAGCTTGAGAATGACCTATTCCTGCAGATGGTGGATGTTGTGGAAAGTGAGGTTTTGGGGGAGCCTTCTATCAAGCCCAAGGTGGGAGGAAGTGTACCTGGAAGGGAATATGTTTGGCGTGATAGAGAGGTATGGCATGATCTTCTTGTGAAGGATTATTTTTCTGACCATCCTACATATGGCCCAAGGAAGTTTCGGAGACGGTATAGGATGCGGAAGGAACTTTTCACTATCATTCACGATGCGGTTGTGGCATTTGATCCTTGGTTTGTCCAACGTGCGGATTGTACCGGGCGTTTGGGTCTATCCTCCTTGCAGAAATGCACAGCTGCTCTCCGTATGTTGGCATACGGAATGGCAGCTGATGCATGTGATGAGTACTGCAAATTAGGAGAGTCTACTGCCCAAGAGTGCTTGACTCGGTTTGTTGTTGCAGTGAGAGGTTGCTTTGAGTCTATTTATTTGAGGCAGCCTACACGGTACGATATAGAGAAGCAGATGGCCATCAATGAGAAGCGTGGATTTCCAGGGATGTTTGGAAGTCTGGATTGCATGCATTGGACTTGGAAAAATTGTCCTGTAGCTTGGCAGGGTCAATTCCAAGATAAGGACAAGAATAGGAGCATTATCTTGGAGGCCGTGGCGGATCAGAGCTTATGGATATGGCATGCTTATTTTGGCTTGCCTGGGGGCAACAACGACATCAATGTTTTGGATAGCTCCCCGTTTCTGCTTAACCTTCTGCGGGGTGCTGGCCACAACATCAGTTTCGAGGTAAACGGTACCGTTTACCCTAGATACTACTTTCTGGCAGATGGGATTTATCCACCCTGGGCATGTTTTGTGCAGCCCATTCATGAGCCACAAGGTGAGATGAAGGAGCACTTCGCAAAATGCCAGGAAGGTGCACGCAAGGACATTGAACGGACTTTTGGAGTGTTGCAAGCAAGGTGGGAAATTATCAAGAACCCCGTGAGGCAATGGGATTTAGGGGTCATTGACAACATCATGATGGCTTGCATTATTATGCACAACATGATTTTGGAGGATGAGAAAGACCTCCACCTTGAGCCATTTGCAGATTTAGGGGGCCCTTCCCATAGCACTCCTATCCCATTTACATTTCGGGATTTACAGGATGGCACTAGGCAGATTGAGAACATTGAGTCTCACTTTGCACTGAGAAATGATTTGATAGATCATTTGTGGAAAATTAGAGGTGGGAGAAGGAGACTCAATTTAGGAAGATGAAATGTGAATCTTTATTGTGGAAAAAATCTTGCATTCAAATTCAAGCCTTGTCCAAAGTTCCTAAAACCATACATGGGAGCATCCCCAATGGTAGTGTGATGACCATCATAGCCAAAACTGTTTGCTACAGGGTACATGGGAGTGGGTTGTGGAAACTGAATCTGCCTATTGTCTACAAATGTTGCAGCTGAAATTGGATTTGTCCTCTCCTGTTGAGATTCGGTGAAGCCAAGGGAGTCATCCCAGTCCTCACATTGTGAATCATCTGCAAAGAAAGCATACCCATTTAAAAAAAAAACACAAGGCAGCTGCTGTGTTGAAAACGTTGCACAGACATTAAAAAAATTTCGACAAAACCAGAATGGACAGTTACGTTTCTGCACAGCCTGCGACTGTCTTAAATTTAAAAAAACAGCAAAACACTTCGAAGATGACGACAAGAGGGGAGAGTGTCCAAGAAAAAAAAAAAAAAAACATGAGAAGAGAAACGCTGGCCCTCATTCTGCGCACAGACAGAGCACGGCAGTGGCCGAGAGATGGCACTGTCCCAAAAAAAAATTAAAAAAAATTAAAAAGAATCCCTATCAAAAGAGAGAGAGCATTGCAATGAAACGGTACTGAGAGTGGACGGGAGGGGGGGAGAGGAGATGAATGAGAGAACGTGAGATAAAAAAAAAACAAAAAAAAAAACGACAAGGACAATACGGGGCCTGTGAAACAGAGCTGCGAAAGAACAAACAGCATGAACCAAGAGAATTTCCAAAAAGAACAAACGACGACAGAAGCTGGCTGAGAGAGACAGCGAAGAGAGGGAGAGTTAAAACAACGGGAAGTGATAGCGTGATTGAGAGGATGCAAGGGAAAGGATCTCAAAGGACCAAAAAAACGGTGCACTGTGAGAGAAAGTTCAAATGATAGAGGGTGAGAGTTCAAAATAAAAAAAAAAAAAGAAACTGAGAAAGCCAACTGCAGAGTGAAAGCGAGGGTGACTTAAAAACACGAACAGCAAGATCATGTGAGAAAACCTCTGCCACTGTAACAGGACTGCGGCAATGAAAAGGGCACCGCAAGCTTTTGAAAAATTAAAAAAAAATTAAAACGAGAAGGTGAGGGAGCAACCGTGCCGAGGGAGAGCAAGGGAGAGAGAGAATCGAAAAACAGCGAGAGCATTGACAGAGTTGAAACAGCGAGAGAGAAGGTGAGGAAAAAAAAAAAAAAAAACGAGAAGGTGAGGGAGCAACCGTGCCGACGAAGAGCAAGGCAGAGAGAGAACCGAAAAATAGCGACAGGTTTGAGAGAGCGGACACAGCGAGAGAGAAGGTGAGGATTAAAAAAAAAAAAAAAAAAACGAGAAGGTGAGGGAGCAACTGTGCAGATTGAATGGGAGATAGAGCAGAAACATAAAAACAGCGAGAGAGAATTGAGAGAGCTGAAACGAGAGAAGGTGAGGAAATTAAAAAAAAAAAAGCACATGAGAAGCTGAGAGAGCAACCGTGCAGCATTATGTGAGAGAGAGAGAGCTGAAACATAGAAACAGCGGGAGAGAATTGAGAGAGCTGAAACGAGAGAAGGTGAGGAAATTAAAAAAAACAAAACCATGAGAAGCTGAGAGAGCAACCATGCAGACATTATGTGAGGGAGAGCTGAAACATAAAAACAGCGGGAGAGAATTGAGAGAGCTGAAACGAGAGAAGGTGAGGGTTAAAATTATAAAAAAAAAAAACCGCAATCTGAGAAAGAAACCGTGCAGAGTGAATGCGAGGGAGAGCTTAGACAGAAAAACAGCAGGTGAATGGGAGAGAGATCTGAAACGAGAGAAGGTGAGGGTTCGCAGATAAAAAAAAAAACATAAGCTGACAAAGCCGATCGCAGAGTGAATGCGAGGGAGAGTACAAAAAAAATAACATCAAGCGCATTCGATAGGATGAGAGGGAGAGGAGCTAAAAGCTTCAACCAAAAAACGCTGCAAGCGGGGACAGAGCTGAAACGAGAGATGCAAAAAAAAAACCTAATTTCATCACCGCACCTGGGAGGGATCCTGCGGGGGAATCCTCGGCATTCAAGGGACGCCTGATCGGTGATGGCCTCCGGGGCTCCTCGCTGCAATGCTCCTCCAATGTGGGCTCAGTCGGGGTGGGATCCGGCGGGGGCTGAGAGGCTGCGGCTGCGGTTGCGGGGGTGGTGGCCTGCAGCCGTGGTCGCTTCTCCCGAATCCCCTCCGCAGCCCTCTGGCGAGCAAGCTTCTCCGCAGCCCGCTCCTGCAAGAGCTTCTCATGCTCTAATTTTTCCTTCTCAGCCTGCCGCTTCTCCTGCTCCATCCTCCTCTTGATTCTTTCAAGTTCTTCCTTCCTCCTCAGTTGAAAATATTCCCGTGCGTCGTCTTCCAAATCCTCCATGGGCATCCGGAAAATTGACATTGCTGCGTGGTCTGCCATTGCCTCCGCTTTCCTCATGTTGGCAGCGGCCATCTGCTCAGTTGCACGAGCAGTTGATTTCAAAATAGTCTCCCTCCTCCCCTGCTCAGCAAGGTCTGCTTTCGCAGCCTTGTTCCCCTGCGGTCTCGTGGGGCGGATGGGGGTTCTCACAGGCGGCAGAACCTCGACCTCCTGAGCTTCGGCAGCTTCTGCCTC
The DNA here is from genome assembly GCA_014871385.1 of Ceratodon purpureus. Taxonomy (NCBI): domain Eukaryota; kingdom Viridiplantae; phylum Streptophyta; class Bryopsida; order Pseudoditrichales; family Ditrichaceae; genus Ceratodon; species Ceratodon purpureus. The sequence continues at coordinate 14,970,695 of CM026429.1, forward strand.
CGCGGCGTCACCTCCTTCGCTGGCCCAGTCTGCCTCCTCCGGCGATGCCACCGGGGAGACCCTCCCTCGCGCCGCTCCAGGCTGTGACGGACTGCCTCGCGCCGCACCTCCTGCCTGTGCCGCGCCACCTGCTTGACTCGCACTGCCTCGCGCCGCGCCTGTAGCCTGTGCCGCAGACCCCTCTCCGAAATTCTTCTTCTGCAAGTCCATGGGGGTTTGCCACCACCGCGGCACCTCCTTCAGAATGTGCCAACAGTGCAAAAAAGAAAATGTGGATTGCTTGGGATGCCGGTCTTTGTAATACTCCAGGGCTCTCTCCAACACGTCCTCTGCTGAAACCCCAGACTCTCTTGAATCTGTGACCTGCTTGTACACACCTACAAATTTCGCAACATCATGCTTGATATGGCTCCACTTAGTTTCAAGAGACCTAGCAGGACGAGTTGGAGCAAATCTGGGTTTGGTGCGATTGAAGTGTGTGGTGATGCGCTCCCAAAACGCAGTGTTGCGTTGCCCATTGCCACACACAGGATCCTGCGAAACGTCCAAAAAACTCCTGCACAAGCATCTCTCCTCATCAGCTGTAAAGTTCTTCCCCTTCTTCCCCCTTCCCGCGTCAACTCCTGCCATGCTGGATAGCGAGATCACTGTAGCGTGGGCAAATGTCTCCCGTCAAGCTGGGTTTTTTTGGCGTGAGCGGGGCTGCTATGGCGGGTCGCGGCACTTTCGCGGGGGAGATGGCGCGGCTGTTGGGGCACTTGCGGGGGTGGCGGGCCCGCTTCTTACCGTTGGCGGGCTGATATCCCGCCCGATTGGGGATGCTCTAACTGTGAATGACCTAACCTGGAAAATCTTGTAGAGATGGCAATGGTACACACATTCAAATCCCGCCGCTGGCTTTTTCGCAGTCACCATTCATACACCCCATGGGCCATGAAACAAGCTGCTGTCTCGGGACTACTTTCCGTATGCAAATTTGCTAATCTTTCAAGTGGGCTAGTACCTTCTCGAACATGGTCAAGGACCTTCTCGAACATGAAATCAAAACTCCTGTATCAGCGGTTAGTTGGGTGCATCAAAGTGACGTTCAGAGGGTGAGCTACATGGGAGTGTTCAAAGTATGAGCTTATCTTGTAGGATTACCCTTGTAACAGTGGTCCTGCACTCCATCCGAAGAGCTTTTGGATGTTCTTTGGGACTATGGGTTGCACAGTGCCAGGGACTTGTCACGTCCAGAAGCAATATGACACAAACAGAACAGTAGTTTACACTGTAGAGAGCAGTACAGATTGTGATTACTGATTGGATAGACACCTAGAACTCTTAGTGGTTCTGCGGACAAATGAGCAACTGCCAGGTACAGTTCTCGAAGACAAAACTATTTTTCTAGTTTATTTTGGGTTGAGCAAAAATGAATGTTTCCATCACAAAAAAAAGCATCTTTGTGTAAGTAGGGAAACATTGTCATGTGCATGCTATTATATTTCCACCTGAGGGCCTCTTTACACTTGAGGCTATGACCAATCAATCATGAGAATTTTATTGAGAAGTTCATTTATCAACCCCTAAAATTCTAGGCCTGTTTTTGCCAATTTTCACTTCTAAAATGCTGAATTTTTTTTTTAATTTTTTTTTTTTTTTTTTTTTTTTTTTTTTTTAAATTGTTGAAATTTCAACCCCATGAAGATTATGATTTATCATGTTCATTAAAAAAATCTTGTCAAGAAATATAAAAATTCCTAACTATGGTAGCTTGCGGAAGTTCCCTGCAACCCACTTTGGATTTTGTGGAATTTTAGGGGTTAAAATATAACAAAAAACACCAAACTTGCAGAAAAGAGAAATCAAAAATAGTTTTATTAAGGCCCTAGTTACTCATTGCAAAGTAACAATCTTCCATAATTTTATTGTAGGCCTCCATCCTTGAAGTATTGATTTCTTGGATATTATGATAACAATGAAGGATCAATTCTAATGATGTTTCATTTAAAATTTTAAATAACTCTTGAATGTATATCTAAAAATAATAGAAATAACAAAAAAAAACGATTGGTTTTAGATTTTTGAGCCATATGTTCTTTTGAATTTTTATAGAAAAAAATTCTTGAGACTATTTCAGTATATTAGAAAGAAGAAAAACATGAAAACATTGGTGGATACATATAATAGGTTAGTCAAAAAGTAATCTAAATATATAAAGTTAATTATTTTTTCTTCTTTTCAAAGGGCAGACAAAAAAATCAATTCTTTTGGAAATAGAAGAATACAATTTTTTCACTTTAAAAAAATATTCAGCTCTATTGTGGTGAAAATAATGTTCCACGACATGCATATAGCAATGGAGAAATATATACCCTTTAGTGGCTTCAAATCTCATGTGGTAGCTTTCAATCAATCTATGCAATATAAATCAAAATTTGAACGGATATAATTCCATCAACCTATCACAAATTTAGAGTTTATAGGATATGCTTCAATCTCACACATTAAAGATCTATAGCAGTTGTCTACTTAATTGACTACTTGGTTTGGTAACCATTTTATATAGTTTTTGTTTCAAATTGTCCTCAAATAACAAAACATCAATTTGAAGACAATTGAAATATGATACTTGTGATATCATATAATGTGGTTGGATTTGATATCGCGAATATATGCATTTCATTAAAATTTATAAATGTAGAGGTATATAAAACTTTGGCTAAAGAATTTTCATTTGATTTTAGAATGTAAAATGTTCGTATATAAATGATGTAATGAGTTTATTTTGCATCAAGTTTAAGGAATCATAACATTTTGACTATGACATTTCAAATTTGTTTCTTATAAAATATCTCAGATTTTAATGTTATATTATATACAACAAAAAATCAAAAGATTTTATTCAATTTATATTTAATTTATTTTATAGTATCTGTAATTGCTTTAATGAATATAGTTACATGGATAAGATCTAAAATTCAAAGTCTACAACTTTCATTTATACATCTAACTTAGTCCACGTTACTTTGTAATATTTCATCTAAATTTCAAATTCTTAGACATTCTAATTTGTTAGAATTTCAAATTTACAAATTAACATGAATTAACCTTTAGATTTTTTCTTAATCTTATCTTGACTGAAGCTTTACTTTTATTTTTTTCTCTCGTGGACATTGGATCAAACCTTAAAGTGGAAAGGCCTCAAAATTGCCGACTATCCTCAAAACTAGAGTCTTTCGATACAACGTGTAAGTTTTCAAGTTTTGATGTATTTTCGGAGAAATAACTGTAGGATTTAGTACCTTACTTGTATACGTACATATACCTCAAATCTTAGATTTAAAATCTTTACTATTTGTGAGATCGTAATGTTCAAAGTTGGAATAAAGGTTTTTTTCCTTGTTGCAAAAATGGGTTTGAAGTGTTTTGTCATCCAAAAAAACCAATTTCAAATGTAAATTTGATGTGAGTCTTCAAATTTTTGTTCATAGATGGATTAGAAATATATCCATGAACTTTTTTCCTCATACAACTTGTAAAACCTAAAGAAATGCTTGAATTTTTACACGGAGGTATGCTGAAATTCAAACAGAAAGGGCGGTCTTTGATAGAAAAAAGGCATATGGAGAAATATAGGATTGAAAACTCAAGCGGTGATATCATGCCTTAATTTTATTTATTTACATGTACAAAAAACAAAACTTGAAAAGAAGTAAAATGTCATTTTTTGGTGAATTTTTAAAGTTTGTGTGATCTAATTAATTTTGGGCAAATTTTGAGCATATAATGCGGTTTTGGGCAGATTTTTGTATGCCCTAATTGTGTTTCCAAACTTTGACTGCGGATATCTCCTAAAGTGCGAGGAATTTTGAAACATGAATGATCTTGTTAGAAAGATACAATAATTGTCTATATTGTGCCAATATGACAGCTTCATCCTATAAAAATTGATTCATGGAGCGCCTGATCCGACCCCGAATTTATCCGTTTTTGTTGAGTTAATACTTTGGGGGTTAATGATGGAACAAACAAACATTTAATTAACGTCGGTCACCTTTGGAGACCGAAGTTTCTCTCCTTTAATACAGCTTGAAATGTTATGCATACACTTGTAAAAAAGTAGCTGCAATCTCGTTGGGTTCCTGGCTTGTAAGGTTGAAAAGATGATTTGTTTAGCATAAGAATTTAGAATTCCTAATTGGACAGAATTTGGAATTTCATTCTGGGTTCAGAGTGCAGAGACAAGGCTCTGCGAAAACAAATCAATTCAATCAATGACCTGATTGCTGCAATGTAGGGAAGAGTACTGCCAAGGTCAAATCTGTTGTGCCAGGGACATTTATAACTGAAGATGTTATGCATCTGACACCAACTGCCATTCTCAAGCAACGAACCACATTGAACCAGACCACATTGAGTCAGAAGACAAAGTAATCTAAGTTATGTTGGGGTTAAATTATAAGCTAAATGACACCATTTCAAGTCAGGCCTATAATCCTTCTCAGTAAGGTAGTAATACCATAAACCGATAGAATAAGGAGTTTTGAGCAATTTGAACTATCATTTTCTCAGGGAATTATTGCAAGTACACAGACAAATTGAAAACAGAATGATAGAAGTTGTTTTCATAATTTTCTGATGAAAATACAATTTCCTAGAAATATTTTAGCTGAAAAGTTTGTCCACCCCATTTCTTGTGTTGTAGACTTCATAAAGTCTGCTCCTGGCATAGGTACTATTCCAAACGCAGCTCTACCCAAAACCGATATAAGATCTCAAGGCTTGTCAGGTATATCAACGGTTCACAAAAATCCCGCAAGAATATGTAACTGTACCAAAAATCAAGGATCATGATTCCTGTTGGTGCGGTTTCAGCACAGGTCTACTACACAGGTTGTGGGGGGTATTGGTTTCTGGTATTACTACCTTAATAGCTGACATAAATTCCAAGGTTGAGGCTCCTGAAAGTTCCCAAGCATGAGAAGATTTGAGCATATAAATTTCTACTATTTTGAAACGTGAACTAAACTTCTATTAGAAATGTGGATGTTTTGAGTTCTATAGAGTATAATATAGATTTTTAAAGTACAAGATGATTTTTAGACCATGATTCTCTCCATTTCTGTTTTTATTGTTATTTTGTTGAAATATAACACATGGTGTAATTTAACCCGTAAAAATCCAGGAAAGCCAAAATGGCTTTTTGCGATTTTGGGCAGCCAAGATGAAGGGGTTAAAATTAATATTTTTTCCTAAGATTTTTACTGGATGCTCCCTATACTGCAAAGTGTATGTGGTAAAATTTTCAAAGCCAAATTCCAATTTAAGACCTTCATGTAGAAATTTTAGGTTTCAAGTCCAAAATGGGCAGTTTAAAATAAGGCTTTTTTATAAAAGAATCTTGAAATATGTTCATAACCAAATCACCACTCAAATTCCAATGAGATCGAAGTCAAAAAATATACCAATTTTACAAGGACAGCCTCCAAAAATTACAAAGATAAGCTTCAAATTTTTGAATCATTTCTTTCAAAATTCGTCAAAATTTGAGATTTTGAAACTTTTCAAAAATAATTCAGCCCAAAAATTAAAAATTTATAAAGGCACCTAACCACTGTTTGGATTTTTCTAAAACCAAGTATATGTAACGTCATACATGTTTTACTATATCAACGTTTTTAGACCTGCTTCTAGAAAACAATTTTAATGAAGGTCCTAAAAAAGGAATGAGTGTCTAAAATTTTGTATGGAGGTGCCCAACTTGATTACCTACATGGAAAAAAATATGAGCAAAATGTTTGGGATAAAAATCTTCAACTCTCCCTTTGCACCATTTTGACTATGTCGTTCGAGCAATGCCCAAAAAAAACTTTTGGTGCAACTTTGAATGTTATAATCTCTAAGATGGTAAACATCCTACGGCTGAAAATTTTATTAGTACTTCTAAAGAGGGTAAAGTAGAAGATCTTACGGTTGGATGTCTTTTAAAAACAATTGTTTTTGGTCCAAACCGTCGTTCTCACAAGGTGGTAAAAAATGGCAATTTTGGGTTTTGGAACCTCCAAAACTGGCTGGATTTTTAGGGGTTAAATCTAAAGAAGTTGTAAACTTTGATAGATTTGGTAGTTTTAATTTTTACATCAAAATTTGGAAGTTAACTTTAAACTTTAATAGATTTGGTCGTTTTAATGTTCATGGTAAGTTTACATCATAATTTTTTGGGTATAAAATACCTCAATTATAAATAGCATGCTTGGAATGGAAGTTGATAGCGCCGATGGATTTGAAAGCTTAGACATTATCCTACATTTTTAATCTCTGAAGGCCTTTGAGACCATATTGTGATCGTTGTACTTTTGGGTAGAATATTCTAAAGTCCTAAAATTTAAGTATTTTCTGAAATTTTTAATCTGTATATAGCTTTCAACTATAGCTTTCCAATGGCATAATTTTCAAAACATTTGGAGTTATGATGCAAAATTAATGTATTTTAGAAGAATATGCTCCAAACTTTGGCAGCTAGGACCAATTAGAATCTCCCATTTTTTGCTCGATTAGCCCATAATTCACACGGGTAGGAAGTGACAAGACAAAATTTCAAACAGTGGGCACTTCCAAGATAATGGGTCCAATATTTTTCATCTCTATACATTGATGACAATTTTCATCCAATAAATATTTTTCATCAAACTAACAGTTTCCATCTAGAAGGTTTGTTTTCAGTTCTGAATTTTTTTTCATCCAAATGAAAGTCATCATCCATAACTTACTTTGCATCCAAAATATTTTTTCATCCATGAAAGACATTAACCCTTAAAGGACAATTGTCCTAGATGATGTTTAGAATTCGGGCATGTACTTGTAACTTCAATTGAAGCCGAGATTTTTTGAAACTTTTTGTGAATGTAGGCCATAACAAGGGAATCTATTTTATTTTTTCAATTGGACATTTATAAAAATAGTTATGGTACCCAAAGTGGAAAAAGCTGTTGGATAGGCAATTTGGGCAACCCTGATAAATACATCAATTACATCTAAAAATATTTTTATAAATACTTTATGATGTCATATTTGACGTTTCAAAAAAAAAAAAACGATTTTGAGTGCATAATGTTCACTCCACAGAATATCAAAGTTTTCTTACCATTTCGGGCAGTGTACTAAAAAAACTTTGTCTTTCCTTCATAAAAGTTAGAAAAAATATTATTTTAGGATTTTTCTTTTTTTGAGTGAAAGGATGTACATCAATCTTTACTTGGACCGTTTGGATTGGGACTTTATTGAATAACGGAATTTCTAGGAAAGAAATAAGATTTAGCATTCTTGTGTATTCAACTTAATGAAATTATTGTTTTCAACATGCTACACTTGACTTTTTAGTGTTATTTTTTAATCCAATTAGCGAAATTAGTTTTCTTTGACATGCATCTAAACCCCCAAAATCCATAATGCAAAAAACCTAAGAGAAAAAAAAGTTAGAGTGTGTCAACCTTGTCAAAAATTGTGTCAAAAAAGTTTGTTTTCGAATTTCAATTGCTATAATCTTCTAATCTCTACGGTCAATTATATTGAAATTTTTTGGAGCTCTTTATTACAGTAATTTAGTTGAAGATCTTACGGTTTGAATTAGAAAATAATGATTTTTTAGTCATTCATGCTTTTTACATTGGAAATGGCAGTTTTGGAGTGTTATCTTGGGAAACATAGTCAAGGAACTTTTGGAGTTAAATTTGATTTTCATTTTTCATCTGTATTCAACTAATTTCATCCAATATCTATGACGTAGGAGGGGGTCCATCCACATGAACTCATGTTATCAAAACTGCCCTTTGAAATGAAAGGAAAATATACAATTTACAATTACAAAAATTAGAGTCTACCTATTGATAAAAAATTGTTAATTGACATGGCATTGGTTTTTTTTGACATTCACATCAACATATCTACTATTTTGATTTCCAATTGGACATGTTTAGATTACCCTTTTGGTAGTTTTTATTTTAGAGAAGGTAAGGTATTTTCAGTACACGCCCTCTTGCAAAATATATGATTTCTTTCTCTTTCCAAGCGCGTATGGGGCTCAAACTTGGTGAGCATATACCTAATTTGCACATCTACAAGAATTGGTGACCATTTATAAATCAAATTTGTTTGCAAGAGTCAAAAAAAACTTTTAGATTGAGTTCAAACCTTATATACTATAAGGTGGAATGAGCTCAAAATTGGTATACACCTTTTTGGACAAGGTAAGTAAAAGATCTATGGTTATATATTTTATTTGATGTCTAATAATAAAAACTAGTAGGTTGCTATTAGTAAGGGTCTATTTTTTGTAGTTTTGGCTCCAAAAATACCAAAAGCCTTATAGGGTTAAAATGTTTTTTAAATTTTGCGGATATTATTTTATTTTATTTATTTAAAAACAAATGAAGAAACTTCATTGCATAAAGGAAAAAGAAAACCCAGGTCCAAGACATTAGCCAAAGGACACAGGGAATCTGGAAATGACTCAGATATAATTGACATCTTTGAAAGTTGAATAGGTTGATAGATTTGATAGTGGCCAATCTTAGGCACATGATAAGAATCTTTGTGTAAAGTGTCTAATGTGCAACAGACATTGATAGATTTGACAGTTGATAACATTGAGAGATTTGACAGTTGATAACATTGAGAGATTTGACAGTCTCCATATAGCCCTAAAGTTGAAAAGATTGATAGATTTGATAGTGTATAGGCTTGGGTACATCATAAGAATCTTTGAGTAAAGAATCTTAAGTATAACTGGCATCTTTAAAAGTAGAAGTTAAAAAGGTTGTTAGAATTTCCCTTTCCACCCTAGACCTCGGTCTCATGAGGATTGGTTGTACTCTTCTTCCTAAACATCAGATCAAGGTTGATTGTACTCTTCTTCCTTGCAATGAATTTTGTTCATTTGTTCAAAAAAATTAAAAATTAAAAATAAAATGTTAGATTTGACTGTGTGCAGGTTTAGAGACATCATGAGAATCTTTGTATATAGTGTCTTAGGTGCAAGTGTCAGTGTCATTTCTGAAAGTGGATGTTAAAGAAGTTGATAGATTTGACAGTATCAAAGCTTAGACACATCATGAGAATCTTTGTCTAAAGTGGAAGTTGAAAAGATTGATAGATTTGATAGTGTGCAGGCTTGTGCACATCACAAGAATCTTTGTTTAAAGCGTCCTAAGTATAATTGGCATCTCTGAAAGTAGAAGTTGAAAAGGTTTGATTTGCAGTGCGTACAGACTTGGCCACATCATGAGAATCTTTGTGTATAGTGTCTCAAGTGCAACTGTCATTTCCGAAAGTGGATGTTGAGGATGTTGATTGATATGACAGTGTCGAAGCTTAGACACATCATGAGAATCTTTGTCTAAAGTGAAAATTGAACAGGTTGATAGATTTGACAGTATGTAGGCATGGACACATCATGAGAATCTTTGAGTAAAGTGTCTCAGGTGCAACTGACATTCCTACTACCATCCCTCAAAGTGGAAGTTGTCATTTCCGCCTTGGACCTTGGTCTTATGAGGAATGCATCTTTTTCTGTGCAATGAAGTCCATTCATTTGCCTTAAAATAAAATAAAAATGGAAGTTGAATAGATTGTTAGATTTGAGAGTGTGCACGCTTGGGCACATCACGAGAACCTTTGTACAAGTTTCTGAGATGTAGCTCACATTTTTAGAGGATAAAGTTGATAACATTGATAGATTTGACAGTTTGTACATTGTCCTACATCTAGAGGCATTTTAGGTAGAATTGAAACATGTAGGAGTTGAAAAGGTTGATAGATTTGATAGTATGTAGGGCATGAGAGTCTTTTTGTAAAGTATCTCAGGTATAACTGATATTATTGGATAAAGAATTTGATAATATATATATATATATATATATATATATATATATATATGATTATTTTGCATGTATTGTCACATCATAAGAATCTTGGTGTATGGCATCTCAAGTATTATTTATATCTTTAACCCCTAGCTTTCCTTATGTTTTTGGAAGCTTGAAACCTAAAAACTCTGATTTTTTACCTCTATGCACTTCCAAGGGTGTAAAAAAAAATTTAATTTTATTTAAAGACTTCCAACCATAAGATCTTAAATTTAAGCTATTCATGGTTCTACCAAAAAATGACCGTTGGATGATAATCGTTTTTAAAATTGTAATATTCAAAGTTTGTGCAAAAGTTTTTTTGGGGATTTTTTCCACGATGCAAAGAGAGACTTGAAGATTGTTACTCCAAACATTTTGCTCATGTTTTTTTCCATCTAGCTAACTAGATTAGATATGCTCATGCAAAATTTTAGGGACTCAGAACGCTTTTTACAGCTTCATGCAAATAATTTTCTATAAGAAGGTATAAAATCGACAAAATAGTAAAACATGTGTTACGAAAACAATTTGTGGACTAGAGAAAAAGTAAACGGTGAGTAGGTACCTTTATAAATTTTTGATTTTCAATAGAATTTAATTTTTTCTAATTTCTAAAATCTCAAATTTTGACAAATTTTAAAAGGAATGAATAACAAAATACTAAAAACTTTGAAGCTTGTCTTTGTAAGTTTTGGAGACTTCTGTTTTTAAATTAGTAAACTTTTTGACTTCGGTCACTATGGAATTTGAGTAGTGATTTGGTTATGAACATATTTCATTTCTTTTTTTAAATACCTAAATTTAAACTGCCCGTTTTCAACTTGAAACCCGAAATTTTTAGATGAAGGTTCTAAAATTGATTTTTGGCTTTGGAAATTTTATCACGTACATTTTAACATAAAAGAAGCATCCAGTAAAAATCTTGAAAAAAAATATTACTTTTAACCCTTCCATATAGGCTGCCCAAAATTGCAAATACATGTTTTGGGATTTTAAAGAAAGTTAGGGGTTTAAATGAAAGCTAATTATTTAAAAAATCTGCAAATTTTTAAACATTGGCATATGTTGAGAATCTTGGTTTCAAGTGTAATTGACATTTTTAAAAGTGGAAGTTCATTATATAGATGAATTTTGTAAATTTCAAGTTGTACTGAATCTTTAGAATCTTTTACTAAGGTACAGCCAAATTCCTTGGAATTATTTAAATATTTTATTTTAATTTACATAATATTTTGCATTAGCATGTTTCATATTTCTATTGTTTTTCCCTACATTTTTTGTTAGAATACATATGTTAAATTTTATTTAAATTGGATTCAAAAATCTTTACTAAAATTATCTATACTTTGGATATATATTACAATCTCAACCTCTAATTGATTTTAATCCTAAAATGATTTCAAATGTGTTTAAAACAATAAACCACCATTAGTAGATGGCTTTAATGATTTGAAACAACGTCTTTACTAGCCGAAGTGACATTATCGATGAAATTTATATACACCAATCCATCCATAACTAGATTACAATCGTAATTTGTCATCATCAACCAAATTTTTTGATACATTTATACATGCAAAATTTGACAATTTCCTTGGTGTGATATAGACGACTTTATTATAGGTAAAAAAATCAAACACACATTTCACTTTTTACATAATTTAACCCCTAATCGGCCAAGGATGTTTTTGCTCAAAACTGCCACCAAATAGTCCCTTTTGAAAGCAAGCTGGATAGTGCAAAATTGAAACCAATTTTGGTATTTCCAACCATAAGATCTTGTATCTAACTTCTATGTCTATGTGCATGTCAAATCTCACACTCTCATTCCGTACCATTTGAGAGATCATAGCATTCAAAGTTGAAAAAAAAGTTTTTTACCCTGCAAAAAGAGGACAACAGTATTTTGGGGTCCAAAAAAACCATTTTTTGGAGTAGATTTGGATGGCGTTTCTTTGGATTCTTGTTCCTAGGTGAGTTAGGTACCACAAAATCTCATACCCATGCAAGGTGTAGAACCTAGAGAAAATCATCAATTTCCACAAGGGGGTATGCTGAAATTCACATACAAAGACTGTTTTTTTACAATAAAAATAGCATATGAAACATTCTTGGATTGAAAATCCAAACGGTGGAAACATGCTCTAGTGGCTCTTCTACATATAGAAATTTTTATTTTTGGAAAAAAAAAAATCTCGATTTTTGGTGGAATTTCAAAGTTTCGTCTTTAGGCAGATTTTGGCAGTTTTGGGCAGTTTTGGGCAGTTTCGGGCAGAAATTGCTGCATTCACAGTGGCTGAGAGCCTGCCCGTGGATGGGCGTTTTATGCTCAGAGGAGCATAACTTTTGCTCACTTCATCCAAAAAAAATTAAAAAAATATCCCCATAAACCTTTTGAAAAAACCTTTTTCCATAAGAAATTTCAAAAAAATTCAAGTAAATTTGAATTTTTAGGAACCTGCCCAAATTTCAAAAACGCCCATTCTAGGACTTTGGCCAATTAGGGGTTAACACATTTCAATACCAAAATTAGCTTTGCAAGATATGTTGATGATTTAACTACAAACACAAATAAAACAATAAGAGAGGTTTTTTGAATGGGTTGGAATGGAGTTTCGGACACCAATCAATCTGCACCACATATTGGAAAGGGAAATCATGTTTTCAAATTGAGTTTTCATTTTGTAGGCTTGTTAGGCACCCTCCAATAAAAAAATCTTCTTGTACATAATTGAACACAAAAATAGTTATTTTGTTATTTTTTGAGATTTTAATTACATAAAAAATAATAAACTATGTCTTAATTCAAGGGTTTATTTCTTTATAAAAAACTATGTTTACGAAAAGTGTGTGTCATGGTTTTGGACATCTTTCCATATTTTTATAAAAGTTTTACATTAATATTAAATATAAAATTTAGTAACAAGTATATAATATTAAACGTTATGGTGGTAAAGATGTGCAACTTTTCATTGCGTAAAATATAAGGCATCAAAATGCGTTGGTTTTGTTACTTGTAAGGTAGGATTTAAACTTTTAAGTTTTTTCTTAAGCTAAATTTTGATTATCTTTCTAAGTATGTAGTGAAAACTTAAAAAAACATTGTGCACATTCATCTAAAAGCGTATAATAAGATCCTATACTTGTAAGTTGAAAAAACGTTTATTCAATTTTTGGCCTTTGTACTATAAAGGATGCAAATTTGAATAGATTTATATGAAATATTATCAAAGAACTTTAGGCAATTAATTATTTGATACTTAATCTTTAAATGTATTATAAAAACATCAAATAATAATTTTATTATCTTCCCTTAAAGTTTAGCATTTATGATGTATCAACCATTTTTGTCATGTAAAAATTCGACATTATGGTAATCAATATGGTTCTATAGTCCTTAAGTATTTTTAAGATTGTGAATAAACAAGATAAACATACTTTAAACTTGTAGATATATTGATGATTTTCTAAATTGCATTTGACCTCTAAAAGAAAAATGTTTATATGAGGATTTTTTAATATTACGTGTAGGTTTTTGTAATGTCAATTTTGAGTCTACTTTTTAACTATTTATTTATTTATGGTGCTAGCATTGTGGACTTGTAATTTTTTTTGCCACCAAAAATTGGAAAAAGAAGAAACTACTATATCCGAGGTACTTTATTTCCAACTTAGTCGGTAGTTTAGGCATCTATTATAAGAGGAATCAAAACTTTTGCATTATATATGCACCCTACATGGTGCAAAAAGGTCTTATTTGTTCTACAAATATTAAAGATTTTGTTCATTTTTCCTTTTTAACTCTATGTAAAAAAAAAACATCAACCTTTAATAAGACCATTTGAATTCAATCCTTTCAAATCATAATATTTACAATTTTTTTAAATAAAAAAAGGCTTTTTGGCAATAATGTAAAATTCTTTTCACTGGAAAATTATTTTGAAAATGTTACACACCTTTGTTACATCTAAAATTTGGTCAAATATACTTTACATGGTTTCCTTTAAAATATTGAAATCTTGCCAATTTACATTAATAAGAACAATTTAGTCTAAAGATGAAACCAAGTATTACTATGGCAAGGTCCCTAAAAGGTATTTTCTTTACTTTAAAGACAATAACTTCCTAGTCCACGCACTAAACAATTCTTAAGCAATAACCACAGCTTTTCCTAGTAGACTTGGATGGAGACCCTAAATTTGAAATTGAGAAAAAAATTATTATTTTCCGTTTTGCTTCTTTTCGACGGAAATCGCATTTTTCTAATGAAACATTGTAACAAAATTGTAAAACAATTGAAGACGCTAAATTACCTTAGGGGAAAAAACCAATAAAAAGTCAAGAACATGTTGAAACTATGGCATTCTTACTGATGGTTCTTTACTGTGAAATTGCCAAGGATTGAATAGTTTAAATCATATGTTGAAATGGATTTCAAATTCCAAATCATCATCAAAAGGTTGCTACAAGCGGAATTGATGTTATACTATTATACAGTAAGTGAATTGCATGGATTATGATGAAAATCTTTGCTGTTGGTTGCAACTTGAATGCTCATGTTTTGGTAGTTAACTTGTTTTATTCAAACCAGGACGGTAATGTTATTATGTGCATTCCGAATAACTTATCTGATCAACCTGGAAGTCTTTCGGGCTGCCACCAGCACAAGTAAACCTTACATCATCAGTGAACAATTATAGTAAAAATCAAGTTGGGGTGTCTAAAGAGGACACTAGTGGAAGAGGGCTCCAATCCCTTGAGAATTTTTTTTACGACGAATTGGGCAAATTTTCTCAAGGGATTGGAGCCCTCTTCCACTAGTGGGAAAAAAAAAGTATCCTACCCAACTCAACAATGGCGGTGATTTACCACAGTAACAAAAATTGTTCTCAACTAATCATACTACATACTATTACAATTGGAGGGAATTACACAACATAGTCATCTTCGATTGCCACAAGTCACATATGGCTAGTTCAAACTATACCCAAGTTGAGAAGTTTGGATCGAGCATTCTGCTCAATCCAAATTATTACTAGAGATGTTGTTGCCTTGGCACCATAACTTCTTAAAAGTGCAACCACTTGGGGCTTTTTGGGAAGGGACGTCCTTAGAACTTCGGCCCTTAATATGAAGACCGAGAGACTGGACTTTGGGCATTTCAGTATTTTCATTGGTCCAAACCGACGGCCTCTCAAAGTTTGGGCATAAAGTTTGGGCATAAGGTAATGCGCTCAAAAACCGTCCCGGCCCAAAAACCGTCCCATAGGCTTTGACATAGGCTGTTCCTGAAACTGTGCAAAATCATTCTAATTCCGTCTATGGCTGCAGAAATTGAGTGCTTGTGATTGGTGCAGAAACGTCCTATTCACAGAATCCAAGTGGTCATATTAACCATGACTCTAGGGACGGTTAGTGGAGCACCTAGGGCTGAACATTCAAAAATTCATAGGAAATTGTAGACTTACTCAAAAACTGATTTTTTTTTTGGGATGGCTTTGCACTAGCTTTGCACTTCATCCAAAAATTATAAAAAAATTCCACCACTATTCCAAATGAGCAAACCTGAAATTCGGACGGTTTCTGAGCGCATTACCTTAGTCTAAACCAGCCCAAAGTTGTGAGTACGATAACACACTGGGCCATTTTAAGGCTGCATCTCAAGGTTAGTCAATGAGGTAAGTGAAACGAGCAAAGAACTATCATTGCAAGACCATGATAACACAGGATGGGGCAGCAAGCAAACAAACAATCAAATGCCTCCAATGTAAGCATAATGTATCATAATTAGCTGCTGTGTTTCACAGGTTAGTCTAAATTGGAATGAGTCCAGTTGGGTTTGACAGGTTCAATACTTGGGCTAAATCTGAACAAAGTATGGAGCCTTCATCATTGTCTATAGTGTAGATTCACCACTTGCATGAGTAAGTTATGTCCACACCACCACATAAGATGAAATGTAAGAATAGGTAATTTTCCATATTTTCATACTAGGAAGAGGTGAACTTACAGTGCTGATTCATACTATGCACTGTGAAGAAAAGGGCGATTTGCACCCAAAAATCTTGGGTTGGAGCTGAAGAAAATGGAGAGTTCTCTTTAGTGGATAAATTGAGTATCTAATTTTTGGGTTTAGACGAAGGAGAAGGTTGGTTGTAAATAAGGTTTTATTTTGACTGATGAAAAATCTAGTTGGAACCTTTGCATGGAAAATTGGATAGTAATTTCCTTAGGCCTTAAGTCCTAAAAATCCTTGATGCAAATTTGTCAAATTTGCCAAAACTGACTTTTTTCTCAACCTAAATAACTTGATTGACTACTTATGTACCCAAATTGGACCTTCTTTTTTTTTTTTTTTTTTTTTTTTTTTTTTGGTTTTTGTTTTGTTTTTGATTTTTGACTACATTTGTGAGATCACAAAGATTAAGTAGGGTACAATGTTTTCAATAAATGTGCGATTCTAATATTTTATATATTTTTTGTCAAACTTTGAAGTTTGTCCTTGTAAAACTTATGGATACTACAACTTAGTTAAGTTTTTATTTTTAGCAGAATTTTGGTTAATAACACATTACAATAAATAGATTCCAAAAATATCTTATATTCATAATTTTTTTAGCGGGCCAGATTCAAAGAGAGAATAAGTTCTACAATGAAAAAATCTCAAAAATTTAAAAATCCACCAAAAACTCACACAATTAGGTTGGAATAAAACATTGCTTTACAATAATCACTTCTCCAGACAATTTTTTGCTAAAACTAAGCAATATACTCACAAATCTCAGTCTCAAAATAAATTTCTACATGTACAGAGGGGTCCAAAAAAATGTGAATTATATATACCATGTGTACAAAGGTTAAGAAGGGCAAAAAAATATGGTCTTGGTGTATGTCTAACACCATATCATGTTTTTTTGCTCATAATTTTTTTTAAAACTTTCTATCACTAAGTTTGTAAGACCCTGCTTCAGTACCATACTTCAAAGTAGCCAAAGCAATGACAGTATCCAACTCTACTACAATATGATCTGAGGTCATAACTCCACTTCAACCCTGCAATCTCTTTATACCAACAAAGACCAACTATGAGATTGTTTGGGCAGTCCAACAAATTCGTGGGATTCTTGTATTCTATTCAAGGATGGTTTATTTTCTCAGCATCCTACACACTCAATCCGGAAATCATATTGTGGGCGGAGCTGAAAGTCTTCGTCCGCCTGGCTTCTTCATGGATTGAGCTTCAGGTATATTCAAAAACACAACTCTGCAGTCACAGCCAAATTTCAACTAAGTATCATGGATGATTACATTCTCTTCCATGTAATTGACTTAGAAGACTCCTCTTATAAATCATGATTCCCTCGAATTCTACAAGTGGCAAAGTTTGAGTTTGAAACAACTTGAGGACCTTCCTGCTCATCAAGCATACCATCAAGAACCTGCGTCAAACGACTTTGCAGTCCTGCTAACCTACCTCCACTGGGTCACTGCCTTCACCTCTCTCTCAGGCTCAATAAACCACAAACCTGCACCCCTGCACCTGGTGCAGCCCGTCCTTCACCGCAAATCCGGACTTCCTCATTTGTAATAGACAATATGTGATCAAGACCACATTCTTCTTCCTCCATCTTACTGAAGAGCTCCATGTCCAGCATCCTCTCATGCACCCAAGGCTGTTCCCACCAGCTATTTGTTGCAACTTTTGCAGGTTGCATACCTAACTCTACACATGACATCTGAGCCTTGACAAAGCCTAACTTCAGCCCTCAGAGGATCCGATCAGCCTCTCTTAAGCATGCATAGTTGCCTCACTTAGCTTACGCAAACAAGAAATGCCATATTCATTAAATTGGCCAATCCTGATTGAATTGGCTGCTCAAATGGTGTAATTTCAGTTCAGTTTTTCTCTGTATTTGAATAGGATGGCGGTCAATATATATAAACAAGATTGGCCAATTTAACCCCTAAAATTCCACAGAACCCAAAGTGGGTTGCAGGAACTTCAGCAAGCTACCAGAGTTAGGATTTTTAATATTTTTTGACAAGATTTTTGCAGTGAACATTATAAATAATAATATTTATGGGGTTGAAATTTCAGCATTTAAAAAATAAAAAAAATAAAAAAACGGATTTTTTGAAATTTTCAGCATTTTAGGAGTGAAAATTGACAAAAACGGGCCTAGAATTTTAGGGGTTAATGAATATAGCGATAGGAGTTTCTCGCTAAGTCAATCCAAATGTGAATTTGTTTCTTATGAGCCATAGTAACTCGGGCCTTCTTGGATTTGCCTCCAATCTGCAATTGTGAAGAAGGTCATCAAGCAACTTGATGACCTTCTTCACAATTGTTTCAACTTTTGCACTACCTAATGCTATAGAAGCACGATTCATGACAGACTTGTTTACGACACCAAGGTGTTAGAAGTTTCCTTCATTCTTTTCAACATAATATCTGAAGGCTTTCCTAATAATCATATTTGTTGTGTTTGGCATAGCTACAACATTTATCCCTATGGTCTTTACATCTAAATGAAATTAATTTGATGAAAGATGCTATTTACAATAATCTACTAGTTGCCTTCTTGTATTCTCCACTTCAAGCGTGGTTCAAAAACCACCTCAACTTTCTTTCTAAATTGTCTTGGAAGGCTTTGTGTTCAATTGAAACACCATTGTATTTCCCCATATTATTCTAAAATTTTCAACATATGTACTTAAACATAGACCATATATTTTGTCATTGTCAAAATAATCATAAGAATCACAAATAACAACTTCTTATTGATGTAGTTCATTGACATGAAGTTGAAAGAACTAGATCCTTCACTTTATTCGGCTTTGGTTGTTGTCTTTTTGGTTTTAGGTTGGAGGTAGTAATACATGTAGCTCGGATAGAAGCTTCAATTGCAACATCATGCAGCTTGGCACTTCCATGCTTCCAAAGATTTGATTCTAACAACCCGATTTTTGAAAAAACAAATTAGCTACTTTGAATTTAGAGTGCTACAATTTTTTATAGTCTTCAATTGTGAAAGCACTTCTTCAACAATTTTTTTTTCAATCAATTTCTTCAATATTTATAGTGAATTGATTTGGCCCTCATTAGCCTTGACGTGTCCATCACTGTTGACATAAGATTGCAAGTAAGTGGCACAAACATCAAATGCTTTATTACTACTAGAGAAGTGAAACTTGTATTACATTCACTACATCAAATGCTTTATTACTACTAGAGTAGTGAAACTTGTATTACATTCACTACATCAAATTTGGAACACGGCTTTTTTGCCTACATTTCTTGCATCTACCTCAAAGATATTGTACTGCCTAAGCTACTTCAATTTTTTCCTACTGCTAAAATTTTCTTATTGCCACGACTAGACGCCCTTTAATGATACAATATTACTTTGGAGTCTAATTTACTACAAGTAGCATTTGGGTACCAAGACCTTTCTAGAAATGTTCCGCTTAGAGGTGGTAAAAGACAATCATCTTCTACATCAATGAGTTGATCTCTTCGTTGATGACAAATTGAGTTGTTCATGCAGTAATCAACTTGCTCATCAACTAACATATTGGACTCCATGGACGTTATAAACACCTTTCCACACACACCTATCTAGTTGTTTTAGTCATTGCACTCCATTAATACAACCTTAAACTCTAAATTATTTGTCATTTTGTAATCTCTTACAACATAGTATATTGTTGTTCATTGTTTAGAGGCTATATTGAATACAAATACACAACAAACAAAAGAAAAAAGAACTATTTGAAATCCTATTCCTAGCTTGAAATCTCACTTGCCTATTGTACATTCATGCAAAAATGTTTAGTGGATGAAAAAACGTAGGATTTTTTTATTTTTATGTTGGTCCATATTTAAGTCTTTCTAATATAAATGTGTAAATGTGGTTACACGTAAGCCTTACATATATCATAAAAAACCCTTCTCTTTTAGTTCCATATGCATTTACTTTTTGCTTAATGCAATTTGTATTCCGTACATACATTTAATAAACTATTGCTTCAAATAATACCTTCTTGTGCATGCACATGTATATAAATAGTACTAAAACAGTGCATTCATCGGGCATAAAGAGAGAAGAACTCCAGTTCCATAAAAGGCCTGATGTGAATAAAGTGTTTGTTGATTGAAGATTTTGAATCTATTTCCAAAAGGATAATAGACCAAGGATACCTTGCTATTGCCATTATAATGGAAGGGAGACACTAAAGACATAAATGTATTGTTTTAACAAGAAGAGAGGGGGTTATGGTTAGAAGCTTGTGTTTATTATGAAAAATATGAGTTTAAACTTGCCAAGCCGTTAGATCAAATCTATTGGTTGAAATGAGTGTTTCTCATTGAATTGGTCCGGGTTTGAAATCCATTAGACTTTTTTGAGTGGTTTTTTGATGAATAATGGGTTGACACAATGATATACATAAATAAAGATGAGCCTAAAAGTACTTCTTTACTTTTTATAGTTTGATATCAAGGTGGGTCATTTTGGTGTAGTGATGGTCGAGGCATCTTTTGTGCATGAGTATGGACATTGCATATTGATTGGAAACAGTGTTAATAATTTTGAGGGCTTGTCTAAGTAATGTTTATGGAATTTTTTGTTTTTGGTGTAGTATTTTTAATGATGGTATATGTATAAAGGCTTTTGCACTTGCGGTGATGACTGTAAGAGGGTCTATTTTCCAACCTATCTAGCAATCTCAACCTACCATAATGGTTCCAAAATGGTCCAAACCACAAAACTAGGATTCGATTAAAAGGTTATGGCGGATGCTTTAATAGGACAATCAACTTGAAATACAAAACTGTTAAATAAGATAAGAACAAAGCATTTTAAGACATGCAGTTCATTAAAGAAAATAAGGTGTATAATTATGACTTTAGATTCTCTATAGATTGAAATAATTCCAATACCAAATTTGGTTTTCATTTAGAACCTCCAAATATAACTTAATAGTTAGTTGCTTATCAAAATTTAAGATGTTTTAGAAGGTTGTACCATTTTCAAATAAAACTTGCAAATGATGTATGTCCCAAATGATGCCTATTTATGTTCTTTTTTATATTTCACAATCAAATTGGTGAAAGTAAATGCTAATAAGCCTTTCTCAAAGAAAAGAAAAAATGAGAAAATAAAAAACTCTAATTGTTATATCTTTTTAGTAGAGTGAGAAATCTCTCTGTAGATTTTTGCACAATACGAAGGTTTTAAAAAGCATTCCCTTATAACAATCTTGAAGAATATCAACTTACATCACTAAAATACACTTGAAAGGGCTTCAAACCTTCCAAAACCATTTATAAAAACATTCTAATGAAATACTTTGTCTAGCATGTTGAAATGAACAAACTATATCATTAAAAAGCTTCAAGATGGTACAAATAGTAGCTTAAGTTTGAATCATCAACTCTTCTATATATTTTACTTAAGAAAATCTTCAACAAGCTTTAGAATTAAAAAATTATGCCAATTGAACTATCTACATCATAAATTTATATTATTTTTGAATTTAATCTTTAATTTAATTTAATTTCTAATTATTCTTTATTTGTGGATAATTTATGATTGTTTAGACCAAGTCAACTGCCTGTATTATAAACTTCTAGCTTTACCAACTTTGATAATTTCCAAAGAATATTTATTTCAATTAGTTTTATCTTCCATCAGATAAATTATGGTTGAAGAGAATCAAAGTGTCTATATCATAAAAGTCAAAGGTATTTGTCTTTGGAAGCTTAATAGTACAGGGAGTTTTTGATAGTTTGACATGATACGACAACTTTTATAAATGTGCTAATTCAAATTTCAATTGTTTTTTGCAACTCTAGTAGCTTAGTGAGGTCTTTACAACTTTGCCAACTTGGACAACTTTTCAAAGAATAATTTATATAACTTTTTTATCATTGCAAAGTTTTATCTTTAAATAACAATAAGAACTTTCATCAATCAAACTATTTATATCCCAAACTTAAATGGACATTTGTCTCTAACAAGTGTGATAACTTACGAGGTCCTGGCACCCTCACCAATTCAAACAATCTTTATCTGTCTCTGCCAAACTTTTTTGTATAGATTATTGATAATGATAGCTTACGCCAACCAATGGTCTACATCATAAATTTCAAAGGATATTTGTCTCTGGTAACTCTAGTAGCTTACAATGTCCTGGCACCATCGGAAGTTTGTACTGTCTTCATGATTTTTGTCCTGGCACCATCGGAAGTTTGTACTGTCTTCATGATTTTTGTCTGTGGATTATCAACAATGATGACTCAAGCCAATTGACTGTCAACATCATAGACTTCAAAGGATATTTGTCTTTGGTAACTGTGATAGCTTATAGTGTCCTGGCACCCTCACGAGTTTGAACAATCTTCATAACTTTTGTCTGTAGATTATTGATAATGATGACTGAAGCTAATTTACTATCAACATCATAGGCCTCAAAGGATATTTGTCTTTGGCAACTTTGTAAGCTTACAGTGTCCTGGCACCCTCACGAGCTTGGACAGTCTTCATAACTTTTGTTTGTAGATACTATCAACATCGACTATCAACATCGTAAAGTTATGTGTCTGGAGCAACTCTAATAGCTTATAAGGTCCTGGCACCTTCACAAGTTTGGACTATCTTTACATGAATACTTGTCTCTAATAACTTTTTATATGTAGATTACAGATGACTCAAATGACCCACGTCAACCAGTTGTCTACATTTTTAAGTTTCAATAATGCTTCTTTGACAACTCTAGTAGTTTGACAAGGTCCTCTCTACTTCTTAAGTAGGACAATTTTTATACTTAATGATGATAATTATGATGATGATGTCAATCAAACCAGGGTTTTTTTTTCATTTTTCAGAAAGTGCTGAAGTGGCGACATAAAATGTTATAGTGGTGCCGCATATTTCAACATTCATCCACATATTGGATAGAAAATATCACATTTGAAGATATCACACATTGATAATTGTATTTTCATTCAAAATTTGGCGATTACATCCAATATATTATTTTAATCCAATTTTTTTGGGGAATTCATCCATGATTTTTGGTCATTTTTGGTCATTTTGTAGCCAAACTATATTTTTCTAGTGCAACCAGACTATATTTCGCTAGAAAAAAAATGGCTGGATCAAACTATCTAGACCATTTCCTTTTATGAATATAAGTCATCGGTAACTATGGCAACATTAGCAAATGCAATGATAGTTGTTAATAGTTGCATTGTCTGAATACTAATTCAATATTTTATTAGTATGATTCAAAATTCATAATGCCAATAAAATTCATTTAAAGCACTAAATTTTATAAATAATTTTTTCTTGGTGCTCTTTAAAGAGGTTGTAATTACTAATTTTGTCATGAATGGTTATTATTAAAAAAATCTTACTCAAATTTATGTTATTATTATGCTAAAATTTACTTTTCTTGGCTATAAATTATTATAAATGGCTCAATTTTTTTTGCATTAGGTACATGTTTGTAGACATTGGTTGTTTATTGAATTTTGTTTGAATTTTTATTCAGCTCTAAAAGAATAAGGATATTTGATCAAATGTAGATATGTTATAATAAATGATTTGTACAACTTGGATGAAATTTATCTCAAAATAGAATATGTGAGTCATGATGATTAGAAATCATCTATAAAATTGAATATTCAAAAATCATATTTTGTCTTTGTCAAAGTGAGATAGAAATGGGTTCAAAGTGAGATAGAAATGGTTTCAAAATCATTTCTATCTCACTTTGAAATAGTTCATTTTAAAGGTGTTCATTTAAATAATACATTTTTCAAATAAATATAAATAATTTTTTTTGGTCCATCCTTAATGAATCACTGAAAACTGTGATATGACCCAAAACGAGTTGCAAGAAGCTCTAGGGCTTAGGTTGTAGAAACTATTTCTACTAAATGATATCTAACCCAAACACTATTTTTAAGAAGAGAGACAATAGGTGAGGAGTATTGTATACTTCTATCTTAATCAAATACTTTGGATGTAGAATTCTCACTTCCAAACTATTCCAAAATGATTATCAATTGCTTCATATTCAAGTGAATTCACTCAGCAACTTTCAGGGTAACCTCTGCACTGGTTCTTGGACATTGTATGTAAATCATTTTATTGGCTTGATAACCCAAATTAAATTTTGGACGAGATGCTAACCTTCAAGGGCACATGAGCAAATGAACTTAGCTTAGAATGAGAATATATAGCTAACTGCTGAAGCCTTGGCATGAGCAATGTGAGCTGGGTCATTGAAAATGCTTCTGATGGAAGTTCTGTTAGCTCCAACCAAAAAACCAAGGGAAAACAATTCTTGCAACAGAAACATCATCTTGTTGTTGATATGATATCACCATCCCAAGTGTATTCTGTTGCCAAGAATTCAGGTGATCACATGATTCACATCATATCAAATTGAGTAAACATGCAAACACAGCATGCTCTGAAAACAAGCGTCAATGCTCCCACCCAAAACTTATGATTGTTCAATCCATCACTCTACAATCATTTTGCAGGAAACCAGAGCGTTCCATTTAGATATATTCAACCCACACTCCCTAAGCAAATATCATACATGATAAGCCAGAGAATTGGGACTTTTATAAGATGGCTTCTTCACAGGTTTCACAAGCTGGGACTCTTCAAATCATAGAAATGCTGATTTCTTTTTCACATGCACTGAATAATGCCTGCGCTTGTATGCACCAAACAACAATAATAATAACAAGCTCAAACCACAGATGTACAACTCATTGAACTACACACATCATTTGGATCTCGCACCAGATCTTCCATTTCTTTGGTAAGATTGCATCCCACTCAATCTCACTGCGACTCCCTGAAGACGCTCACATGGTGGACGAGGATTGTGAGTGAGACAGCCTGCAGGAAAATGCAATTAATTCTGCCGCAAGTGGCAGGGAATTTGAGTGAGTACTAGTGTCAATTACTCGGAGTGATTAAAATTTCGGTTCATGTAGCTAACCTTTGTACACACCCTAATTTACACCTTCGACGCAGCCAGGCATCAGCTCTGCAAAAACGCACGAATCAACATGATAATATCTTACATGTACGTGAAGAAATCCCTGCAATTCCGCTGCACCAAAAAGAACTTCAACTTCAGACAGGGAGGGTCACCTGCAACGCTCACAGACGAAATTAGAGTGCACAGAGGTTATGCGAAATTAGATGAGTGTTTGCGGCTGTCGCCATTCAAACTGATTGCAAAGGCACAAGTACCACTGAATTCCGTGACAAGGGATTGAGTTGAACAGATGAGGACACAGAAATCCTCGCCACTACCAGACAAGCTGCATGAAGCTCTAGATCAGTCCTGTACATGACATTGTACAATTATTGCAGGTTGCGCCCTGACTTCCATGTGAGCCCAATGCCCCGATTTCAGATACTCTCCCCTCTGGGACCAAAACCGTATTGATAATAACCCTCCCCTGACCATGAGCAGGGTGTAAATACATACAACTCCATTGCAGCTGGGTGAAACTCAAACCTACATTACCCGGGCCGAGCTGGTGCCTTGTCGCTGTCCAGATCACCGTCACGACGGTCAGATGGCCGCTGCAACGGCGTGGCATGAGCCAGGCTGCAATCCTGCCTTGATGATTTGGTGCCAGGGGGAGGACGTGGAGAATGATGTACTCTGGGGCGAGAGCGAGATGGCGTCCTGGTTTTGGACATGTCGACGACGACGACGACGATTCCCTCATGCGGAGTGCGGGAAGCCCATGCCCTTGACGATGATCTGCAGCTGCAGTGCACTCCCACTCTTACTGCAGCATGCACTTCACCCACCTTGAGCGCCGAATTAGAGATGACCCACATTATGAACTCGCTGACACTTGATTGGGACAACAACAGTCTGACCCAAATTAGTACGACTCCCGGACTCCTTCAAAACACTCACACGCGTGTGAGTTTCATTCTCTCCTGTCCACCACGTCTCGACTTCTTGCGTCGTCGTGATTGATGGCGCTCATCATGTGAGTTACCTTAACCTTTCCTTTCAACTCAGTGTACCACATCCCGAGCGCTGCACTTTCATGATCAATGCCATCGTCCCGTTCCTGTAACATGTGATCTACCATGTCCAAGTGCCATGCACAGTCCGCTGCATACAAATACTGTTGAAAGAGCCACTGATACTTCTTCACCTTCCACACCAGTTTCATGCATGTAATGATCATCAACAGTCAACAACAACTCTGGCAAGGTTTTGTGTTTGTGAGCAATGACACCATTCAAGAGTACATCTCCACCACGTTTCAACAACCTGTGATTGTATTGAATTCCTCATTTTTAATTCCAGGCTCGATCAAAACATGATATATAACAGTTCGGTGCAAACTAAATCCCACCAGCTAACTAGTAGCTACCATCATCAAAATCATTTGTTACAACAAGTAACGAATTAGCGTTTCTACTGGAGATCGATCTTACACCAGTGTTCTGTATCATCACCACAAAAAACTGAAAATGTAGAGTCTGCAAAAAAATTGGATGCATGTACAAAAATGGGATCCAGGACGGCCTGTACATGCATCTACAACAACCATCGAAGTGATCATTCTGCTCCGAGATGACGAGAGCGAGCAAAATGAGCGACTGAATGGTCGATCGGTGATCTTGTTAATGTTTTGGAGCGAAACCCGAGTCCGGTGAGATCATGATGTGGGTTTGGGTATGTGAGTTTTTTTTTCTAGGGATGGTGGCGGAATCATGACATGTACACTTGGACGCTGGCATTCTTCGGGGTGCGGCAGAGGGGGCAGGCGTGGAGCTGGCCCTCGCAGTCCTGGCAGAGGCAGAGATGGCGGCATGGGAGGAGGAGCATGGAGACGTCGTTGCAGCGGCAGACGCGGCAGGTGCGCTGCTCGCGGAGCTCCCGGTTCTCGTTGCATGCGCGCGTGTGGGCGTCGTTGATGTCGTCGACGTAGGAGGATGCGCAGTCGTCCGCGGCCTCGCTGTCGCCGCAGCCTTCCTTGGGGGTCTGGAGCTGAGGGAATTGGGATGCATTCGCGTTCTGCTGCTGCGCCTGCGCGAGGTTGGATCGGAGGAGGTTCACCATGGCTTCAGTGTTGCGCACCTTGGTCTGCCAGTGCTGGCTCTCGGCGTTCAGCTGCGTGAAGCGGTCCATGAGCTCCTGGTTCTGGCGCCGCACCTTCTCCATCTCGGAGTCCTTCTCGCGCATCTTGCGCTGGAATCCTTCCTCCGCCGCCGCGATCAGCTGGCGCGCGTGGCGCTGCCGCTTCTCCTCGATGAAGCTCTTGAGCTGCTCATTCTGCAAGGATGGAACCAGAAGCGGAAGTTAATTGAAGTGCCTTTGAACTAGTAATTGATTAATTCAAGCATTCACCCTGAGCCCTAAGCCTGCATTGTGGTCCAGAATGGGATAGTACCTGAATTTTCAGAAGCTGGGTCACTTCTTCACGCTCCTGCTGCAAATGCGAGGCGAAATTCTCGGACCAGGTAGGTTTCGGGGCGGGCTCGACGCAGCCGCTGGTGGAGACGGGAGAGGCAGAACGCAACCGGTGATCGTCTTCGAAGGCGAGACGCAACCCCGTGGAGACGCCGTTCGTCGATTGCGGGTTCACCACAGATCCGGGGTGCGTGTCAAGCTGTGTGAGCCCGTTGATGACATACTGCTGCTGCGGTTGTGGTGGGTTGGGCCACGGACTGCAGAAGTGGTCTTCGATGACTACCTCCCGACCCCGCTTCCTGGAGCCCAACGTGACAGGCGTGGCGGTAAGTTGGTCTTTCTCGTTGACACCGATCAGGAGCTGCGTCGCTTCGTCAAGCTGCTGCTGCTGCTGTTGGTTCGCGTAGCCATGACGCCCGCCCGACACTGCATAATCGAAACCGACACACACAAACAATTAAACCCCTAGAATAACACAGGTACCATGCATAGGTTGAGCGGAAGACTTATTTCGGATAAACCCCTCTCGTATGGCTTAACTCTTGAAGACCACAACAAACAAACCAAAAACTGATTAATCTACATGAGCAAACTGACACGGAATGATTCATTTATTTTTCCGCGTCAGTCAGAAACGAAGGAACTCGTTTAGGGATAAGAGGGCGGCTTACATTGATTGAAGAGGTGGTATTGGTTGGGCCCAGGCATGTTCACAGCCGATGGAATCTGAAAAGCATTCTTCCCAAGGAACGCGTTGCTGCTGTTCTCATTGGGGTCGACAGCGACCAAAAGCCCGCGGTGATTAAGTTCATACCTCATCCTGATCCAATTAACACCATATCACAAAATCAGCTCCACTGAGACTCACGCACGAACCCCAATTCATCGAGACCACAACTATCAACCCGTTGGACACCATCCACGCAAGACCTCGATCCATCACCCCCAAAAAAAAAGCTTATCAATCCACAACTGATGAAATGAGGCACCAAGACTCGACCTGCCGAGGGCCGGATTCTCAGCCAGAGTCACGCCGGCGGCCGGATACTGCTGCGATTGCACTGCCATTGCGATTGAACGACGATTAATCCTCTCCGAGCTTCGTGTGCCCAAGCCCAGTCCTCTTCAAAACCGTCGCCCTCCACCAAACGCTCTCCCAAAACAAACTCCTCCCAATCCAATAAATTGCTCCACCACGAACAACCACCAAGAAAAGCTCTCTATCACCGCAAGAAGACCAGAGAAGAACCACCCCAAAGGCTCCCAAAAGACTCTCAACGGCACCCCAAAGACCTCCAGAGGCTCCCAAACGCGGCGTCTCAGAAGACTCGCCTCCCAATTGCCCAAAAAGGATAAGTGAAGACTAACACCCAAGCCAACGGATTGAAATACTCAGGGAAGTCGAGGAATTATGAAACCACATGTGGTGACTCGCCAGGGGATGAGCATGCCTGAAGGGCCACACATGATGGTCTGCAACAGCGAGAAGTGACACCCACGACGGCTCTACCTTACAACCAACACCAGCAGCAGCAGCTCCTCCTGTTTTCCAACAAACACCAGGCTTGCACCACCTGCGCTGGTTCAGAGCAGAAGATGGGCGACAGGAGCCTCTGATTACTGCAATTCCTCTCAAACGCTCCTCTTTCTCCCTCCCTCACTTACTTACTCGCAGGTACAGCGACAGACTAGATGAATATCTCTTCTCACGTTAACATTCAAGCGCCTCCCAACTGTTTGACTAGACCTGCATCTCATGTCATTGATAATCCCACTCAACTCCACTGCCACCAACACAACCAGTACTTCTCTCCTACACCAAAGCTCCAACAGTGGCCCCTTTGAGTGAAGTCATCATCATCATCACCACTCTAGTTAGTGTACTCCCACACTCATACAACGCACTCACAGACAGACAGACAAACCAACTGGTCGCTAAATTTCTAATCCTGTTTCTGAGACTGGCCTTGGCTTTACCTTGCCTTTTTTTTTCCCCAAAAGGTGAGTCACTGCCTGTGATTGAAACTGGTTCAGTTGCATGTGTGTATATGTGTATGTATTTTTATACAGTGGACATGAGTTTAACTCCCACCCACCTGACCACCCGACTGATCAGCTCGATGTTTGCACATTGTTTGCATTCATGGCGGAGTTGGGCCAATCATGCGGCGCCAGCTTGTTCGATGTGTTATTGTATGTTATCCCCGGAAGGACCGGGTTATTAAAAGTGAGTCCTGGTGGTTTGGTTTGCCTAACATTAACTTACCATGTGGAAATATGGTTACAAAATGGGTTAACAAAATGGGTACAAAAATGGTTATGGAAACGAAAATAATTACAAAAAATCGTTACGAAAATACATACAAAAGATGGATACAAAAAATGGTTATAAAAATGGATATAGAAGTGGGTACAAAGATGGTTCCAAAAATGGATGTAAAAATGGATACAAAAAATAGGCAAAAAAAAATTGGTACAAAAATGGGGACAAATAATGGATACAAAGATGGATACAAAAAATGGTTACAAAAATGGATGCAAAAATGGTTACAAAAATGGATGCAAAAATGGGTACAAAAATGGATGCAAAAAGGGTACAAAAATGGGAATAGAGGGAAGGTTTCCAGGGCTATACTAGGATTTAGGTGCCGGCGACTGTAGCTGGCTGCTAGCATCGGCTGCCGGGCGAACGTGACAATTCACAGAATTCTTTTTGAATAAAACAGTTTTATATTAATAAGATCAGGTTTTTCGGTGGCGATGCATTCCAATCTCCGGAGAGGCAGTAACTTAACCACAAAGACTTCGCTGATGTTGGAATGATCGGCTGCGTCGCCTTGTGATCCGCAGTCCGTGCCAGGCAGTGCGCCCACCCCTTTCGCCGGCCGAGACTGGTCGTGGAGGGAGGAGATGATAATTAATAATAATCAATGTATTATGGAGATACGGTGATTTTATTTTTGTTTGTTTTATTTTTTTGGAGATACGGTGATTTCAAGGCAGGGCATATACGGTGGTGGAATTGAATTAAAATTGGCATGAAGAAAAGGGCATGAGCTTGGGTCTTACAAGGTCATGATCATGGGTTGTTGGCAGTTGCATGCAAGAGGCAGTCCTTTGGGGTTGAGATTTTTAATTGGTTGTTATACTTCTTTCTTTTTTATTCTTGGGGTGGTTATACCACACCTGTAATAACAGCTTGGGAAGTGGGGTAATTAAGAGGGGGGAGGGTAATTTTCCTGCCTCTGTTCTCAGTTACCGACAGGAGTTTCGGTGGGTAATTCGGTTGGGGGTGGAAACTCATTCAAGCCAGTGAATAGTTGTTCATGGGTCATGACTGGGCGGCCACGAGATTTGAATTATGTGGGTGACTTGTTCATTGGAGTTCATAAGTTATTACTTTTTCTCGGTTTGTTTTTGAAAGATCTTTGCTGTTGTGGCGTGAGTGAGTTGTTAGTCAGCGGGCTAGAATGGCTTGAATGTGTCATGGTTGCTTTTGGGGACAAGTCACTCCGGGTAATAAGTTAGGATAGTGGGGTAGCATTGCTTGACAATGGTCCGTTTCATTTATTTGTAGATTGCGCACCACTGTATTGGATTTCAACACTTACCTACTTCTGAGGGGGGCTTGTGAGTATTTTACCGAGCGTGGGAGAGGAAAGAGAGGGGGAAAGAGGGAGTTGTTTTTTCGACTGACACATTGGCAGAAGCGCCTTTGCAACATGTGGATGACTTACTCCATTGACACAGTGTGTAGACTTGGAACACAAGGTTTGGTCGCGATTCAACCTTGACATACTTACAAGGTGGGGGATTGGCGAGGCCATGATGCCCTACAGGCTCAGAGGAACATGAACAGCTTGCATAGGGGGTCAATGCTGCCACAATGATTTCAAACCTTAACACATGTGCGATCAGTCGATAAGTATCTGAAAAGTAATCAGACTGTTCACTGGTGGAGTTCATCACTGACTCTTACAATGCAGCACAGACTGTAAGTCAATATGAGGGTTTAGGGCTTGGACTCATTTTGTACATACAAAATGGAGTTCTCCTGGGAAGTTAGGGTTCTTCCGTGAGAACCGTTAGTTGCCAAGGAGTTTGCAAATACACATTGAGATTCACTCTTTTAGAACTATGATCTTTAATATAAATGCTATCATATCTTAAATCTTTCATCTTTAGACAATTTAGGACCATCAAACTATACTATGTTCGTAAATACAACCGTCCATATTCATGCGGAGTTTTATAATAACATTAACTTTATGTTCACTAGTGGAAAATTGGTCTCGTAGGACCAGCGAGTACATTAATGAGGTGGTGGATTGGCAGTTTCAACCACCTTAGTGGTGTACGCGCTGGTCTTGCGAGACCATCTTTCCACTAGTGGTTGTTGTAGTGATTTTATTTTGTTAAATCTTAAATTTAACAAGGATTGTGATGAAATCATACAAGATATTAATAGATCCATAGGACCCGCACCAACTTAATAACAAATATCCAACAATGATATTTCAATGTAAGATGAGATATATTACTTCAAGATATGTAATAGTTATCAATTGTGATCACAATGTAATAGATTGTTTCTTAAAGAATATAACCGTAGATAGCATTTGAAGTGAAACTATATTAATGATGATTGTGTTATAATCTCTATGTAGAATTCCTTTCTCACATATATCCATTTACCAATTGTTTCATTAAATCTAAGTTGAGGCTTTTTTTTCTTCTCTTTTGTTGGATCCTACCGTTTTAAAAAGAACTCTATCGCATTGTGATTGAAAATCAACACTACTAAATATCCACAAATAATATGTCATTTTTTACACTAGAACATTATGGTTGGATATTTCCCAATGGAATTGGTAATTGGGAATCTCTAATATTAATCTCAAAGTTGAAAAAAGATTCATTTACCATATACTTCAACACAACATGCTAGTTGCATTAGTTTCAAAAAAACAAATGATGGTATTCTCTATAAAAGTGGGAATTGGCAAAGCTACGCAATGATGGAAATGGGGATGACCGTTCCTGGCTTTGGAGAAAGAGCAGGTTCAGATATTAACTTAGAAACTGGAATTGAACAGAGGGTGAAGAAGAAGCTAAGCTATGTGGTGGGGCTGGGAAATGTGTGGGCATTGTACAATCCTTTTCATATAACTTCACCTGGTTGAGGATCCAAGGTAGCATTTGCTTCCTGCGCAGTATGCACCATCATTCTCTGATCCATGACTTTCGCTTAGTTTGTAAGCCAAATGGGCCAGCCTTGCAAACAGAGATAGATACAATCTGCCATCCTCTGCATGTTTCAAAGAATTGTGATTAATGTACAAAATAGAGGAACCCATTCCAAGCACTTGTAATTGCAATCTGTTGACTGTAAAATTTGTTTCCACAATTGGGCAAAGACACTGGCCCAACCAGCCCATTATGATACTGTATGGCCATGTGCAATTGTTGGGGAGGTGTTATTCATTGAGGAACACACTGAGACTTCCTTTCTCTTGAATAGAGTCCAATGCAGAGGTGGTGTTGGTTTTGAATTCGTAATATTGATTTTGCACGCCTGTACGGAACAGAAGCATTGTAAATAGTTGCCTATCTTTGCCACATTACGTTTTGAGAATTTTAGAAGTTTAAATTTGTTAAATAAGGTGGCACGATAGAGGTATTCCAAAATGGTAGGAGCTTCTCGGTTGAAGCCATAGGAATAACTTTGAATTTGCAATTTCATGGTCTATTTTACTATTCCTTGAACCATTAAACTTTAACTGTAGAAATAGTGATGCTTTGAGTTTTGTGTAAATAAACCATTTTGGGACTATCAAGCCAAATTGTACCCATCTCGGTCCCGACGCCCAAGCTTTTAGAGCCTGGGACTTTGCTTCTCCTCTGCCCTTTCTTTAAGTTACTTTGTGATTCGGCAACAGTAAACTTCACCCCCTTCTGTACACTGTTAACCAAATCTTGAGCGGCCGGCTCAGGATACTATGGCCTGGTTGGGTTACAATTACTTCTGGTAGAATTGTACCACTGCAAACTACCATTTGAAGATGTGCAAAACTTATAGTCAGGGTTGTGATTATACATCCACATTAAGTTGATAAGTTGGATTGCCCACCCCAATCACTCATGTTTCAGCCTTGGCAAGTGCCTTGATCAAGGACTGTAGGCACATTTTGTCAGGGGGCCCTTCTCATGAAATCACCGTCATTTCTTCTCATTCTCAATCAAGAGGAGCAGCAGGTTTAAGGACTAAGTAAAAGACATGTCAATTCCATGTTAAGTTAGCTGACTAGCAATGGTCTTCTCACCTTTACTTATTTTCAATTTCACGTGAAATTCAAATGAATGTTCCATGAATTCAGCCTGCCATTGCTGTCCTTCACCCTGTTCCAATTTGTCAAATCTTGCATTTCCATAATTGTTATTATTATTTTTTTGAAATGTGTCGTACAAATTTGCTTGACATCAGCAATTATCAGACCTAACGTACATCACTAAAAATGTAAGAAAAATAAAAATGGCCCAAATGCAAAACATCACTTCAACATCACTACTACTCTTGTGAGCACCATCATTCCATAAAACCCCATTATGGTTGATATGAACATATTGGGAAAATGCTCAAGTATAATAGGTAAATACATTCATGTATATTGCATGGGAGTACATCTAAAACACATATAAGAACAAGTGTTGAGGCAAAGAATACATAGGTTTTAGAATAATACCTTTGATTTTTTATATGCCAACATTTATATTTTTTAGCTAAATATTGATATTTAAAAAAATGTTTTTTTCAATCACGAGTCCAAATTTAATCCACATCATCTACAATAAATTAAATAAAAAATTCTATTGTTGAAAATCCTATATTATACTTTGACTAAAACATTCTCGAGACTTTAGAAGTATATATATATATATATATATATATATATATATATATATATATATATATATATATATATATATATATATATATATATATATATATATATATATATATATATATATAGTATCACATGATAAAAGTTTAATATGTATTGATAATTTCAATATTATTATGATAGAGAAAAAAAAATCAAGTTGAGATGATTTCATTATACTTCAGACCTTTGTAGGTAAGAGTTATTTTATTTTGGTAATATTTTGTTACTAAATTTCAAGCCTTCAAAGATAAAAATCCATTGAAAATAAAACAATTTTATTTATTTATTTTGAATCTAAACTAGTCATTAAATATTACACATTCTAGAATATTAAACAAAAAAATATTCCCTTCATCATTGTAAACTAAACTATCTAGATTGCTTCTCAAAATGAATTATTTTCTCTTACATCTTTTTAAAGAGTTACCAACTATCTATGTAGCATGAGACAAATTAAATGGTCAAAAGGGTATGAATGGATTGAATGACCTCAATTGCATAGCAAGATCCAGAGAATGTAAAATCGTTAGTGCTTACTATTCAGCAATAAATGTCTATCATCAAAAGTTCATCAGAATAATAATCAACCATGTAAATAATATCAGATTATGTGAAAACTTAAGTTAGGACCAAAAATGAAGGAATTTACAAATAAGGTAAACCAATGTTTTATTTTTCTATCCATGGAACTATTTTTGAAGATGTGAGCACTAAATAAATACTTACTTTTGATGCTTGACTTTATACTGGGTAGATTCTAAAATAACCTTTAATTATGAAAAGAAAGTAATCATTAGGTCTAAAAAAGATTCACAAGTTGTAATGGTTATTATTATTCCACCAATTTATTTGAAGTGAATATTTCAACATGTAACACTAGGAGTCCCATATCTAAATAGAAACTACAATATGTTCTAATGTTCGTATGCCAAAAAAGAACATGGTGTAATAATCAATTCCAAAGAAGTTCATAATCATACATTGTGTACAATTTTATAAGCATATCAAAAATGTTGTATCAACCCCTAAGGTTCATTGGTGTCTTTGGAGCAAAACTTGCCAAAATTAACTCTTTCCTACTTGAAGCAT
This sequence comes from Ceratodon purpureus, assembly GCA_014871385.1. Taxonomy (NCBI): domain Eukaryota; kingdom Viridiplantae; phylum Streptophyta; class Bryopsida; order Pseudoditrichales; family Ditrichaceae; genus Ceratodon; species Ceratodon purpureus. The sequence goes on from CM026429.1 coordinate 15,006,096, forward strand.
GATAAATCTCAATCCAAGCATTTTAAAAATAATATTAGCCATAAGGTCATAAAATTAACTTGACACACTATTCACATATAAAAAATAGACCGCGTTTTTTTCTTCATTTGTGAAATTGTAGAGATCAAAGTTGGTTGGATTATTTCTTCAATTGCAAAACCTTTTTTGGTCAAATTTGAAGCTTGCTCTTGTAAAACTTGTTCATACTCCAACTTAGATAAGTTAGTTTATTGAGTAAGAATTTTGTTAAAAAAAAAATTACAATATATTTTTTTTATAAAAATCTTGAAAATAAAAAGTTTTGGAGATGCTCAAATTTGAAGTAAAAGCAACTTTGTCAATGAACTTTTTTCAAAAAAATCAGATATTCATCAAAAACTTCAAACAATTGATTTGATGTAAAATCTTCATCCTCACAAAATTTTATGCCAAAATATTACTTCTTACTGCTTCATTTAATCTACCATAACCTCAAAAGCTACAACAAATTTGATTCCTAAGGTTTTTTGATGTTTTCAGAGCCAAAACTCTCAAAAAAAGGCCCTTACTAATAGCAACCTACCTATTTCTAAAATCAAACATAAAATAGAATATATAACCATAGGAATTTGTTTCTACTTTGTTCAAAAATGTGAACACTAAATTATAGCAAAACCCATTGTACAAACTACGAGATTATAAGGTTGAAACTCATAGTAGATGTTTTTTTGGATAGTGCCGAAGCAATATATGTAAGTTTTAATGCCTAAGAAATATACTTTGAAAACATGATCCATGGAAGGTCACATTTGATTTTTGCAGGTGTGGAAGTTAAATATATACTTACCAAGTTTAAGACCTGTAAGTGTTTGGGAAAGAAAAAATATCATGTTTTTGTCAATGTCAGATTGCATGTACTACCTCATGCATGTACAACTTAAGGTTCAATTTTATTTCCAAACAAGGCTGTTCAACCCTAAAAGCCTTTGAGACCATTTTGTTGTAATAGCACTTTTGGGCAATCTATTTTGAGCTCAAGTTGCATGTCATTCACAAGGATAGAGAATGACAAGACTTGATTTCACAGGGTGGGCACTTGCAAAATAATGAGCCCAATATGTTCTTTCATCCATGTACATTACTAACAGTTTTCATCTAATGGACATTTTTCATCTAATTAACAATTTCCAATTAAAAGGATTGTCTTCCTTGCTGATTTTTTTCATCTAGATGATAGATATCATCCATAACTCAATTTCCATCCAACATATTCTCTTCATCCAAACTAAAAATTACATTCAATATCTATTTTCATCTAGACTTAACAAATTTCATCCAATATGACGTGGCAGGGAGTCCATCTACAGGACCCACTATTACAAAAACTGCCTGTTGTAATTAAAGGATAATATACATTTTTATTTTTTATTTTTTTGAAGACACACGGATTACTTTTTCCAATCCGCGCTAAGCGGACAAGTGGCTTCTTGCCACCCATCGCCGAGGTTTTCTATCCGGTACAAGTGAGATTTTACGGCCGATCGGAATCAAACCGCCAACCCATTGGCAACCCCGGCAACAACCGAATGGTACCAAAGGGTACCGAAGTCCATCATCTAGTAGTTTAAGGTCATTCCCGATCGATAATATACAATTTACACTTCAAAAAGTTCCTTAAATTTGAGTTTTAATCTGATTGCATTGAAATTTTTATAGTTCTTACTCTCATCGATATGAACATATCTACAGTTTCAAATTCTAATTGGACATGTTTATATTACCCTTTTGGTAGTTTTCATTTTGGAGAATATAACGCAATTTCAACATACACTCCCTTTCACAAAATCAAGGCTTCTTTCCCCTTTCCATGTCCATTTGAGGTTCAACTTTGTGTGCTTATGCCTAACTTCCATATCTACAAGAACAAATGACACTCTATGAATCAAATGTGTTTACAATGTATACTTTTGGGCATCAAAACTTAGGTATTTTCTCAAGGCAACGCCAAAAAAAACTTTTACATTGACTTCAAACATTATAATCTTGCTATATAAACACTAGAATGTGGTCAAATTTGGTATGCATCCTTTTGGATAAGGTAGGTCCAAGATCCTACGGTTACATATTCAATATGATATCTAAATTTAGAAAAAATAGTAGGTTGCTATTAGTAGGAGTATATTTTTGGGAGTTTTGGCTTAAAAACACCACGAGCCTCTAGGGATTAACATGCATTCATTCATTTACGTTGTTGTTGTTGTGAAGATCCCACTGCTAAGGAAGCAAATATGTTGCCAGGCAAGCCTCGCCGGCGAGAGCACTTTTTCAATTTAACAAGTTTTAATGAGTCACATTCAACACTATGGTCTGATACCCAATAATAGGTACAAGTGCAAAAGTCGACTTTGAAGTGCCAACCAAAAGCCTAGACATTGAGCTGGCCCTTCAGCATGTTGTACCATGTCTTCGTAGAATATGAAAAACAGTACTCCATGCCTCATGTTTGTTGGACCAGTGACCATACAGTACCAATACTCTTTCTTTTTTCTTTCCGGATTTATGATGCAAGAGCAAAACTTTTATTTTACTACAAAAGAAAGAGCTACACATAAGTTAGAGTACTCGCTCATTGAAAATAGTGTTCAATAGGAACTCTATCTTTCCTTTCTCTATCCGACAAGGGGATACAACACTCTTGTCCCAAAATCAGGTAACACTTTTGTTTTTGATAAGTTAATGGAGAAAAGTTAATCATATATTATTTGCTTTCTAAAAATGCACACATATCAAGAGTGTTTTTTGGCTCCTTGCTGAATCACTGATGATAACTAGAGCACTTGGGCTGCAACTTTGCCAAGCCCCCATTCACACAATGCTTGTGATGTCCATCAAGACTTGAAGGGACCATAAATTTGATTGCAAATTTCACCTACTTCCTTCCTACCTTGCAAGGAATAAGTTTTCCAGGAATATATTTACGGGAATATGGTTACAATGCTGCCATGACTCATAACTTACATTTGTCCATTATATAAACAATAGGCTAGAAAAAGCAAAAAAAATTAAAATATTGTTTTCTCATTGATAATAATACAAAGCCATGTGCTTTGTGCAATGTTTTCACGTTGTTACATTCCCTTTCTACATTTAAAATTTGATGTATATGAAACAAATACCATGTATAACAAAATAACATAAAATTTAACCCCTAATGTAGAATGCTGTCAAAATTGCAAAAAACCCTCAAAACTGCCCTCTTTAAATGCAAGGTGCAAATTTTTAATTTTTGATGAATTTTTTAATATGCAACCGTAAGATCTTGTACCTAACTTGTATGTGCATATGTATGTCAAATCTTAAATTCAAATTTCTTACCAATTGTGAGATCATAATGTTTAAAGATGAAAAAAGTTTTTTTTGATTGTTGGAAAAAGGGTATCTGGTTTTTTGAAGGCCAAAAAAACCATTTTTGGTAGAAAATTTGATATGAGGCTCTTCAAATTATTGTTTATATGTGAATTAGGAACATGTCTTTGAAGTTTTTACCCTCATACTGCCTATAAAACCTAAAGAAATGCTTGATTATTCACATCGAGGTATGCTGAAATTCAACTACAAAGGCCAATCTTTGACAATAAAAAAGGCATGTGAAGAATAATTGGATTGAAAATCCAAACGATGGGATCATGCCTTAAAACCTTATTTACTTGAACAAAAAACAAAACTTGAAAAAATTACAATCTCAATTTTTGGTGAATTTTTGAAGTTTCTGCAATTTAATTGATTTTGGGCAGTTTTTGAGAATAAATGAGCATATACCGCAGTTTGGGCAGTTTTGGGCAGTTTTGGGCAGATTTCAAATAGTGTTTTCAAACTTTGACTGTGAATATCTCCTAAAGTATGAGGAATTTTTTCGGAAAGATATGAAAAAACTCTATAATCTGCCAAAAATAGAAACTTCATTTGATCTAAATTTAGTAATTGTAAGCCTAACCAAACCAACTTTCGAACCTGAAAGGGTTGATTTGGACATTAGGGGTTAAACTCAACCCGATACAAAAATTTGACCCCAAGATAAGTCTATCTTTGGATAGGATTAAAACAAGTATTTTCTTTGGCTTCACAATTTATAATCCATCAATGCACATGGTCAGATTTTATGAACTTTTTATGCATTTTCTTCTAGTGGTTTAGGCAAGATCACATGGTTAAAGATGCAAAGGAAGCTATCATTTTAAACTTTTAACTCTTTACACTATAAAGGCCAATTTTGGAGTGTTTTTAGTGAAACACAATCAAAGGATATTACCGGTTAATGTTTTGTTCACTCTCATTTCCTGTGAGATTAAAGTATGAACCACACTGTATACACAGTGCCTGTACACCCAAACCATCAGTGAGAGAGTGCAATAGCAACTGAAATTATTGCAACACATTTTGAGTCGGTGCAGGCCACAGTAAATGAGACCCGGATTGGGAGTGGCCGAAACAGTGGAAGAGTAACATGGGTCACAGGCAAGGCGGAAGAATTGGCATATAAATCAAATGGCCATGTTCAGCAGCAAAACGCCGCACGATTCATGATCTGCTCAATCTGGTGCCCACTTTAGACGCGAATCGCTGTGCGGGTCGCCTGCTGCTTTCAGTCCCTCCCCGGCCTCACCCATCCAAACAGCACCAATTGCAGCAACAGTCGCAGCAGCAGGTGGAGCAGGTGCAGCAACAGCAGCAACAGCAGCAGCAGCAGTAGCAGCACAGGGACACATGGGGATAAAATAGTACTCCAAGGTGGACTCCAGGGATGGGTAAGGATTAGTGGAAGATTCACAAGGTACCGGCGCAGAGTGGCACAATTATGCCCCTTCCCATGGACCACTACTGGCAGGACCCCTGCCTGTTTGGCGTGAGCACCAGTACCACAAGACAGCTGATCCAGTGCCGCAGGGCAGTGATTCCACTAGCTCCCACTGTTATATTCTCTCTCTCTCCAGTAGATTACAACAAGACAAAACGGAACCCAAATATTCTACTCCCCTTTCCATAGCACCAAGAATGGTACCTCCCACCATAATGCATGAGATTTTGCAGCTCTTGGAGCTCGGCATGAGCTACTACTCGGCCGGATCATCACTCAACGCCACTAACTTACAACCTGTTGGAGATCGACTTGGAACAAGTTTCCAGGCTTGGAACCTGGCAGGATTTAGCTACAGGAAGCGAGGAGGTTGGGATTAGCAATCAGCTATGGTATGGGTCCTGGATTACTGTAGCAACGTTTAGAGCTTGGTACCTTGCGGTGTCAATGTGGCATGATCAGGGCTAACTTGAGGCTATGTTCATGTGGGCCTGTGGATCCCACCTTCCAGTTGGAAAATAAAAAACTAATGGGTCGTATATATTCCATGGTTGGAATCTGAGATTGGAATATAACTGTCTAGTCATGAGCTAGAATATTTCGGAACTGGTTTGCCTTTTCTTACAACTTCTGTGATGATCTGACAGGATATTGGCGCATGCTATTTCTTGCGTGTCTGAGCCCAAATCCCTCCTCTTTTCACCTGTAAAAGTAAACTTGGCCCCAGTACTTGAGTGATCCCCGTTTCGTCTTATTATTGACTTACTTATTGACTTGCATGTTACTGTTGCGTTTTTCCTGAGTTTTCCAGAGTTTTTCAGAGTTTTTTGAGTTGTTTTTAATGTTGTTTTTGGAAACATATTCTGTTGTTTTTCCTGTGAATTTCCTTGCTATTAACTTGGGGTCAGGAGGTGACTCTGCACGGTGGGGCTCCTGGACTCTGGGTTGGTCCCTGGTTCCGCGTTATGTATAAGTTAGAGGGTGATGATTCTTGCTAGAAAGTCCACACCTTCGCCAGCTTGGCCGTTGGCTTGTTCTTTTTGTGTGCGGAGTGGCCTTCCGAGGGCTACCATTTCTATTCTCTTTTCTCGGTTTGAACCAAACGCAAGGGATTTCGTCACTCTTTCCCAGATCCAGGCCACCCTCGATTTGTGTTGACGCTTCGGAGCAAAGAAAGTGGCAATACTCATGTGGTGTTAATGCGTTAATATACTTACCAAAGTTGGAAGAGACAGTTTGTAATATTCATGTGAATACCACTTATTGATTTAGGAAATAAAAACAGCAACACTTGTACAAAAAAACAATAAAAATACACAAAAGTTCAGTGAAGGTTCCCTTTACTTGTGTCGAAATAAAAAATTAAAAAATTGATGATGAATTTAAAAATAAAATAGAAATACAGTAAAGAAAGTATGAAAATACATGATGAAAGTAACTTAATTTCATTCAAGTCATATGATTTTCTAGAGTCACTTTTATCCAAATAATTTAACACTTGTTAATTAAAAATGTGATTTTTTTTGCGAGTGTGATTTCTTTACACATATGTGATTTTTAACACTTGTCAAGGGCGGTTTGTACTTCAAGGATATTAACCCTAAAGGACAATCTTCCACATTTGGGCTTTTTTAGAATTTGGGCATGTACCTACGACTTCAATTTAAATCGAGATTTTTTGAAATTTTAAATGGAGGTGTGCCGTTCCAAGAGCTCCGTGTGCATATTTTTATTTTTTCAATTCCGACATCGGGATCAAAAGTTATGAAGGTTTAAGTGTCAAACGCCGCTCGTTGGGCAGCTGCTGAAATTTTCCAAGCCACTGTGAATGCAGCAAATTCTGCCCAAAATTGCCCAAAACTGCCCAAAAAACTGCCCAAATCTGCCCAAAGACGAAACTTTGAAATTCCACTAAAAATTGAGATTTCGATATTTTTCAAAAATAAAAATTTCCAATTATAGATAAGGCAGTAGAGCATGTTTCCACTGTTCGGATTTTCAAACCAACATTTTTTCATATGCTATTTTTATTGTCAAAAAACGACCTTTGTATGTGAATTTCAGCATACCCCCTAGCGGAAAATGATTTTTTTGGAAACCTTCCACAACATTTTTGAATATGATGTTTTTTGGACATGTACCTAACTCAATTAGGAACAATAATATGAAGAAATTCATTCCATATAAAAGATGGTTTTTTGGGCCTTCAAAACTCTGCTGTCCCCTTTTTTCGCAGGGAAAAAAAACTTGTTTTTCTACTTTGAACGTTATAATCTTGCAATCGGTGAGGAATGAGTGTGTGAGATTTGGTGGACATGTAGACATAGAAGTTAAATACAAGATCTTACGGTTTGATGTACTAAAAAAGACCCAAAGTTTGCAAAATCCACCTTGCTTTGAAGAGAGGCTGTTTTGAGGCAGTTTTGATGAAAAATACCCTCATAACTTTAGGGGTCAAAGTTGTTGTGATGATACACTAGTAGGAGGGCCTGCCAATTTGACGAATTCTATGACCACGATGGTGACCAATTTTCAGTTCTGTGACCGTGTTCCTTCTCTGGTCATCTTCCTTTTGTGCTTGGTTAAGTTGGTCACTCTGAATTTAGTATTCATGATAGGAGCAAGGAAGCACCTGAATAGCGAATTAGTGGTCCCACTGCGTCTCATGCCCTTGTACTAGGGAAGTTGTGAACGGTCGGATAAACTCAGTGCAGTAACTATGCGATTCATTATTGTTGATGTAGCAATTGATGCCCGTTGTAAATGTATTTACCTGGATGCGTGGTTATTTACACGCCTCCTCTTTTGCGATTGACACCCTTCAAAGCTCTGCAAAGCTATCCAAGATCTTGTAGTGTGACGGTGCTTGCAAGCTTTCATGATCCACCACACAATTCGAGAGTAAGCAATTCGAAGCAGACCAAACAAACGTAATCTCGCACATATGTACAATCAGCTCACGATAGGAAACCAAGACAAGAAGCGCAACTATGCATATTGGCTTCAAAAGGATTTCTTAAGGCATCGTGTGTATACACCATAAGCTTTTTAGTGTCTAGGAAAACAAAATCATCAAAGTGATTATAACAAGAAAAGATCTCCAAATTCTTACCGCTCCGGGATACGGTAGAGCAGTCTGGCAATGAGGTGAAGGCGGGAAGATGGGGGATGAGTAGCAACTAGAAGTAAACAAAAGCGGCCAGCAACCTAGACACAAATAGAAGAGAGGCGAGGACAAAGCTTGGCAACACTACAAGGGAGGGAGAGCGAAGGGCGGGAACGTTGGGCTGATGCGGCAACCGAGCGAAGTAGAGGGAACTGGGGAGCAGTGGGCGTTGCGTGGTTCGGGAGCAGGGAGGGTAGGGTTTAGGAGATGCGGTAGAGTAGTCTGGCGATGAGGTGAAGGCGGGAAGAGGGGGGTGACTCGTGAGCAGCAAGTAGAAAGATAAATAGCCTCCTACGCACGTCTAGCTTCTGAAGTCTCACCCGCATACTCCACTACAACTTGTTGTTGAGGTTCCCTGGTCCAAGCCTCCTCTAGCTTCTACTCAGTCAACGAAACGACATTCTTCACCTAAGGAGAATCACGTCTCTGCGAACTTTCGGCATATGCTTCAAGCATATATTGCCCTAATTCCTTTGGCGATCCGAGTTGGTTCTAATACTTTGGATCATCCATTGACGAGGGGTTAGATCTTGGAAGTGAGTGATGAGGAGCTGGTCTGGCACTCTGAGTTGCAAGAGGGCTTTGTGCTGCACTATTGTTTTCTTCTGAAGAAAGAAACGACCTATCGGGTGTGAACTGCAAAAGCGCAGCTGTTAGCCAAGTTGTCCAATCGCTTGTCACTCTCAATTGCTTCTCGGACTCCGACTGAATCTTGAGCGCTTGATGTAGCCGATTATGCTATTATTTTACAGATGCAAAGCTCTGCAAATATGTACCCCGATGATTTTCGGAGAAGGAAAGCCGGGTATGCATTCCCCCCGTCTCTTACTCAAGGTTGTAGATCCACATGGATTTAGTGCAAGTGAAAACAGAGTAAAGTGAACTGAACTATTGTAAGGGGAAACTCTATAGTAAGTACAATTACGGACTTTGGCATATTCTAGATGCACATCTACTTGGACGCGAGGGAAACCAGTACTTTATTTGTCCCCCCACCCCCCCCCCCCCCCCTTCAAAATCAGGGATGCTATGTGAAAACCGGGCCCCAGTAACGCAAGGTCAGCGTCATAGCCAATCAGAATGAACTGAAATCGTTTTTGGTGACCATGATTATTCTTGGTCATAAGTTTTAGTCACATAAACCAACTCTCCCACTAGTGATACCATAAATCATGATGGCCCCACAAGTAGTGCACTAAACTACTATTGAAATAATCAAGAATGTGGCCATAACCCGTTTCTTAAGATGTTAGTGTGAATCAACCAACTTCTTGTATTTTTCCTTCTTTGAAGAGTGAATCAAGCCATATATTTACTTTCAATTAGTCTTAGTTTTGGTTTAAAATAAACCTATGCAATCCACTAGGGGGTTTGAAATAATTCCTATTTTTAAAAATTGTAGAAAAAATCTAAATGGAATAAATTATGAAACCACTTCTACCTCTACATTAGAAAAAAAAATACATTATAATTTTTTTTAAAAAATTTTCTAATATACAAACCTCTTCTTGTTCACGGATTCTTATAATTCTAAGTCACCGAAAGGCTCTTTAACTCCTAAAGTCAAAAGGCTTCAAAAGTGCCAAAAACCCTTATAATTGGCCTTTTTCAATACAAGGTGTAAGTTTTCAAGTTTTGATGTATTTTGAGGGAACATAACCGTAGGATCTAGAACCTTACTTGTACATGTATATGTGCTGCCACAGCATGATGTTGTGGTAAACAAATTCGCACCGTCAGTCTCTCAACTTTCGGGAATGTAATCCTTCAAATGAGGGCAGAGCAAGTCACCCCTTTGTCCACTGCGTGCTAGAATGTAGGAAGGCTTTGCTCTCGAGGATGTCACCCCCATAGGCACCACCCATTCGCTCCTAGGATCCGGAGTTTGGCGTAGTGATATGTAATCTTACCGGTTGTTGATCATTACAAAAGAGCGGTAGGCGGTTTTAGATCTTGTTTTTTGGCATATTTCTAATTGTTGAGAGTCATTGGACATGGGCTCTTGCAAAGACTTTAGCCTAGGCATCTTTTTGCATTCTATACAAATAGACGGTTTAGGGTGCGTATTCGATCACTTCGACCTTCATCGATAAGGTGCAGGTGTGGCACACTCACTCTTACTCCTATGCTCGTTTTTTTTCTTCTTAATTTTTTTCTTCTGGATTTTATTGTAATAGTAACAGAGTAGAACTATTCTATTGTATTTTTTTAATCTTCTTTATACAAAACAATTAGGGTTCATTGCATACTACTTAAAATTCATGACAATTGTAGTGGATACTATAGTGGACTCTTAAGCGTAATCACCTTAATTCCGTTGTGGATAAATAGAATTGTATGCACTGCAAAGCATTGTAATGAAACTAGAGTGGTGTACCTGCAAAATATGAAACAATTTTGCTCACAATTGTTCAACTGTAATCGTATGTCTTTATTCCATAATTGTTTAAAGCTATGTTGTGCTCCCATTAAAAAAACAATTAGAAACCTTTTCTATAGGATTGAGGTTACTTACGATGAGTTGGACAAAAATATGAACACAAGTTTGACATTCAAAAGAAAAGGATTCATATTGATTAGTCAAAGGTCTGAATTTGCAGTGAACTTATCTTAACAATAGAGATTCAGATTGACGCGCAATTGTATTTTGGACCTATGAGCCCAACATCCATTTTTACTGATGATAAGCTCATATGTACACTGGTTTCTAATTAATGATCATTGTCCTTCTCAACGAAAAATCCTAACTAGAACTTTGAACTGCATGGTAAGAAACAATTGTCCAATCTATGACTGAGTACATCTTGATTGATAGAAATTGCATTCAAGTTATAATCAAAGTTTTTTCCATAGTTTGCAAACGTGAGACCTGCACAACACCTAAAAACTCTCCAATGATGCAATGATTATTTAATTTACAAACATCCAATTCATTTAATCTACTCATACTACTGTAGGTTCATGCATGCATCGAAGTTTTCTTAGTACTCGGCTTGCAGTTCACTCAATTGGTCTATGTGCAATGCCACATGCACCTCCGTCAAATACATCCTCCGGTTCTACTCCAATTGCCGCAAAGAGGATGCGCAAGGACCGTGGGCCGAATTGGGTGCATCAAGAGATCTTGGCCTTGATAGCGGCCAAGGCGGAGATGTATCTACAAGACCTTGACACAATTGATGGTATGGACTTGATGACTCCTAAGACCAGCAAATGGATTTGTGTGACCAACATTGTCATGAATGTAGAGTTTTTACCGGTTCTGAGCAATAGCCCATCATAACAAAATAAATGGAGTCAAATATGCTAGACTACAAGTGCATAGCAGACTACTTGTGTCAGGGACACGAGAAGACAAGCTACAAGAAAGACTCCAACTAGAAGAAGAACTCACGGTTTAGCTTGAACAGGACTTAGATCAACCAAGAAGAGTACACAACAACACCAAGAGGTGTAAGCTAGAGCTCCAAGAGATGCGTTGTCGAGACTGAGGTTGCCCTCAGCCTCGACTCCTATTTATACTAGCTCAAAAGAAGGTTCTCTAGAACCTACCACAACTTAAGACCTTCTAAGACCTTCTAAGACCTTCTATGAACTTCCAAGAGCTTCCAGTAACTTCGAGGAGCTTCCAGGAGCTTCCAAGAACTTCCATGAGCTTCCAGAAGCTTCCAAAAACTTCTAGAAACTTCCAGGAGTTTCTAGGAACTTCTAGATCCTTCCAGAGTCTTCCTAAGTTGTTTCCTGAGTACGTGGCCGTGACAACTTAAGCTACACGGGCATGAATGTACCTGATCACAGTGAGTTGATCCCAGTAGAGCGGAAGCCCGAGGGGCTACCTCAAGTTCTTGCAGAAGATGTATATGATGCCATTCATTTATGGTATGGCAATGGACTCATGATCGAGCCATCGCATGTCCGCGACTTGTTAGCTCTCATCAATGGCAGATACTACAGATCGCAATGTTCACAAACCCAACAAGATTAAGTCGGCATAATTGAAGCTAAAATTGATGACCCCATCGACCTTCCACCAACTAATCATGTACAAGAAATTGAAGAAAACACACCATGTTACGTTTGCACCCAAGGTCTTTTACTCTGAGTCGTATTGTTGGTCCAAGTGAGATGACGAGACCTCGAACTCATCAAGGCCCTACGATGCACTTTCACCATGTATCACACTCTAGTTCATTAGTTTTTCAGAGACTCACAGTTTGTATTGCATCGTCGGCCATGCAAGATAGTTGTTCGACACAAGAATGTATTCGGGCACTTAATCATTGTAGAGGCAACCAAAGCAACATGCGCGGTGATGGTATAAAAATTGCAAGATATGGAGGACGCTTCTTGCAAATTAGAGTGTTCGAAGATAGAAGTGCAATTAAAACTATTTAATGAGCAGATGACTAACCATCAAAAGAAAGATCGTCGGCTTTACAAAAATGCAGCCATTGCTAATGAAAACGCGGGACTCGGTATTTTAAAACAAAGAAAGATGGTATCTTATTTGTGTCAAATCTCCACTATTTTGGACAATTTTTTTAGCGTGAATAGAGGTTTTTTATATTTGCACTACCACAACCAACTACGACTGAACAAACTACTATTATATATTGATGGACATGCATTCTATATTGATGTCCTGCACATGAGAGCAGTCCCGACAAGATCAACAACATGACACTCAAGCTTTCACTATACTCCATCCACCAGTGAATTCGGACCTTTAGAAGGCCTTTTAAGGCTAAACAATACCACCTTTCCTTAGTCCAATGGTCCAACCAAGCAGGCTAATTGCAAAGCTGCAAGTACCACTGACTACGGAGAATAGCCAAGCTACACAAATAAAACAAACTCCGGCCCGATTCCACAAACTACATATCCATCAAGACTTTCGAGAGAAATAGCTGATGAAGGTACGGGACAGCTAGACAATGACAACAACTTTCTTGAACCACCTACACCTGCAGGGGAAACAACAACACCGTCAAGTGCCTAGGTTGTTAACTAAACTACTAGAAGACAACCATCTACTATAGAGCTGTTGAATTAGTTGCGTTAGTCATGCACAAGCGGCTTGCGATGGCACCATAAGTCTCAACATTTGCATAGAGTACCAATAAATTTCAGAATGTGATAGAAACTCAATGTAGTCACATTTGTGAAAAGAAAAGTGCAAAATGTAATTGCATTTATTAACAATGAACAAGTATTTACTAGTAAAGAAGTTGGTTTGTTAAATCTGAATACTAAAGTTGCATTGTCAACGTTGCATTAGGAGAATTTGTTTTTATATTTTTTAAAGATAAAGTTGAAAGCTGGAATGCCATACTTACATGGAAAACTATTGTGCTTGATTCCATTGCATAGTGATAAAAATCCTTAAATATCTTCATAATTTACGTCTCCAAGCTGACACTACGTTGTTTCCATTTCCAACTGTAGCTCCTCCAATGCTCTGTTGTTGTCAATAACCTCCCCCTCCAAACCCTCTGTGCGTAGTACTTCCAAAAGTTCTTCAACATGCTCATGAGATTGTCCTAACAAAATGTTGTGCAAAATTGCATAACAAATGATTAAATAAGGGAAGAATGTAATGTGCAATTGCAACTTGACTAACCTCTTCCTAAAGCTTTGTTCTAAAATTCCAAACGCATCATCTACCACGCACCGTCCCCTCCGTAGCTTCTTATTATACAGCTGCTCTGCAACACTCAGCTCCCTTGCCTCCTATGCATTACCTTTAGCCACGGAAGCTACAGGTACCCAAAATTTCCAATTATAAAAGGTGAGAAACCATCTACTTCGCTCTATCTATCAAATAAATTAGCATGCATTTTCATATGATGGAAAGACTATTGTCGTAATATACGAGAGTCATTGGTAGAACCCGTTAAACTAATGGGTAGACTCTAAAAATTGTTTCTCACTGTCCACTAGGACTTGAAATTCAATGTGTAAATCATTAATTCAAAGTAGTAATTATAATCGGCAAGAACATGGAGAGATTTGGATATAAACACATGTGTGTTTTCAATGGCATCTACAACGGTTGATAATCCATACAACCTCTTGAAAACTGCTTGACACTACATTAGCCAATAACCTGTAGGCCATCATATCTCACTTTGTATATTGTCTCTAATTGCGTGGACAACGTCACGCAAGCACATTGAGCCAAGTATTCTTACCGATCATGAACATCTCGCTATATATGATGAAATTGGCACTGTACGTTAGCTTCAATAGCGTGCAAGCCATAGGAATAACAACAAGGATAGCAAGCTTGTACTTGGTGTCTAGTCACTAAATCAGAGGCCTCAACAAATCCGCAAGCACAAAGACAAACTTCTTTGACATTTAGAACATTTGCAACCAACAACAATCATCATATTGCTCAAGCAAGAACCTCAAAAAAATAAATTGTAGATCGTGGCCTAACCAAGAATCCAATGTCATCATCAGAGAATCAAAGCATCGTGCACAACCGATAGTTGTTCAAACCGGAACTATTTAGAATATTGGAATTTTGGATGGGCTCCATAAGATTGCCAGGAATTTCCTGAAACAGGTCTTCCTTTTTGTCCTTAGATTCCCAAATAAATAAAAAATTAAAAAAATTAAAAAATTAAAAAAAATTAAAATTAAAATCAAAATCAAAATAAATTGTAGAGACGTTCATTCAACATGTGCAGAATGAGCCACACCGTGAAAGCATACACAGAAGCTAGTTCCATGAACAGATCCATGACTAAACTTAGCACCTACACCGTAGCGGGTAAAGTTGGTCACTTCTACAAACTTCAGGATTATGTTTTGTTTTTACTGACCTTGTACCACGTATTTTTAAGCCTATACATATGCGATGAGTATAATACTTAGAATTGATGGTAAATTTAAATACATGGCATTAAAAAGACACGTAACAAAGTCTCTAAAATCAAACACGCGATTCGTAGACGACACTGAATTTGCCAATAACAGTGGACGCCGAATCTTAAAACATGTGGGAATGGAAAAAAAGCAAACATTGAGTAGGGGGACATAAAATTACAACCGGTCTACTTAACTCAACTGTCAACAATCTCCTTTCAATCAAAACCCTAAAGCAGCGGATAGCCAAAGCAAGAAAGGTAGGATTTGTATAAAAAATGCAAGCGCACATGAAAACCTTAAGTCGTCTCTCTACTGGCACATAATCCTTCAGTAAGAGTTACGACATTGAAATTAATATTCACAGAGCAACCATACCAAAGGATGAAAGAGAACCAAAATGAAGACACTAAAAAACAGGAAGTAATTGCAGG
The DNA here is from genome assembly GCA_014871385.1 of Ceratodon purpureus. Lineage (NCBI taxonomy): Eukaryota > Viridiplantae > Streptophyta > Bryopsida > Pseudoditrichales > Ditrichaceae > Ceratodon > Ceratodon purpureus. Next base: position 15,021,403 of record CM026429.1, read on the forward strand.
CTACTTGAAATCGCCATAGGACGAACTACTCCAAATAATGTTAGGGGACAGTGTTTAGCCCCACAATATACTCCACAAGAAATCTCGAGTGGCAAGGGTTTGAGCGGTACCACTCCATAAAACAGAGGAAATTTGAGAACGCAAGATTGAAGACTGAAAGCGTAATGATGGCAAAGAAGAAAAACAACAAAACCTGAATGAAACAAAAGGGAAAATAGTGATGCTGGAGCACTGACACCGGAATCAACAAGGCTAGCAACAAAACATGAATGCATATGGGAGAAGGGGAAATGTGTGCATTGGTTTGAAAGAACACTTAGTGATCACATAAACAACTTGAATACAGAGTGAGACACCCACTGCTTGAACTTTACGTAATCTCATAGGATAGCATGTGTGACCGCCCAGACACGGTTATTAGCATTATAGATAGCGTGACACATAACATACTTCATTTTTCTTGTAGATGTGGAGGACATCGTTTGAGAGTGCGTCATAGAGAGTGCACATAGCCTGTTAACTAGCAGATTGATAATCGGATTCAAGTGGTGGAAGGAGATGAAGACGGACATTCATGAAGGGTTTAATGAAATTTACATTTTCAAATTGTGTAATGTAACTGCTCCTAAAAGGAAAAAATAAAGATTTAAAAAAATAAAAAATAAAAATTAAGTTTTATATATAAACTATATTTCTCATGAAAACGTCTGAGTAACATTAGGAATTTCAAAACCATCTAGCAGAGCAGGAAGGGTTTGAATAAGGGCAGCGGGTCCGGTAGGATTTGTTGCCTGTTAAGTTTTTAGGGTTCACTCAAAACAACGATTGCGTGGTAGGTAGGTTATGGGTATTTCCATCAGCTCCTTCAATGGCATATTCTGCACATAAGAAGAAGATAAGTCCCAGATGCTCCAACCCCAACGCTTATGCTATATGTAAGCAGCAAAATTGTAGCCAAGTGGTGCACTTCATTAAATTTCATTGAATAATAGGTATCCCTATCCAAGACTAAAGGTCCATATCCTGTTTGATGAAGTGGCTCCAAACCTTCCTATGGGAATGATTAATCTGTGTAGCATGTTATCATTGTCCAGAAAGTTGGGTTCAAAATTGAAATACTGAAGGGGCGAGCTCTCCTACAAGCCAAGCGAACCCTTCAAACCCCCATTGCCACCAAATGGGCCGGGCTCCTTCCCAACAACTATCAACCTGCATGGCAAGACGTTTGGCGTACATCTTGCCCCCAGAAGGAAGCTGCATTCGTCTAGTCAATTTTTCACAAGGCAATCGCGGTCAATGTGTGGCGTCGGCAAATTGATCAAATACTTGATCCCCTATGCCCCGTTTGCAAACGACTCGAAGAGTCAGTGATCCACAGGTTTTTTGCCTGCCCCGCTACTCGGCACATGTGGGACTTCGCTCAAGCGTCCCTACATGCCATTGCAGGTGAATCTCAGGGCCTGCATCGTAGGTTTCGTTGGGAAATTTGCATTTTCGGGAAAGGGCTTCTTTGCAGGTATCGACCCATTCGCCATCTCTGGTCTCTACTTCGAGGCGTGGTGCTTTGGTCGGCCTGATTATTTCGCAACGATCAGATCTTTCAAAACTCTACCTGGCCCCTTCGCTTGTCTACACCCGAATCTGGAATAGCTTCCTGGATTGCGGGCGTAGCGCTTTGCTGAAAGCTCATAATGTAGGGCAGTCCCAACCAGGGAATCGAGCCAGGTTACTTGAGAAATTTTCTCAACAGTGGGCCTGTTCGCCCACTCTGGGAGAATTTGAGCATGGATCGATGATATGGAACCTCCAACCCTTTGCGGTTGGGAGGTTTTTCTAACTTTGTCTTAGGTGTAAAATGATTCTTTCTAACCAGCAGTTTACTGCTTGGCATGTGTACCATTCTTGCAACGAGTAATAAAATTGTGCTCGTTTGTGTCAAAAAATAAATAAAAAAATTGAAATACTTTCAAGTTTCAAAGCGGCTATTTAGAACACACTACACAATTGAGTTACTTCTTTGACACTACACCCAAAGTCTGATTGGTGTGCATTTACGTTTAATTTATTGACAACTTAAGATCATTTCAATTAAACCAATTTTATTAATCCACAACATTTGTAGGAGTTCTACAAAAAACTATGAGCTAAAAGATTGAAGGTTGAAAATTCAGGTTTAACTCAACTATAATCTTGTGTAAATAAAAAAATAGAAGCACATTAAATATATCTTACTTGTGTATTTGTGGATTTGATTGGATGTAGTCCTAGGCACAAATATGGATTGATAATCCAAAATGGTCTATAGCAGTATAAAAAGTACAATAAGTTTTTTTGTTTTTTTGTTTTTTTGTTTTTTTTGTTTTTTGGAAACAAATGAACGGAAAGACTGGACAAACCAAAATACAATAAGTTTGATGATACTTGACGAGTGACATTTGCCATATGTTTGTAAAGGTATTGGTGGAAATCACAATTACCCTCATTTTAGAAATCTCAAAACATTTTAGATAACACTTATGATCAATAAGTTTTGTTGTATTTTTTTATGTTTTCAAATTTACCATTAACTTCCAATGTCAATATTGAGGGCTTGTCACATCTTCATAACTTGATTTTGATTTTGATTTTAATTGAAATAAAAATACAAAATTCAGATGTACATTTACATCACTGAAGAAGCAGTACAAACATAGATCCCAGAACTCAAAGAGTATGTCTACTTTAAATATACTGCCTTATTTTGGAGCCACAAATTTTATAAAGGCAAAGGAATTTGTTTGACCACTTCATGCATGGATTCGGAGTCCTTTAGACATAGATAAGACGAAGACAATTCTTCATGTCGCACCAACTCATCCGTATGACTCATCAGGAATTACAACCCGGACTCTCGACTCACTGATCAGGTCTAAAGACACCCATGCACAGATGTACTGTATTGCAATCCAATTAGATCTTAGCCAGCCCTTCCCCGCAATTTAAAGGCACCATAGCTTTGATTTTTCAACCTGTCAAGGATGGCCTTTACTCCACTCTGTGCCCCCATTCTAGAAAAGTGGCCAGATCTGATGAGCATGTTTTAGTGCGGCATAAATCAATAGGACAAATCTTCAACACATGTTTTCCAGCCTTAGATTGTGTGCGTCTCACATGTATCTCATAAGTCATCAGTTTTCTTCATTAATTTTTCTCCCTAACTTCGCTCCATTAATTTGGTGGATTGAATCACCAGCTTGAACCCAAGCCATGACGCCTTCGCAGTAGTAACTAAGCTGGATAAATCAATGTAGTGACTTACCTTAGCACTCCAAGTTAGCAAATGGTGTCTATATCGTAACACCATAGCAGCTTCGCCACCTCGTGCACGAATATTTTGTTTTTTCCTGAAAAAAATAAGATTTGCCTCTTCCAAATTGAATCACTAAGAATTCTCTCAAATGGGTTAAAAACAAAAAAATACAAGGAAAAAAATAATTCTATTATTGTTTTTTTTCTTTTCATAATTTCTATATTTTACGTTTTAGTAGTTTTTAGAATTATTTCTGGGCGAACGTGCTATGGTATAACGGTGGTGTTATCAGCAAGCTGTCCTGAATATGCTGCAATCAGCAGGTTTGAGGTTTGAAGGATATGCTGCGCCGCTGTGCCCATGAGTCATGATGATTATCGCAATCTGAAGTGCTGAATCGTATAATCCTGCGAGCATCATATTGGGCTTCGCAAACTCATTCAACAAACAATGGTATGGAGAACGTAATATGTGCTGCCCCCAACAACGACCCAGATCCCCGGGCTGGTCACTGATCATGGCAGACGTATCATGGATTATGGGAACAAACGACTGTATCCTGACTAAAAAAATCCGCTGATGCTTGCACAATTTTCCGGACTATGCAAAGTCAAACAAGTTTCAGTGCAGCTTGGCTTTGTTCCACTTTGAAAATGTTTCAGTGAACTGTACTCGAATCTGTTACTGAATTAGATAAGTTAAAGAAGAAAAATCAACTTTTGTAGTTGGACATATTCAGTCACTGGAAGGTATATAATGACCGAATTAATTATGTGTACAGTGGTAGTCGCTTGATTTACAAACTGGGCAGTGACGGACATGACTATCATCATCAGCAGTAGTATTTGTCACGGGCTGGGTATGAATGAAGTAATTTGTATGTTAACTTATAATAGCGCAAGTACATGTCGTGTGTATAACTTAAAGACACTTTGTTTATATCGACTGGAGAGTCTGGTTGCAATTACACTCATTCTCCACACATGCAAAGTCTCGTCGGCCCAGGTGCATTTATCGAAAGGTGCATGATGTTCTGGGGTGCTGTGGGATGTGAAATGGAAGCTACACTAATGGTGATTTGTCCTATCAGCGGAGAGTCTCACACAAATTGTGGACTTCTGGTATTCATTATTCACTATTCACTCCTTGAGAATATTGATTTGCATGTTTACCTAGTTTATTCACTCTGTAAGTTATAAGGCAGATGCAGGAAACTAAACTTAATTGAGTCAAGATAGATGTAACAAATTTTTAGGATAAATTATTTTGTGAAGAAAACATGATAATACAGACATAAATTATATTGTAAAATTGAATTATTTTCCGTTATAATTGGAAAAATGCTTTACCATCATCTAGAAGAGTTTGAAACTTAAAAGAAGTATAAATTTCATTGTTAGAATTTGAAGCATTAGAATCAAATGAGTCAAAAGATATATTAGTTTCCAAATCTCAACCCAATTTGCACCACATTTAGCTATTTAATTCATCTAATTGCCATATCATAAATATTTTTTAGAATTAATCTCAATTAGATAAATAACTACCAGTGATAATTTCAATTCAAGATTTTGAACAAGTTTGTCAAAACAAAACTTTGCAAATACAGGTCAATCACCTTTGATGTAACTTGATGTATTGAAGAAAATTATAAAATTTATTATAAAATTATAACTCCTAATCCCTTCATGCTCTATCAACTATATTTTGGATGATTGTGATTAAAAAATGTATAAATATTACATCCATTGATAATTTTTGAAATCCAAAAAATACTATAGAAGTCTGTGGCAAAGTATTTTTTTTGTACGTCCGTATACTCTATAAAAAAGATGGTTTGATTAATAAATTGATTTAAAAATCTAAATAATATAAAAATCAATAAAAATCATTAGAAGTAGAATGACACCCTTCAATAAATTACAAATTTTCAAGAAGTTCAAATATTAATTATAAATCCACACATAAGAATATAATCTAAAAATCCTAGTCCATATTCGTAATCTAGGCATTGAATTCAAATTATTTGTCAAAATTGATGAAACTCATCATATGTCAATAATTTTGTATTATTAGAGGATTGAAATTGTCGATAAAAATATTGATTGAATGTACAATCTAAAAAACAAAATAAAAAATGAGTTTTTAAAAATATTTGATAATGAAAATGATTTTTTGATTCAACTCTTAAACATTGGAATAATGATGACACATTTATGTGTGGATATTAAATCAATCCTTAATTCAATTAAAAAAAATTATTCGTAAATTTGTTGTAAAAATTATTACAGAATTATATAATTACAAGAAACCATTTAGATTGTCATATTGACTAGCTACAAAATTTCTTTTTTAATAGGGCTATTTAATAAAATTATAAATTATTTAAGAGATATAAAATTTCAAAATTTATTCAAAAGAAATGATTGAAAATCAAGAATGAGGCTAGGTTTTACTTCTATGATTAATATTGTGAATTATTATGATTAGATCAAATGTACAAATGTAAAACTAATATAATCAACATCACAAGTCTTTGTTGTAAATGAAAATATCAGTGATAACTTTCTTCCTTACAAATTAGAAGTTTAAATGTTGAGAGGTATACTTTGAACAATATAGTAAACTCTAATAACGATGGTTTTTAATAAATTGAACTAAAAAATAACACCATAATTTTAGTGCAATTTAATTCCTTAAGTTCCTTATGGGCTTTTTGCCAAAACTCTCAAAATTGACTCTTTTCCACTTCAAATCTATTAGAGAGAGAAACTTCAGTCTCCAGAAGAGACCCATGTGAATTAAGTGTTGTTCAATCCACCTTCAATCTAATGCCTACAAGACAAAGGTATGGAAATAAAAATCTACTCATCATTTTTGAGAGTAAACAATGAAATCTAAATTTTTTAAAACTGAAGATTATTTAGTAGATTTAGCTATAGGATCTTAGAATTATCTTAATATAATACTCAATATTACATGTTAGACCTTCAGTTCTTCTTCATATAGCAGATCATAATGATCAAAGGGTGTTGTGTTTTTTAGTCATTATAATAAATCCTTTAAACGTGCCGTTGTAAAATTGATGTATACTATAACTTAAATAAATTGATAGTTTAAACTGAAATTTGGTTAATAATATATTACCAACAAAATCCTTAAAATAATTTTTATTTTAATTGCCTTAGATGGATTCTAAAAATAAAAATTTCATAATTCTTGAACCACAAGTCTTCTTGTAGTGAAGATTGACTTTCCAAAAAGCTCTTTAAATTTCTTACATTCATTGAAAATCTTGAAATAAAAGATTAAAGATTGATACTTCATTTAGAGTGACCAAAACCTTTATAAATCAAATTGGATTTTAAAGAACTTTAGGGTTTCAAGCAACTGCTTGTGGAGTTTATTTGTTGAATTTGAATGTTTTGAAAAGACATGATTACTTGAAGTTGTCCAGATGGGTTGTTGTTCAAAGCACTCTGCCTTGGACTCAGCTTTGCCCTTTGGCAATCATTACCAGCTTCAAGAATTTGGATACTTGGACACTCTACTTTAATGTTGAAACACTGCAGAATGCATAACCCAGAACATGCAGGTTGGAGTTCAGAACAGTTATTAGCATCAATTTCCCTCACTCTGTTACTTTTGCCGGCTTATATAGTAATATCAAATATCTGAGAATAAGTGTAGGAGAAGCTAGCCTGCACATGATGACTTGATCTATTCAATGCAGGTGTTGTAGACAATGATTTTGCACGAAGAGGATGTCCGCCTGAAATACTTAAATGTTTGAGCTGAACTACTGTCCTAAGCTCCTGTAATATGAGAATACACTCATTCCGGTTCATTCAATGCCCCCAATCCAACTCTTACTGAGGGAATTCTGTAAGTATTTACAGATCTTAAGTAGGAGAATTTGGTTGTTAAATGGAAAGGACACGTTGTTTTTACTTACCTCTGCAATGGAATGAGGTGTTTGGTTCCAGCCAAAATATTCAAATTAAATGAGGACATCCAGGCATCTAACCTGTAAACCAGATGCAATTCCACGAATAGTTGCAGCTTGAAACCAACCACAGCAAATACTGAAATCATCATCGAGGAGGATAGGAGCAGGGACCAGCATCACCAGAGCGAGGACCCAAATGACCACGCTGGGTATGTAGACTCAGTCGACCTCTTCCTGCAGCCAACAACGTCGCCGTCCTGCTCTAAGATTCACGTGATACTCGAGGTTGATTGAACTCCGACACCAGGAAAATTGAATTATTTACAGCATTAAGGATAAAAGCCTGAAACCAAGAGCTTGCAGCATCACTATCCTGCCCTATACAATCCATCCTCAATAAAATGTTACACTTATAAGCGAGAATATATCATAATCTCCTGCCCCGGTATTGCTTACTAGAAAGTTAAACGTCCTTGCATGGTTGGCCAAAAACCTCCCGAATAAGTGTGTTTTGCTGCCTTCTATGAAGATGCAGTTGCCGTTGCTCGTTCTTGGTAATGCCAGTCGTTTATTTTGGCCAACTTCCTCCTTTCATGACAGCTTCGACATCCTCGATTTCACGCGGACAAATGGTTAAATTTTCACACCCATTTGCAGTGACGAGGATATCATCTTCCAACCTCACACCACCAGAGTGACGAAAAGGTTCAAGTGCTGGCTTCACAAAAAAATTGGACTTAACAGGATCCTCTAAGGCGGGTACCAACAGGGCTTCAATGAAATAGCATCCAGGTTCAACGGTGATCACCATACCCTGTTCAAGGGTTCGCACTGTCCGCAACGATTTCAAGCCTGGGGCACTGATCCGTTCTGTTCCCAATGGGTAGCCACCCGTGTCATGAGTGTCAAGCCCCAGAAAGTGGCCGAGCCCATGGGGCATGAATATCGCTCCGAGTCGACTCTCCATCATTGCTTCAACATCCCCTTGCAACACACCATTCTCCTTCAGTGTCTCAAGAATGCGAGTCTCAGCCAGTTTGTGAAGATCCACCCAGCTCACTCCTGGCCTGTTTGTTGCAACAGTAGCTTCATTAGCATTTGGTAAATGTTCTGGACTAACCATACCAAATTTCCAAATATACGTACACGAGATACTAAATTATTCTTTTTTTCAAGAATTCGAGTTCCAGACAGTGCCTCTAAAGTAGACATAGCTGTCCCTCAAGAACTGAATTCTTAGGTTTTGATTCACTTGTACCTTGATGAATAAACAACAAGAGACACAAGAATCCCACAGAATTGCATTTTACAATGAATGCCTCGATTCTAGAAGCACGTCCAAATAGAGCATATGTACAAATAACTTCAGTAAAGAAAGATAGATCGCACCAGAAAGGCATGATTGTACCATCTGCCCACGCCATTGCCATGCAATATATACGATTCTTTTAAATTTGCAAGCAACAGCACGGCACCTCAAAGATGTTAGAAGACTTCACCAGTTACCTAATTGCAGCTATTACAGCTTTCCATGCCTTGAGGACTGCACCATAAACAATTCTCTGGTTGTTGGTGAAGGTCCCATTCACGGGGAAGGAGCAGGTGATGTCGGAGCCATAGAAGTGGTACTCGGCACCCATATCAAGTAGTGCCATGTCGCCATCTTGCAAAAGCCGATCATTCGGTGCAGATGCATGTCCATAATGCAGGACAGAGCTGTTGGCACCAGTGGCACAAATACAAGTGTACGAGCAATGGCGGCATCCTCCATAACGATACACATGGTGGAGAAATATGGCCTCTAGCTGGTACTCCGTCATGCCTGGCTTACATTCCTGCATAACTTGAATGTGGGCCGCCGAACTAACCTGAATTTGCCGATCAGATGTATAAGTCAAAACAAAAAGACATCAATTCCAACAATCCAACTTTCCTAAACTACCAATTCAGAGGATATCAATAAATACATGCTTTGCACACCCCATATTGCATGCTTCACGTGATCCTTAGCTTATTTAAAAAATTTAGGTATAACCTAAAGCCTTGGTTAGTAAGTCGAAGTTTGCAATCCTAAATTAAAATACAAGCTCCAGAACTAGGACTTGAATCAGACTTGTTAATTAAATCAACAACATCTTCGTACCTTGTATTGTGTCCTCTAACTATCTTAAATTTACAATCAACACTGACCAATTCCAACAACCTCTGAACCCCGACTAATCCAACACCAGAAAACTTTTCCACAAAACTCCACCAAAAAAATTGCAACATGGGCACATGGTAAAAAGAACGCTTGCGCAACAAAGGAAGTTTCACAACCTAAAAGGTCATACAAATCCTACTCCCCACATTGCTCTAAACTGATCAACAAGCCACTGATCTCCCCAGCACATACCTTGCAAACATAGCGCATGAGCTCAATTTCCAGGTCCGACTTATGCACACGACATTCGCTCAACACCGAATGCAACACATCCTTATCCACAGACCACTTCTCGATGCCTTGAAACTCCGCAGGCTTGGAGAAACTCCCACTGTCAGTATTCTTCCCATAGAGAACATACAACTTCCAATCCGAGCTCGACCGCTCCTTCACCCCAAACACATCCGCCATCTCGTCGACATAGTACACCTCATCCACCCCATATAACTCTTTGAAATACTTCGGCGGCTGAATTTCCCCCAGCCACACAGCATACTCGGGATCCAGCCGGGGGCAAAACAGAGTCGACACCCCGGTCGACACATCCACGGAGCCAAAGAACCCAGGCTCCTTCACCCCGAACAAGTAGGCGAAGTAGCTCTCCTGCCGGAACAGCGGCGTGTGGTCCGTGTCGTAGCGGTTGTGCTCCTCCCCTCCCTGCAACAACACCTCCCCATTCCCATCCTGCCCCATCGACTCCAGCTTCTCCCTCATCCTCCTGCACAGCTTCTCCCTGTTCTCCCTGTGCAGCTCCATGCTCACCTCCATGGCTCCCCTTCACTGCATTCAGATCGCCCCCTGCAGATCACAACTTATGTTTTCTGGAGCTGGAGAAGATCAAAACATGAAGCAAAAAAACTAGGGTTTTTCTGGAGGATTGTTTGTCTGTTGAATCCCTCCTCTCTAAATCCAGCAAATTAAATTGACAAATGCAAATCATGTTTTTGAAGGAACTCTCTTCTGGAGCTGAATCAGAAAATAAGCAACATGAGATGAAAAACATATGAATAACTAGGGTTTTGTTTGGTGGATTATGTATGTGTTGAATCCCTCCTACTCTAGATGCAGCAAAATCGAGAAATGCAAATGTTGTTTTTGAAGAAACGCTTTTCTGGAGCTGAATCAGAAAGAGAGACACATGAGATGAAAAACTGAAGGATAACTAGGGTTTGTTTGGTGAATTATTAGTCTATGAAGCTCCTCTGATGCCATTAAATCCATCTCTAGATGAAGAGAATTTGATGCTGTAATTTATGTACACATAGCTAATGTTGGTGAGGTTTTTCTAGAGATGGGAAAGAGAAGAACTGCAAAGAATGAAGAAATAAAAAATTGAACTTGCCTGGGCTTGTTTGTTGGATTGCTGGATTGCTGGATTGTTGGACTCGGTTTCTGATTGTTGAGTTGAGAAGGGCAGCTGCTCCGGTGTCTTTGATCACACTCTAAGTTAAGAAGCAGAATTCAAACCAACGTGATCACTGTTGATGAGCTCTTTTTTGGAGATTGGGAGGACACAACAAAAATGAGATCTGGAAAAAGTAGAGTAACTTGAGTTGGGTTGTGTTTGATGGATAGTTGGAGTGTTGGTTTGGCAAGCTGAGAACTTGGGCAGCTGATCCGGCTTCTTTTATAAAAAGAGATTTATAAAGAGAGAGAAACTTCGGTCTCCGGATGAGGCTGATGTGAATTAAGTGTCTGTTTGATCCAACCCCAATCCAAAGCCCACAGGACAAAGGTAGATCTACTTCCCCTTTCGAGAGTAGACACTTTACCAAGAACAAGAAATAATAATGGTTTATAAAAAGATGATAAGGTAGGAGCATCCACAACTCTTCAACTGAACATATGTAGGTGTGCCATGAACTTGAGTTCATTTGTCTCATTACCCTATTTTAAGAATTCTGAAGAGTTTAATGTTTGATGTTTAGTAGAATTTTTACACTTTTTTGTTTTTATTTTTTATTTTAAGCAAATGGTGAATTTATTCAATATCAAAAGAAACAAAACAGACGTCACCGCACCACAACCGAGCCAGCTGGCGACCAAATTTTTTTAGTTTTCACTTGTGCTCTTGGGAGGAAAAGATTCAATCATAGATACATTTTTTTAATGCATGTGTATAAATATGCTTTGGGGATATAATAATTGGTTCATGTTAAAGAATTTAAACCACTTATTTGCTTTTAAAAGCCAAGTGACTACCATAATACCATAGCTGGTTTTGCTAGGTGGCACACAAATACATAATTATTTTGAAAAAATGAATCTTGCCTTTCAATAACTGAATTTCTCAATTTTTCTTTTTTAACAAAAAATCTGTAAAAATAACCTTAAATGGATTGGAGATAACAAATATTGCAAAAAGTAATTTATTCTATTTTTGTTTTTTCACTCTTCATAATTTTTCATTTTTTAAGTTTTTGATTTTTAGAATTATTTTTGAACAAACGTGCTATGGTATTACCGTATAGGCTCTAATGTCAATCTTGCTTATAGTTGTTGTTAAAAAAATTGGTTATTGAAGCCATATTAAATGAGACGTGAAAAGAAAATGATGGAAATGTATATACATGAAACATGAAACATTTTGTCAAAACTTTGGCTACATGTTAAGAATAATGTGACCATTGTATATATGATTTAATCCAAAATTTATTTAAATTTTGTATGTAAAGTCAATTCCTAAAGCAATTGGATTGTAATAAGCTTGACTAACAATTTTGGATTTTCACACTAGGGAGTTTTCACAATTATTGGTTTTTACAGTATTAGCCAAAATCGGTATAAAACCAATTTGAGCTTCCAAATTTGTAGGAAGCCGTGCTATATTTTTGGATCTCAACTTGAAACCACAATGCCCATTTACTATATCCCTAATTTACTATATCCCACAATGCTAATTTACTATATCCCTAAAATTGGATAGAAATGTAGTTTCATCCAAAATAACACATGTTTCATCCAATTATACAAACTTTCATCAATTTTTAGATGAAAGCTAGCAACACCATTAAAGTTTTGAAAAAATAGAAGTCCAAAATGAGAATTTTAAAAATAAAAAAAGCCATAGGACTCCATATAGTTTAAAGAAATAAATTGTTTTGTATTATTTAATGAATGAATATCATTTATTTTGATACAAAATATATAAATTCTCTAACAACTTTTGTTTTTTAATCCACTTTTAGTTTTAAAAATTAAAAAAATTATTACATTTTTACTTTAGTTTCATAATATAAGATCTTTACTACGCAAGATCATTTTATATTATTCAAAATATAAGACTTGTAACCATTCTCATTGATCTTCCACGTTTTGAATAGAATAAATTCATCTCATAAAGTGAAACAAGTTGATCTAATTACGTGAGTTATTACACGATGGCCTTCAATGGTGCATTATGGAGTCAACTCCCTTTGGAAGTTGTTGGACAAATATTGTCTTTTTTACCAATGCCGGATTTATGCAGATATTGCACAACGTGCAAAACATGGAATGAACTCATTAACAACCCTATTTTTAGTGTGTTACATATGCGCAATATAAATAAACATTCACCTTTTATAGCAATACATTCTATTACTACTTCCATTCAAAATAAAAAGAGAGTGTATATTTCTGGGAGCGAAGTATTGTGTTTCATTGACATTAGTTCAAAGAAATGGTATTCAATTAAACGTTGTGATGCTCTTCAAACGTCATTTCTATTTGACCCTCTATACTTTGACATTGTGGCAATGGATGGAGGACTTGTGCTTTTTAAAGCTCTCGAGAAAGCCCCTACATTATGTCATCATGAAAGTGATTGTACACAACTATGTGTATGGAATCCCATAAAAGATATTAGGATTCAATTGCCATGCATACCAAATTATATTGTGTATAATAATTCAGACATAAATTTTATTGTTGATGACATTGCCGAGACTTTCAAGGTATTTGTTTTAAAAGAAGATTGGAAAAGCTGTGTGGTAGACATATATGATTCCATTGTGAAGGAGTGGAAGGCGTCAACTTTCAAACTTGAATTGAATAATATAATGACGTTTACTATTGTAAAAAGTATTGTATTTCAAAATCTTCTATACATTTTTTGTATAGTTAATGATGTAAATCCTAGTTTACATGCTCACTATGAATTATGGAGGTATAACTATGTTGCAGATATTGGGGAAAAATTGCGTTTTGCGGAGGGTTCCTTTGTCCAACGTGATTACATAAACTATGGAGTGACTCGACAATTTGTTGTAAGCGACGAGCGTCTTTTTGTGACCTATTGGTGTTCAAATACATACTTTGAAGTGCATGAAATTGATATCCAAAGTAGGGCCACAAAGGTATTGTTGACATGGACAAAAATGCACATTATGAGAATTTTTGATATAGATGTCAATGCACATAATGATTATCTTAACATCTATGTTATTGGTTTCAATAAGTCCCTTATGTTTGTGTCTAGTTTATCAAGAAATATTGTTATTTTTGATGTAGAAACAAAAGAGACCAATTTTGAGTGGCATCAACTTCCTTTAAGAAAATTAGAGGTGGAAGATAGGTATTCATTGATGGGGAAACAAATGGACTTCCTTCTTCCTGGTACACCTAAGTAACCAATTATGTCACTGATGTATTCTTTATATAATCAAATGTTTATTTTAGAGATCCTCATATTAAATATATCTTGATATATTTTACTTTAAATATTATTTGTTCATATTTAGATGAATTGAATTAGAAAAAATTCAAGTTCAAATCATTTGTTTATTTTTATTGAAAATTTAGTAGTTTAAAAAATAAATTCAAATGCTAGTTTGTAACAACCACAATGTAGCAAAGTCCATTTCTTTAGAATACATTTTGATAAAATAATGTCAAAATTCATGACCTAGATTTATATTGTACTACATTTAAGAATCAATGTATTACTATTAATATCATAAGCATCTGTAAATGTGTTTCTTTATGGACTACTTCAAAATCAACACCACTAAGTTTTATTTTTTTAATTTTGGTGCAAAATTTTGTTATTGATATTGTTGTATATCAAATCATATGTTTTTATTGTTTACTAGATTTTTAAAAGGCCAAACCCTCAAGGATACTTAATCAAAAGTCTCTTAAGATATGTTTACAAGCCTAGAATTTATACTTTTGGTCCAACCCAATTTGAGTTGTTTTGTATGTTTTGCCACACTTATCAAATTACTTGAGTTCCATGTTGTTCACTACAAAATCTAAAATTACCAATATCTAAACACAATTGACAACCACATGTTTTAAACCTCTAATTAACAACTCACAACATCACCATTTCTCAACTCCTCAATGTCAACTTCAACGGCTCATCATCAACCAACTAACACATGCCCACTCATCCCTCTAGTGACTCATTTGGAAAAACTCTAACAAGCACCTACCATTTATGAACAAAAATCTACTTCCACTTTTCAGAGCTTAAAAAATTCACAAAGAAATCAATACATATTCTCTACATTTCTCCAACCTTTATATGGCTTCATTACACCTATTGTGATAATTAGCCAACAAAAGGCTCTAAGGTGGCAACATCAGTAAACAACCTTGTGCCCATAAGCATCCCTTCTAAAATCTTAGAAAATCTAAGGAAGTTAATAAATACAATTTTAAAGATGTACGACATCTGAATATACGAATCTAGGGTCGACATATATGTATCCTTAGTACCGTAACACCATAGTAGGTTAGTTCTTAAATAACTCTAAATATAAAAAACAAAAAAAATTGAAAATTATGAAGATAGAAGAATGAAAATAGAATAAATTAGTTATTTCTAAGCCATTTAAGATCATTTTTATTGATTTTTTGCTAAAACAAAATTGAGAAATTATTTTTTTAATGGAAAAACCTTAAAATTTCAAAAAGAATAAATATTCGTTTGATGAGGACCGAACATGCTATGGTGTTACAATAAACTCTTCAAAAATTCATAACTTATTTATACGATGTCCAAACAATACATTTTAAAGTGCATTAGAATTTTTTTTCTCCTCATGATCTAGTTAAATTAAAACTTTAAAACTCTATAAATAGAAAACATGCTCAAAACCCTAAAAGTCACCCTTAAACTTCATGTAAAAGCATTCCGGCACCCAAAGTTTGTGTAGAAGCGTTATACAGTGGCGGGCGCACCGGTGGGGATGCGCCGGCACTAAGTGGGCGACCCACACGGCACAGAGCTGCGAGCAGCGTCGTCTTCGTCTGTTTGCGAAGAGAGTGAAGCGCGGGGAGCAATTCCGGAGCAGCGATCGGAGCAGCGATGGCGGAGGACGACGACATCCCGCGCGATGCCAAGATGGTGAAGACCATCCTGGAGTCCATGGGCGTCACGCGCTTCGAGCCGCGCGTCATCAACCAGTTCCTCGACCTCTGGTACCGCTACGTCGTGGACGTGCTCGGCGATGCGCAGACCTACTCCGAGCACGCCGGCAAGCCTGCCATCGACTGCGACGACGTCAAGCTCGCCATCCAGTCGCGCGTCAACTCCTCCTTCCAGCAGCCGCCTCCTCGCGAGGTATTGCCCCTCGTCCTTCCCATCGCCATCTCGTTCCTCTGGGGTTATGCTTTAGGGTTACAGGCTTGTTGGTATGATCACTGTCATGAATCACAAAAGCAATTGGAGAAGACTGGCAATGTGGGATTCTGGGTTTTACAAATTTTAAGGGTTTCGTGATAAAGATAACCCAACAATGTTCATGGACCACCGTTACATGGTATCGATGTAGATAATCGCTGCTCTCAATACCAGTGTGAAATCAAGAGCCTGTTGGAGTTGTGCGAGTACAGGAATAATGCATGCATGCTGTTCTTAAATGCCTTCTTCAGAAGGTAGAATTGGTGGTATTGATAGTTGAATTTCGATGGTAATGCTCGAGTTCTGGGGTTTCGTGATAGTTCTGAAGAATTGGCTGGATTTAGGGTTTAGTGACGAGTATGTGATGTGTGAAGGTGTGATTCTTGGTGATTTCTTGAAAGTGTTGGTGGAGTGGTTTAGAGATGTGTATTTATTTTCGTTGTTTGTTCAATGCTCGGTGGTTGTGGTTGTTTTGGTGGCAGTTGTTGGTGGATTTGGCGAAAGCGAGAAATAGTATTCCGTTGCCGAAGATTATAGGTGGATATGGCATTTCTCTTCCGCCTGAAGTGGATACTCTGATCTATCCTAATTATCAGCTGAATGTGCCAACTCGGACGAGTTTTCCCGACATGGATAATGACATTGAGTGGGAAGATGACGATGATAAGGAGGAGACGGCGAAGGATGCAGCTCAACCCACTCAGTTGCAAGACAGTGGTCGGAAAGTATCGTTTTCTATTGCTGGGAAGGGACCCAAGGCTTAGTGCTCTCATAGAGTTGTAAGCTTCACTGATGTCTTGGATCGCATGGCTTTGTGCTGGTCTGAAGCATCTAGAGGGATGCAACCACGTGATGGCACCGATTTTGTTTCTACATGTTGTCAAGACAAAATAGAACCCTGTAAATACGAGCTCTAGAACTTATTTTTTACTCTAGTCCTCTGTGCACGCTGTAGAAACCTGGCCGTCCTTCCCACAAGGCATTCAATTGCCTGCTGCAAGAAGATTCAAATGTGTTGCAATTGAAGGTCTACTTTGGAGCACGACCTGCTAGCTTATTTACTTAGTAGATTGAGAGTCCCTCTCTCCGCAGTGAGGCTTAACGTTGTGTTATTCCTGTCACGCTTCTGCTGCCACATGAAGGTTGCGGATGCAGAACCTTATTGATTTCAGATTTGACTGATATCATGGCTATCTCTGCCAGTTGCTTTTGATCACATGAGGGATCCGTGTGAATACTACTCATTTCAGGTATCCTATGCCCATTTTCATTGCCATTGAACTCATTGCCTGAATGTCTGATGACTCTGTACACTTTACAATCATAAACCTGGTTTCTCTGGTTCTCATTCACTACTCACTATCCTCTTACAATTTGGTTGATCCCTCTGTTTGCTTGGGACTAGCACTGCGAATTTCTGCTTACAAAAATTGTTCCTCAGCGGAGTTAAGAAAAGCTGTAACTGATGTCATATTCTGTAACCACCGTGTCTGACTGTGACTGAACGTGCTGACTCAAAGTTTTTCGTTGTTTTTTCTTGAAACGACTTTTACCTCATGTGGATCTAAAAAGTCATCGGTATTGATGTAGGGTAAGCTCTTGGACCTCAGCAATTCATGGAAATAAGCGTTCACCACTTTGGATGACGTCCTTCCAGTGAAAACCTATTCCTATGAACCACTTCGGTAAAGAAGCTTATCCTAAACATAATTGGTCAAGGTCAGGCCTAAGCCGGTTATGGGAAGCAACCACTCCACCTTTCTTAGCTGAAATTTTAAATAAATAAATTTATAAAAATTAAAAATTAAAAAATTAAAAATTAAAAAATTAAAAAAAAGTATACTCTCACAACATTTGCAAAGAGGGAATGATAGTTAAACAAACCTTCAGTAAGCAAGCAATCATATTGTACCAAAAATCATGGAGTAGTTTATGTGATTCAAAGTTGTGGAAGACGTGAGATGCCAATGGACGATAAGTATGTTCCTGTGTTGAATGTCTGAACAGCAATTGACCTGAAAAGCTTGGCCATTATTGTCCTCTGTAGTAGCTGAGCAAGTGAGAGGGGTTGCATGATCATGGGATTCTGCATCAGGTATTGGCACCTCTGAAAATATGTCTCTCCTCTTTTATCATAATCTGATAAAGTGGGCAAACTTTCAGAGGGACCATCTTTCTCTCTTTCTCTTTTCCTTTTCCTTTAGTCGCAATTGAAGGAAGTTTTTATTTCTTTGGAGAGCACTGTTTCCCTAGAGCACAGACTCTATGACCAAGGGTTGGATGTATGTTTTGGATAATTGGATTCTCTTGGATGTGAGGGTCAAGAAAACAGGTATCAAATCTGTGTAGTTGGTCGATTGTATGGGGACGTAGCTTGACATTGCTAGAAGATTGTGGGCGGTTGATGGAACTGTAATCTAGAACAAAATCTTATGTAAGGGAGAGGTATCTATTTTGGTTGAAATAAGCATATTCTCATATTAGAAAATAAGATAGTCATGAAAATGACTTAAATGTGTTAGTGTTTGGAAAGAGGATTCAACCCGGGTGATTTCATAATGTTTCGAGCTCATATGAATAAGATGGGAAGTGTTAACCCCTAAAGGACAATTTGGCAAAATTGGGTTTTTTTGGAGTTTGGACATATACCTGCAAATGCAATTTAAACTCATATTTTATGAAAATTTTAATGAAAGTATGCTTTGGTGAGAGCTTCGTGTCGGTATTTTTTATTCTAAATTTCGATGTTGGAGTGAAAATTTATACACCTCTAAACCTCAAAAGCTCCTCTAAGGGCAGGTTTGCAAAGTAAGTTAGCCAATGAGAATGACAACTGCCCAAAATTACCAAAATTTGCCCAAAGACGAAACTTTGAAATTCCACCAAAAATTGAGATTTTGATGTGGATAGTACGGACATTCCAAAATGTGGTATGATAATCTCATACATGGAATGGTCAGAAATTGAGATAAAAATTTGTAGTAAAGATAAAATTAATTTTTATCATGACCGTTTTAGATTGAATAGTGTGGAACCATTTTGGATGACCTGCCGTATAGAGTACGTTTCTCTTATGCATAAACTTAACCATGAATTACTGGACCTTTGGTTTTCATGTAAATTGGTACACAAAATCATCAATTTCTATGTTATGAATACCTGGTATAAGAACTAGTTTTACTTGGGCTCTACTGTATCCAATTCCAGCAAAGTTTGTAATTTTGGATTGTAAAAATACACCAAAATGTATCAATTTTTTCCTTGGCTAGACACATTGTGATGTGTCACATACCAATAGCCATGAGTTCAATATTTGAAAATTTATAAAAAGTTGGGATAAAATAATCTTGTTTATAAAGAATTTTTGTTTAAAATGTAATATTGATGAATGAATAAATAGTGGAAAAATGTCAACAAAGTATATTCAAATTGTGTTAAATAGTAAAGAAGCAAGTGAAGTGCTATGAATAATACTCTTTCTTTTTTTGAACAAATTAGATTTATTTAGATTTTATACAATTAATTTTACCTATTAAACAAATAAAAGATAGAAAAAAAGTATTTTTAGTTTAGTTTACTAATATCTTCTTTATGGTTTATCATAAATTTGTTTAATTCCAGTGACGACCTAAGTCGGATCTGGTTTAGCATGGCTGGGAGGGTCGTTCGTCAACATGACAATTATTTCGTCACCCACGACAGTTCCATTTCGGCCCCCACGACAGTTCCATTTCGGCCCCCACGACAGTTCCATTTCGTCACCCACGACAGTTCCATTTCGTCACCCACGACAGTTCCAACATTGTTCCCGATACTTGGGTTCCCAGTAATCGCGTTCCCGGAGTTCCGACGTTCCCGTAGCGGTTCACTTACACCGTTGCGGAATCTGCGTTTCAATGGAAGAGTGAGCGGGAGTTATATACGGAGGGAGTGTCGTTTGGTGTGCAATTGTTGTGGGTTATACATGCTACTGCTGGAAGTCGTCTTTGAATGCGGGAGTGAGGGGTTTTTGAGGGGTTTTTGGTGTTTGGTAGGTGCGGCCATGTGCTCGAGCTTGGGGATGGAGCCGGAGGAGTTTGTTTCCAAATGGGAGCTCTTTTACCTTAATCTGTGAGTCTTCTGGGCGGATGCTCTGTCAATGCAGCAGGTTTTGGTGTTTGGGATGTAGTTCGGAGCTTGACGTTGAGAGGGTGTGGTTTTAGGCTTCGGTAGGGTGGTTGTGTGTAGAGTGGGTTTGATTAGAATGCTTAGGTTGTGTTTTGAGGGATCGAAAGGTTTGATGATTATGGACTGATTTGTGGTAGAGTGTTCAATTAAAGTGTTGGCATGTGGTTTAGGCAGATGGACGGAGTGAAGGTCTTGAAGGCGGATTTGGATGGTTTCAAGCAGTTTCTGGAGAAGGAGAGACGGGAGTTTTTTCGGAAGAAGCAAACTGGACATATTCTGACATATTTGCTGGACATATTCTGACAGAGCGAATTTCGTTCAGGCTGCTGTCCTTCCCTTCATTAGGTAACAATTCTACTTTGTTAATGCAGTGTCCTGATGACATTTTGGAAGACCAGTTGCAACTTGCTCGGGTGTGGTGACTGGCGGTGATGGCGTCTCTGCTTCATGCATCGGCTGCCCTTTCGGCAAAGAGGAGAGAGACCCTGATCCCCAATGCTTCTTTGAAGACCCTTCTACAATGTAGCGTAAGTTCTTGAACCAAGCTTTAGGGGTTCAAGCAAAAATTGTTTAGTCTTTACATATTAAAGAACCTCATTGGCGCCCTAGATCGAATCAAAGGGGTTATCATTTATCGCAATTCTTTACACCTGCAGTCAGAAAGTGTTTTTAAAATTTCAATGAATCACTCTGTGCTTAAACCTACCGTATTATGTTTCGTAATCTACATATTTGTGGTTACCAAGTTTGTTAATCATTGGAGCTTTTGTTGCAGTCTGTTTCTAGCTTCTCGGGTACAACCTTAGAAAATCTATCGTGGAATACAAAACCTTGCACCAGGAGTCGCACGAGTGGTCGCTCAGGTGTTGCCCGAGCTTCAAAATTATCACCGGTTTTAGAGAAGAGGGTTCGTATAGGCGAGCACTGCTTGGATAATGTGAGCAATTACATATTCCACCAACTTCGAAAACCATTTGCTAAATACATACCCGATGACTGGGATCCTCTGGATTTTCTGCCGGTCAACATTCAATCAAACCTACAGAAGAGTGAAGCCCTAGTAAGTACATCATTTGCTTCTGCAAGCCGTTTTATGCAAGATATGATGGCATTGAATCTTGAATTGCTACTTGATGCCACTGATAGATCCAGCCATTAATCAAAGCTTTGCACATCCTTGAGAGAATATGGAATGGTTTAAGATGCCAGATATTGAATGTTCTGACGTGATACTTATGGGCTGTTTTGCAACAGGCAACCTTAGTGGTTCGTGAAATACTTGTGTTTGTTATGGTCTACATCGTTTACGAAAAGGTTGAGGTGCTCTGCCGATGGCTCTATGGGTATGAAATTAATTTACTACAACACCCTTTTCACTATGATATGTGCACCTCTTGTAATCTTAAGCACATGGACCTCAAACCAGCAGTTTTTTTTCCCCTTTTCTCATTATTTGACACTTTTGATCTTGTTCGTAAACTGATGACGGGGCCATTTGGAGTTCAGAATGTTTACACGCAAGCAAAGAAATGGTCAGCCAATTGATGACGAAGCTTATGCAGAATCACCGTTTCGAGCTGCTCGACAGCCTGTTCGAAGTCTTGTCTTGATCTGGGCGAGTACGAGACTGTAAGTATGTGCTAGCAATTCTTCTGTTCATATGATATGTTGGATCCGGATGACTTAATTAATTATCGTATCTTCATGTAGTCTACTGTTAAAACGTCCTTATGATCTGATCAACTGTGGAGATGAAAACAGGTTATGGATAACATCAGTGTTGTGGAAGATGCAAGCAGTGATTACCCCTGCAGTCATTTACAAGCTGCGTGCGGTGTCCATCGTTTGTACGATTTCGTGGTTCTTTTTCCGTTGGAAAAGACTCTACGTTGAACACCTCATCGTACAGAAACCACTTGACGAAGTATTCTTCCTGATCCTGTATTCCTATTCCTGCAATGAACCATAAACTAAATTCCTTCCTCTTCAATAATAATCGTCTTTTTGTATCCCTTTTCTGGTATCTCACAAATACCTGGTCGCGGTAGTGCTTTACTGGATTTCTACGAGGACCAATGGCAGATTTGTGGCCATTCTAGAATTTAGCATTTTGTTCTCTGAAGCTACCCGGTGTAGATTATATGAAAGCTTGTTTGAGAGAGTTGCTGATATCAAGATTGATGATTTGGTAATCTGTGTTTTGCAGAGTCGAATATTGGTAATTGACAAATTACTGTCGCTGGCTATGTATGGCCTCGCAGCGGCATGCATTGCTGAGGTCTTGGGCTTGGCACTCAACTCACTTCTTGCAGTTGGTGGAGTCTCTGGTATGTGTTTCACTTGAATCTGTTTTCCTTCCACATCAACATTACGTTGAATATGCGTTGGATTTGGGGCGTTCAGAAAATAATTAGTACGAGTGAATAACTGCATATTACTTGAGATTGCTTGGCTTGACATGATTAGCTGGCCAGGTCTAGCGGTGGGTTTGGCGGCCAAGGAGGTTGTGGGAAATATGTTCGGTGGCGCATCTCTCTTCATTTCTCGACCGTTTGTTATTGGTGAAAAAATCAAGGTCGATATTAAAGTATTGGACTGACTCCAATTGTGGTGCCTTGAATTTTCATCGTATGCTTTTTAATCGCCATTGATCGAGTACTGAAAATTGTTAAGGTTTTGAGTTTAAGCCAGTAACATTCGTGATGCGCGTTTTTCACAGATGCTATTATAGGATACTAAAAGAGGAAGTACTGGGATTCTGGTTACAGGCTGGAAGTGTTTCAGGACGTGTCCAGGACATTGGATTCATGCAAACCAAGGTGCAGGGTTTTGATGGCGTCCCTGTTCTTGTACCGAATCAAGCATTCACCAGTCAGGTTAGCACCTTCAAGTTTAAGGTTTGGTATTTCTTAGGAGTCTTTTATCAATTACCTGTTTAATTTTCAAACCAACAAGATCCAGGGACGATGTTTAGATACCTTTAAAACTTACTCCTAAATCTTATCATATGTATGCTGTAATCTGCCACCAAAGGAAGAGACAGCTAATGCACATGCAGTAGCTTGTTTGTTTGTTGTCCAACTGATGTGTGGCATAATATCCAGGTTATTACCAATTTCTCTAGGGCAAAGACCAAGGTGCTTGAGGCATCCTTTCAGCTCAACAACAGACATATTTTCTTGGTGCATGATATAACAACGAAAGTTCAAAAGTACTTAAGTTCGCAGCCAAGTGTTGAAAGTATGAAGGCTACTCCTATCTGCTACTTGCAGAGCATGGAAAAGGACGGGCCTGTAATTGCCCTTTCATGTGTGATCAAAGCCGTGGTAAGCCACTACCATCTAATGTTTTCTTTATCCTCAAAGCCACTTCAGTGTTTTAATTAGCCATCATCCAAGATCCTGCACATTCTTAAGCTTTGCTCTCCTTGTTTTGCTGAGGCTGTTATCCTAGCGTTCTCTTCTCGGTAATGTTCTGTGCAGCTTCCAAGTTGGTTAATCTAAGATCTTGATTTGAATTGCAGGGAGGTGAAGTCTTTTACAGGTATCAACAAGAGATTCTCATACAAGTTGCGCATATCATCACAGATATATTGGGGCCTGATTCACCATTTACGCCTATCAAAGTTCCTAACTCTGACACAAGTGTTGTTAGTAGCGAAGGTCTAGTTATGTGATCTTCCTGCAAATTCTTTCAACCACTTTAAAAAGTCAGGGTCATGTTCACAGGCCGAGCAAATATTGAGATTAACTTGGTGTCTGTCCTGGTTTGCTCTAAGATGTTTCAAAGGAAATCACATTGTATTACATTCTTCTGTTTAGATGAGAAAGCGGTATTTTCTGCCTCAGCAAAAATGCTAAATGATTTTGCAACAACCATAAGGTAGCAGGAAGGCCTAATGCTTTATCTTAACACTGATATGCTAACGGATCTAACGATATCCCCCGTCTCCTTACTGGACTCCACAAAAAGAGCTTAGGACGTTTCATTTCAGGACTTCGTGAAGCTCTTTCAAAGCATCTTTCAAAACCTCAAAACTCATTGTTACCACATGACACAACACATAAACTCCAACAACTCATACCATCTGTAACATTCCGATATATATATGTAGACGTAATGCAACAGCCAGACAATTCATCATGTAAAGTTTTTGCATTAGCATATGCAACGGACATTGCTTATGACATAAATCCTGAAACGTCAATCTACAGTATACCTAATATGCGACAACATCTACGAGATAGCATTACACAATTCAAACTATTGCCTTTTCCAAAAACAACATAATGAACTATTCAATCATCACCATCATAAAAACCTACCACCTTCTCCCAATATACACCTATCTACCATTACATTTACACACCTATCAATCGTAAATACCAATCGTCACTGGTAATGCGGAGAGCAGCGAAGCCCTAGTCTTTTTATAACACAGTTGTGTATTTAGATGATTAATACACTAAATTGTAACAAGTCTATAAGAGCATGACTCAACTATAGATAGCTAAAGAGATGTTTCACCTTGTCCATCATTAACAATTAAAATACTCTTAGTTCTTGAAGAAATATGAATTTCCATTTTATTTCAAACAACTAGATTTTGGCGCTAAAATTTATCATAAAATTTCATCATTATATATACACTTTTGATTTAGTTAGAAGTTATGGTTCAAGCTCTAATGTGAAGCCTAAGAAGTTGATTTTTTGCCCTTTTCCAACCATATTACTAAAATTCATTTTGTAGTTTATTTCTTAAACAAATCTAAAGGAGTCCTAACATTATTTAAAATAACCTTTTTTAATGATCTTAATCTAAAGATACTAAAATGTTAAGCTTCTAGTTCATTTAATTCTTAATGTTGGAAACACTTAAAATAAAATTCTATAAAAATTTAGATTTTTTATGATTTAATTTTTTTTAACTAAAAAAAAAAATCTAAGTTAGATGTGTATGAAATCAATTTTCTAGATCGTTACATAGAAGTCAGATGAATGACACATTTTTTTTTCAATATTTTACAAAATAATGCACTTTCTTCAATTGTATTGTTACATAACAAAATATTCATTGTTTTTTTTTTAAAAAATAACTTGTTTTTAATAAAAATGTACACCATTTATATTGGAAAAATCAAATAGATTGAAACAAATATAATTTTGACATATAAGATATTATCAAAGCTTGCTTGTCATCACAATTAAATTTGAAATTTGAAATTCTTAAATTTCATACCTTAGATTGTAAGGAAGGGCCATGTTACTCGTCATATGATGGAGCTAGACCAGATTTTTGCTAAGACAAATTTTGGCCAAGACAACTTTTTCTCAAGTGACTTGTTGCATTTTCGGTTTTGTATGCATATATTTTTACATCTTCCATTTTGTAAGCATGTCTTGTTGCATCTTCCATTTTGCATGCATGTTTAACCATTTGATTGGCCTCCGTAGACCTACCATGCAGATTCAAGAAAATTGGTAGGCTTCTTCATAGGTGCGTGTTATTTTACTATGGCTCCCAACCAATACATGACGGACGTTCAACTGAAGGCGATTGAAGGCAAGCTTTAAGGAAAAATTGGCAAACACGATGGAAAGATTGGCACCCTCGACGGAAAGATTGGCACTCTCGACGGAAAGATCGAAACCCTGGAGGGAAATATTAGAAATCTGGAGGCCCACCTAAAAAAAATCAAGAGAGAGTTACTGCTCTTAGTAAGAAATGTAGGTATTTAACACCACAACTTAGATGTATGTTTAATTGAAATTGTGTTTATCTCATTCTAATATATGATTATGTTTGTCATGCAAGACATGGGCTCCAGCCTCCACCTCGCAAATAAGACAAAATAGGCATCACCTTCAAAAATACAGCAAGCTTTTATTACTTCTCTTATATTCTTCTGCATAGAAGAGACATCATATTCCAAGACACAACAATCTCTTCCTACTCTTCTTCTACTCTTGTACAAAATCAGTCTTGAATCTCAACTTTTTTATTTTTGTTTGTTATAAAATTATATATAGTCATTTTATTTTCAAACCATAATCTATAGTACTTTTGTAGTTGATTTGTGATCATCAACTTAAGTGCAATGGAAAATCAATCTAAAAAGAATCCAAAGATTGACAGTGTATTAATGATTATGTCATATTAGACAATAATAAAAGACAATGTACAATGTAATTTTGGAAGGAACATTATTTGGTAGAACCAAAAATGATTTACATGCTTATCAAACACTGTAACTATTTTATTGAAAAAAATTAAAAGGCTAAAAGTCAAGGTATCTTAAATATTTTTTAGATATAAAAGGCTCTAAAAAACATCCATTAAAGGTTGGATTTTAAGTCAATATAGTGATTGAAAGTATGTTGTAAAATAAAACCAAAAATTGTATACTGAAACATCATTGAAATTTAAATGTATAATTATCTTTGAAATTTGAAATTTTTATTTTATTCAAATTAAGCAATTTTTCCAAATCAACAAGATATTAACTTCTACCTTCTCCACAATCTTTGAATTTTGCTATTCATTGTTTTGAATAAACATAATAAATAATTTATTCATTCTTTAAAAAAATATATTGAACATTTAAAAATTAAATGTCTTAAATATAAGAAGTTTTGAGTCTAATGATGTAATTATTTGATTATGATTTTTATTAGAAATACAGAATTAGTAATGATTTAATTGCATGTGATTATTGCATAATACAATATTGTCACTTCTCTAAATTTTCACAATTTAAAAATTCTATAATAATTTTCAAAATTATCCATAGTCAAATGCAAAAGGTAGTTGAGAAAGTAGGTGTCAATACAATGTTTTGAGTTAAAATAAATATATAAGTATCTTAACTTTTCAAACAAAATTCTGGCTATAAGTTAGAGATGCTAGATTTTCAAACAATTGTTTTTTATTATGGATAACACAAAAGTAAAGGCTTTTAATAGAAATGGTATAAAATTTTAACTTTTTAATATTAAATGAGTATTGAAATTAAAATTTACAAGTTTGAAAATGTACAGGACAACTTGAAGCCAATGAGGCAAAGATTTACAACAAAATTTGATTTCTGAATTTTTATCAATAATTAATTTAAGTGACATTAAAAGTCCTTAATTTAAAAGTTCCATATTTTTAAGATTGATGCTAGATTTATTTTGAATATAAAAAATTAGATAGCATATTTCTCATAAATACTAAATGATCTTAATTGCTTTGTTTGTTTTATGGATCTAGATTTTAAAAATAATTATAGTTATTTTTTCATGTTTTATGAATATTTTTTTATTTTAATATCATATGTTGTTATTTTAAAATATATTCATTGGAATTGGATGGAAAATCTAGTTTTTTTTGGTGACTTTTTTTAATCAAAATCACATTCACAAATTGAGATGTAAACTAGGCTACGTAATCTTTAATTGATTTTTTTAGTAAATTAAACAATGACTTTACAAATTGTCAACTTACTAGTATGTAATTAATGATTAGACTACTTGCTAGAATAATATCCAATAAAATTACATGTATATTGTTGAATTTTGTCTTATTATAAAAACTAATTCATTATAATTATAAATATTGAATTGTTTTAGCAATAATTTATTTAATGTCCAAAATTTTAGCTAAACAACTCAAACAATAAAAATAAAGTTGGATGCACAAATTTTTTGAATTGTTGATCCACAAATATTTAATTAAAGCATGCTGACAAATCTGTTTTAAACATTTCTTTATTAGCAACAACATTGACGCAAAAGTATTCAACCAAAAGCATTAGGGTAGATTTGTTTAATCAATAGCATTTAAGCAAAATTATTTAAGTAAAATTAATAGCATTTAAGCAAAATTATTTAAGTAAAATCGATAGCATTTAAACAAAAATATTTAAGTAAATTTTAACTTATGAGGGTGTTAGAGGCGTAGGAGGCGTTGGTGAGGGTGATGGAGGCGTAGGGAGCAGTACTGGAGGTGGAGGAGTAAGAGGTGCTTCTAGTCTATCTCCTCCTTTGTTTCATCTTAAAGGAACAGATGAGACTATTACTCTCTGACATCTTCCTAGTGGGGAAGGAGGATCATGCTCTTACTGTCTAGCAATAACATTACAATAAGAGTAGGAACGCATGACAAAACTCGCTCTGATAGCTAGAAAAGATGTCGATTCTGCCCCACCTACCATTCTTGCTTTAATCATTTGTCCATAATCTTATATTGTAATATTATTTATTCTCAAATCATCTAAATTTACTTTTAGCATCTTTTTTTGTTGTAAATGTTCTAAATCTTACAATTTTTTGCGCAAGTTTTTACTCTAAAAAGGATAACAAATTCATTTCATTCTCCAACCATAAATTGTCAACATTTTGGAGCATTTTCATTCAGGTCCTCCAACATTTTTGCAACACGGGCTCCTAGAGTAAGGATATTTGGAGTTAGTTGTTGATTAATTTGTGATCAACAACTTGATGGCAATGGAGAGACAATTTATAAACCATCCAAAAACTAACACTCTATTACTATTTAAATAATCAAAGACAATCTATTATTTAGTAAAATAATGAAAATCAACGTACTATGTTTTTTTGAAGCACCATTACACGATGCAACCAACAAGACTTTACATGTCCGAAGCCCTACAAATATTTTACTAAAAAATGAAAATACTATGCTTTAAACCGTGGGCATAAGGTTTTGGAGGAGGGCGAGGTGTGCATATATACTCAGCTTTGTAGTGAGTGTGTTTGTTTTTGTTGTTTGTTCTAGGTGAATACCTGTTTTTAGAACATGTTTCTTATGTTTGTTTATATAAGAGACTTTTAAATATAAGTGTCTCTCAAAAACACTCATTAAAGGTTGGCATTTAAAAAATTGAATTATCTATCTAAAAGAAATTTTAAAATTGCATATTTTAAGAAGACATCATTGAAATATTAATTTTTCATTTTTTTAAATATGACACCTTTTTGTTATTAAATTTAACTATTCCTTTCTAACTCAACAAGATATTAGACTTTGCCTTCTTTGTTACCTTTGATTTTAGTTATATATATTTTTGAATTTTTTTAATTATATATATAATATTTAAAAAAAAAAATTGATTTAAGGATGCTAGGATTTTAATCTATAATTTTGTTTTCAGTATTAGAAACATAAAAGATAAAGGTTTTTAGGAAAAATGGTTTAAAATTCCAACTTTTCAATATTAATAGAGTATTAAAAATCCATTTATCAGTTTAAAAATGTATATAACCACTTGAGCCAAAGAAGCAAAGGTTAAGAGCAATACATGATTTTTCTATTTTCACGAAATCTTCATTCAGTAAAAATAATAGTTTTTAAATTGAAAATTTTCATGTTTGTAAGATATAATTTGAGGAATTTTTAGTAGTTACAATGGCATGTTTGATTGCTGGTAGAAATAGAAATTTTATATTTAAAAACCTCAATAACCCTTTTGTCAACAATTTCACAATTTTTGGTCAATATTCTTTTTTTGGAAAAGATGAATTTATATTTTTTTAATCTATAATGAAATCTATGAAAATCATTTAACTGAAAATTTTGAATCTTTTGTAAAGAAAACCATTATGGAAAACAAAAGGCCATAAACAAAGGATGTACTTATTCAATCTCAATATCTTTATTTTTCAAATTTATATTTAGAATATAAATATTTTGAAAGACACTTTCAGAAACATAAAAATAATAATTTTTGATTGAAGCTTGTATTTCAATACCAATGTTTTATACTATTTTTTAAATTTTAAAAATAATTATTTTATTTTATTATAGAATCATTTGTTATTTTAAATACTAAAAAAAACATGCTCATTGTTTAAGAAGCTTAATCATAAATATTTGAAGTACAAGATTTCAACGATAGAATTTAGAGTCTTTGTATACAATGTAAGATGGTAATCATATATAAATATAGGTATTGATCTATTATCTATTACTTCCAAAGTAATGAATTGATTTATTTAAGTTAATATGTAATGACCAAATATTGTAATTTTAATTTTTTTAATTAAGAAAGTGTTTAATACCATTTTAGAATCTTGATTCCAAAATATCAAGTTCATGTTTAATGAATTAGTTCTCGATATTCTTCCATGCTCAAGATAATACAGGCTAAGGGGTTGGGCCAAAGGTTCATTCTATTGGGGACAGCAGGCATAGGGAAGTCCTTCTTCACTATCTTCTGGGTTTGTTATCTGGCAACAAAGAAGAAGAGAATCGTGTGGAAGTTAGCTGATGGTTCATGTTACCTTCTGGACTTCAGTCAAGAGGCTGCAACTGCCTAGGGTCCGGCGGATACCCTAAACCATGCTGTCCTGCTGCAAATGCTCCATGATGCACATTCATGGCTTATAATAGATGGCAGACAGCAGGCTGGTTTGCCCTATGCATGCAGTATTTTGCTAGCCTGTTCTGCAAAGAAGGGAAACCATCATGAATTTGGCAAGGGTGTCCGCGTCCAAACCAGATTTCTTCCTGTTTGGACAGAGGACGAGATCGGTAGATTCTGTGATGCCTTTGAGAAGCATAAGTCTGATGCCTTTGAGAAGCATAAGTCCGAGTTTTCAAACATGGATGTGCCTGGCAAGGATAGGGCTCTTGCAAATTTTAAGGAACTAGGAGGAGTTGCGCGATTTGTACTAACTTTCAAACAAAATCTTGACAATGAACTTTAATTTTCATTCAAGCTTCACTTTTCTCATACTTTGTAATTCATGATTCGATAATAGTATACAAGAGTTTAAAGAGCTCTATGAAATTTTTATGCATTATCAATCATTTTCTTTTTGAAAGGATAATTTGTTTTTTCAAATATATTCTACAACCAACATTTTTTATCGACATCTAAATTTGTAGATAGAGATCTACATCTAGTTTAATAAATTTATAATAATTTATAATAATTAATATTCAATTTATATTTTAAAAAATGTTTTTTTTCAAAAGTAATAATTAATTTTAATCTTTAAAAAGGCCATTGTCTGCTTGGTAGAAAATGTGATAATTAGGATATTCTTCAATTTTGAATGTGATATTTTGAATATTTTTTGAAGGTAGGAAATTTTTAAGGACTATAAGAATATAATTTTTTTGCATCTAACATCATGGAGAAAAATTGCCCTTGGCGAAAGTGAATTTCAATTGGGCATATGAGACAATTGTGATACACTACTTTGGTACATTCAAAATTTAGTAATGAAGTGTCCAATGTAACCTACTTCGATAATATCTCATCTAAAAAAAACCTTGTATATAGAAATTGTTTTATGACCTCAATCTAAAGGCGTTGTAATTTCAAGCTTTTATTTTGTTGGTCTTCCATGTCTGAAACAATGAAAAGCAAAAGACTTCAAAATCTTACTTTTGGATTTGTTATAGTTAATATGGAAAATTTATAAAAATGAAATTCTAAAGTTGAAATGAAGATAATATTATGAACCTTAGTAGACTATGATTGAATGAAACATTTGATTTATTCATTTGCTCTAATTAGGAAATGGAGGAGTAATAGAAGTTGTTAAGCTTGATAGAAGAATTTTTAAATTAAACCAAAGACCATATAGTAGAAATTTCATCATTTGCAACCAGTCATAAAAAAATCTTTTAGTCTAAAATCAATTTGCTTCTGCAAAAGTGGTTGTCTTGGATAAGTCATTTGTAGCAAAATTATTTGTAGCCAATTGTAAAAGTCCAAATTTCTATTACTTGTAATTTCTATTAGAAGTTGAAATTTCTTAGTTCATGCCACATGTTTTATTGCTATGGAATTTGTAAAGATTGTTCTTTATAAGTCCACTCTACATACAAATTATTAATAATCTTAACTCACCATTTGATTAGTTTATTTTGTTATAGTTTATGTGTCAAATTCACAAATTACAACTACAATGGAATTATTGATATTTGAAGTCCAAACAATTCTTTTTACTAAATTTCATTTTTGAATCTCGTACAAAGAAATTTATTAGATAGAACATAAACTTATTTTTCAGATGTCAAATTTAGCTCAAGGGACTATATATTTTTAAAATTTATAAAGCACTTTGACCATTAATAATTTAATTGCGACTAATTCATATGGTTTTTAAGATTCCTTTCTAAATGTATTCTATGCCAAAATTGATAAAAAATAATATTTTTAGATTGCAAATTACTTCTATGCGTTAAATTAAAATTCAAATATTCTTCAATTTTTCAGCTTGGATTTTTTTTGTTTGAGATTGTGCTAATCAAGTCCCTCTGTATATAGATTTTGATATACCCC
The DNA here is from genome assembly GCA_014871385.1 of Ceratodon purpureus. Classification (NCBI taxonomy): domain Eukaryota; kingdom Viridiplantae; phylum Streptophyta; class Bryopsida; order Pseudoditrichales; family Ditrichaceae; genus Ceratodon; species Ceratodon purpureus. The sequence goes on from CM026429.1 coordinate 15,053,920, forward strand.
TAATTGGCCGTGACCATTTCTCACCAAAAGCACTCTAGAAACTATCATTTCACAAGCAAGAGTGAACAAACTATTTTTTAATTTTTTTTAATTTTTTTTTTTTAATTTTTTTTTTTTTTTTCTTTTTGCATCTCTAACCATAGGATCTGACTTAAGACTTCTAGAAGATCATGCGCAAATTTTTTTAATAAATTTGACCGAGCGGATTAGAAGATTATAGAGTTTGAAGTAAGAAACATTGTTCTTTTTTATCCTTTCAATTCAAAATTAGCTAACTTTGACTTCTCTTTGAATAGATTTTTGGACTGTACATGTTGGAGGTTTTGTACTAAAATGATGTACATGATGTTAGTTACTTGTGCACCAAATTTTAGATTTAACAAAAAGGCATAGCATTGTGGAAAACATTGTATAAGGAACACATGTTCATATTATTGTTAATACTAATTTTATTATTTTGATGAACTATTTTTTGTTAAAATAAAAATACATGCGATCAAAACAAAGGTCTATGTCTATTCTTGAAGTAAAAGTAAGAAAACAAAAAATAAAAAATAAATAAAATCTCTATATTTTATGTGATTAAGAAAAACAAACTTTTTAATTTCATCTTGAATTCAATATCAACAAGTTTCAATTAAAACGATTTAGGTTTTACCATTATTTCATACATCTATCCACTTTATATGTTTTTGAAAGGCAAGAATTGAGGTTTTTGATTTTGAGTTTCTTTTGGTGAATCCTCGAGTCACTTACATATTACAATACCAATTTCTTCAATTGAGCACAAAAAACTTTCTTTTTTGAAAATTAAAGACATTTTTTTTGGTAGCTTTAGCATGGATTGAAAACAACTTATTCTTGGTGTTTAGAGGGTAAGATTTTGTATTTTGATTTGTTTGTAACTCTAAATTTTGGAGAGGGAATTTTTTACTGAGTTAAGTATAAGATCCTAAGGTTGACCTTATTAAAAATACCACCATGTCAAAAGAATTAACTTGCTTTATCAAGAGGTATTAAATGACAAGTTTGAGTGAAAAATAATCTTAGTCCTCTACAGGTTAAAATCCCAAAAAGCACAATTTTGGACAATTGTTCATTAGGAGATAGATACTAAATAAAAATTTATTTTCTTCTTCTTTTCGCAGTCCAAAGGATATTCCACATATACAGGTGCAACTGGGTGAATTCCCTTGAATTTTCTAGGGTAATGCCTGTAGATTTTCTAAAAACTAGTTTTTACAGTTACTGAAGTTTCAAGAGTCCATTATGTACTTTCTGAAGATTTGAAATCTACAATTATTATGGATTTATCTTCTATCCAACCTCAATCATGTATCCACAAATCCACTTGCACATGATGTTACTGGTCAGTCTGTGTAGGTCAGCATAACATAATAACCTATGATGCCCTCAACTTGCAGGAGATCTTTCCCATGAAGATCATGTTTCTCCTGTGAACGTACCCTATTAATGTTCCACAAAAGGACACTGAGTCCAGTTTCATTCCGGCACATGTAAAAACTCAAATAACTTACTATTCATTTAATGTTTTAAATATGAGATCATCCACCCAGTAAGGAATCAAACACAGGCTAAATAAAAGGAAAAAAAAAACAAACCAACGCAATCATGTCTGCAAAGAGCAACCTGACGAAATAGCAACAGGGAAGGTTGCACCCAGGCCCACACAAGTCAAGAAAGACAATACTTTCATATGACTCAAACTCTGCAGGATATGCAAGATGTGCAAGTGCGGTTGTACAAGATTGTCGTCGCCTCTAGAAAACAAAAGCTGCGAATGGCGCCAACGTTGGCCTTCAGAACTTTCGCATGAACCCACAGCAGCTAGGAACAACCAACCCAACTTACCCAAGAGTAACATGGGCAGGAAACGAGGAGAACTTGGGCATCAATGAATAGCGAATCACTTTTATCTTCTACCCTCGGATTCCATCTCCTAGCCTCCGCATCTCCCAACCTCTCGGGCACAGGGCGCCGAATGTGCCTAAGAAAAAGAGTCTCAGCTTTTCTGTTTCTATGATTTACCGGGACAAAACAAGACGGTGAAGTTGTGAACGTTAGAACGCATATTTGTATGTACTGTACACAACGAGGTTCATGCACAGAAAAATACTCAAATGATACAATACAGTGGTGTACCACAACATGCTCTACCTAACAGTCAAGACAGACATGGCCCTCAACCAACACGGAACAGCGAGGTCGAGCACACACATATCAGTGATAAAAGCAGTGACAAAGACTTAAAAGTTCAGTAACGAGAATGGTACTTGTATGGGAACACCGTCACGACCCTGGTGTACTTGTAACTTACACTTCACACATATCTGCTCCGAGGTGAAAACGCTCCGAAACCATCGCACGAAATCGCCGACAATACTCGTGAATAGAAGGGAGCGTGCGTTGACTAGCATATTGCCTGCTATCCTGACAATCGTCCATATATATCAAGGCAAGTTCGACGTCCCAAGACGTCGCCTATAAACATGAGAGTTAAGGCTCGCTGCTCGATAGTTGCTATGAAAAAACGCGGTAAAGTCAAGTTTTCGAAGAGCCTCTCGGGAAGATTATAAGGTCGCTACGTAACAATAAACTACCACTACTAGCGAAGTGGTCGTTTCTCACTCCGGACTGTAAGGGCTGGGTCGCGGCTTAGGCGCTCCTCCGGCGGTTTCTGTCTTTCCCTGCGTGGTCGCCGGTGTGGGCGGTGTGGGCCACTCCTTGGAAGGCTGAACATCGAATCAGGATGCGCGATGGTACTGGATTTATCCTGGGTGGAACCACCTCGGACAGGGTAATAAGCAAGCGCGAGCCACGTATGAATTACGACCCTCCCTCGACATAGCTACGAGATTACTGGTCCAAGACGCCGGGAATTTTAGGTCCCACGATTTCGAGGTCGTCCTCGTTGGGGTGACTCGGGTGCCGGTTGATGCCCGGTGCTTCATGTGGGAGAATGACCTCAATGTGTACAGTACGCTTTTTTTCCTGATGATATTACTGTTGATCCACATTACGGTAGTTGTACCGCGTCGTCACTTAGATTCAAATAGACGTCTGAGGGATGCAATTTTTTTCCTAATACTTTGAACGACCACATCCAGTCCAGTACATGACAAGCACGCCATTTCACAGAAAAAGCAGTGGAATTCATGGGCCTGTAGTAATACGAAGATAGAAACGAAATTCAATTATCCATTATAGAAGTATGTAACGAGTGCACCACATAGCGGATACGCTCAGTCCGGTGCAATCACGCACATGATACCCGAGTGAGTTCAAAGAAAATGTTAAGCTCACACCTAATTTCCGATCACACCTACTTTACGATCACACTAACTCTCCGGCAGTCGTCAAGTTCATTTTAAAGCTCTATATCAGCCCGTCCGGATGTGCATCAAAATGATTTATGTACAGACCAAAACCCCCCAGTACTCATACTATTACTGAAGCCCTCCAATTCTGAACACATCAGTCGCTATCGGTGTCCCCGATATTGATGCTCCCCATATTCCTTCCAACATTCGCATCGTAATCTCCCGATCCCGAACCAGAAGCCGCAACCTCTGCGTCAAATTCACACACGTAGTACAGAGATATTCTATAAGTGTAACTGCTGTTACAGGAGACATGGCTACGACTATCAGCACTCACAAAAAGTGATACGTTATATATATTCATGAGTACGTAAGCAACTCAGCAGTAGAGATTATCCTTATGTAAGTGAAAGGTGATAGATCGCTCACCGCGAGGGAGTAATAGTGGACGTCGCTGGAACCTCAGCGGTGAGAACTTCACAGAAACGTTGGAATCCGCCACATACTTGTCCACTACGATGTTGCAATCCGGCACCTGCGACGCCTCATTCCCCTCAGGTGGAAAAGCCATGTCAATTGTTTTCCATCTCATCTTCGTAAGCCACCCTTCCTGTGCCTCCTCCTCCGCCTTCCGCTTCTTCGACTCTCTCTTGAACTCCGTCTCCTTCTCTTGGAGGAAGGTCAACTGTGCTTCGGGTTCGATTGTGTAGAATCCAGCCTCCACGGCCCAGTGATCCACTGCAAAATTCAGAGGTACAGTAAGCCCACGTCGTCGCATGAGATTAAAAAAAAAATCAAGACGGGTTGTGGTTCTGAAGTCGAATAGGTTCAGTAAGGTTTAGGTGTCTCACTTCTCGACTACAATTTCAGGATGAGACAATGACAGGGGAACTCTTGAAAACTCACATTCGGCGTGAACACGGTCGGAGATGTCTACTCCGAGGACATCCTCATCGCTAACAATGTCCTCGAGGTCGCGCTCCACGCCGGCGGATGGGTGGATACTCGTTTCAGTCCTATGCCTGTCGGACGGCTCGTAATCAGAGTCCGATGTGGATCGTCCAACCTGGCGACCACCGACAGGAGAAACTGCTGACGGCCACCCATTAGCAAGTTAAAAAGTGCTTCTATTCGACTAAACACTTAAGTGTTATATCTTCAAATCTACTAACAAGCTAAACCGAGGCTATTTCTGGAGTACATAATAGTACCTGGTCCTGGTGACACGGGGCAGCTGTCCCACTCGTTGCCTCCTTCTACGATTGGTGATCCTTGTGTTGCAATAGGTGGTACTTCCGCGGATTGGACCTCTTCAACCGAGAGTGGAGCTGTACCTGCACGAATTGGACCACACGCCTCGATACATTCTAATGATTGGCAGACGTAGTGGATTCCACCAAGCACAATGTCCTCCAATTGTAGGATTATTTAACTAACACTGGATTGAACATCAGCGTACATAATGGATGACAGGAGACTCACCGTGGTTATTAACTATCTTCTCCGACGAGTCACTCCCAGAGCTTGCAGTATCACTGTCTGCATGCGACGACACTATGTACAAACAGCCAGCATCTATTTCAGTACAGAACAATGTAATTTCATGTCAGAGTAGCGGAGTAGAATTCATATTCAAGGTACTTGAAGGGAAACGGTAGGGGGGCTGACCTCCGATATGAACCACTCGCCCGTACAGTGGTGGGGAGACGACGGTGTCCGGCCTCGTTGGCAAGGCATCCTTCAAGTCGTAGCCGTTGATGAGCCTCATGTTCATCTGCCGAGGATGCCTATTAACCTCCCAGTCATCCGGAGCCCCCTCCAAGTCATTCGCGTTCAGCTCCGACGCCTCAATCCGTGGCCACCAACCGGACTCCCGTCTTGTTTTGCTTCTCAGCTCTTCTAAGGATATGAACGGACGCCCCCCCCGCTGACACTGCTTGGCGGCAAAGGAGGCCCAATCCACTGCGTGCCCGAGCTTCTCTGCAATCAGTCCCCGTGCAAAGGCGAGTCCAATGCAGCGCTGCTTCCCCATTGGGCGCTGGTGGGTAACCTCGTACAGACTCTCAATCCTCTGTATCATTCTCGGACTCTCGCTCGAACCTGGCCGCGCGTACCAGAATTTGCCGTGTTGCTTTGGTCCCCATCGCTTCGCACACTTCTCCTCGTTCACGACTATGTCTGGAAGTGCGTCCCGGTCGCGTCTCGGGGCTCCCGGCAAGTATCCGTAGTTATTCAGTTTCTTGTCCACGAAAAACCATCGTGGCGATCCCCGATGAGGGTTCCGTGGAATGTCATGGCTGTCGATGGCCATGTCTGCGAAGACATACAGAAGACATCATATTGATTAAGTCTTCCATAGCCGAGACAGCAAGGGTTAAATTCTATTCCATTGTAAATAAAAAAAAGGCGCACTAACTACACAACTCCAGCAAAGAGGAACGAGAACCCAACAAATTCGGAGGATGAAATGGTTACGAGTCATTCAAACACACACAATATGGAGGAGAAGGGCGTCTGGACCGTCGACAAGATATGGAGAAGTCAGCATGGTACAAGCACATGGAAATACTATTCGGAACATAATATCATAGATGGAAGCGCGTACCTGGTTCAGTAATGAAGCCCGTGATTCTGCTTCGCACGCACCGGGGAAGGAGTGGATTAGCACACAGACGCCAGAAAGCATCAGTCGACGGGTTCGCACTCTGGAGGCTCCGCCCACCTGTGCGATGGAAGCATTGAGGAGCATCCGCCTCTCCATCTCTCAGGCGACTCGCTTTATTCTGAGGAAATTAGGGTTCTAGAAGACAGCCGACAATTGATTGGGGCTGGTAGTCACCTCACATCTATTGCTCCCTGTCATAATATGATGCTGAAATCCAATGCGTGACGGGTGTGGATACGCCACGATGGTCATTGTGTCACTAACCTGTCAATTCTCCACAACACCTTCCACTCATTGACGATACAGCGAGGCAGACTGCTGCTAATTACAGCCCAGAGGTGACAGAATAATGACATGTGAAACTAGAAGGAGCCGCCTCGCTGATGGGATGCTATGCGTTCTACTCATGTCTACTTCAGTGCCCCATGACGGCATGACCTACGCCTACTTTGATGGAATGGACTCGAAACGGCTGGAACTGACATGCGTATGTACTCGTCCTCTGGATTATGATTGATTAGATGGACTTCCTGAATAGACAAACAGGCTAAGATTTTGTGACAGGTGAAAGAGGCTCCGCCTACTCAGTGTCCGGTGCTGGTGACATGACCGTCCTCCGTCAGAACCTTGGCTCGTACGTGAAGCAAGTTCTGACAAGTCAGTACATGGGACGAGCCTCTGACTCAGTTTGGACGTGTGAACATATTACCTAAGAGGGATGTGGATATACTAAACCGTGGACCTACTGATGCCCCATGGCCAGAGAAGCACACGGTATTTCTCTGAACAGAACCTAGAATATAGAGGTTGCGGAAAAACTTTTGGGGAGTTATTCAGTTACTGACCTCAGAGAGTAACCTCAACTGATCAGTTTGCAGAATGCTGTGAGAGACTGTAATGAAGGATTCATTCGCTGAATTGACGTACCAATGTCTTAGGGAATGCCGTAGTAACACCGAGTTCAAGCTCTGCGTGAAGGGCTGATGGCATTTCAAACTCGTTAGAGTTATGCATCGTCAATCGCATTAGGTACGGGAATCACTGGAACTGCTGCCTCGTCGTTGGGGATGTCGTCCTCTGAATCGGAATGGATGTGGTCCGTTTGCATGTAAGCTGCTTCTTCGTCGACCTCTTCGTGTGCCATGACATGCACCACGTCGGCCTCTAGTACTGGCTGCCTCTGAGGCTCAGCTGCAGCCTCGCCTTGTCCTCTAGCAATGTTAAGCTCGGTGGCAGTGGTCCGACCTGGTGCGCTAAGAGAAGCGTCTGGTAGCCCATCAGTGACCCGCCGTGATCTCGGCTCCTTGTACCTCACAACCTTCCATTCTTCATTGTATGGATCATCGACAAAATAAACCTGTTCGGCATTGGGTAGTCCATAATGACGACTGTGATAAGTGATACGATGCTCATGATGCAATTCAGAGGTTCAGCTTAGACCGGAATGCAAACATTGGGAGACTGTACGAATGAAAGGGAATTGCGTCGATTAACTGACCTGACGGGCATGTGCGGCCATGAGATACGGCTCGACGTCTGCACTCTGTCGAGCAGCGTGTTTTACGAGCCAAAAACCGTCTTGGTCTACTTTGATTGTCGGCTCCCCTGCGAGATCAGGCTTGATCCATGAACACCTCAATACGTTGAACTTCAAATGTCCGTAGTCAACGCGCAGTATGTCCTTAATAATTCCTACATAAAGGAGCTCCGACTCAATTTGGTTCACATCCGACACTGAAGAACGGCAGGTTTGGTTTATGATGGCTGCCACTCCAGCGTCGAAGGTTACGTGTTGTTTCCCGTCCTCTTCGTCAGTTCTGAAGTGGTAGCCGAAAGCCCACATCGAGTTATGATGCTTTACGTACGGAGACGGAAGTCTGGACATAGTCACCAGATCTGGAGAGGGGTTATGACCATCGATTCCCATTTGACGCACTCTCTCTTCGATCCAGTCTGCGAATGGAACGAGTCTCCTTGGATTGCGACCCCTAAGCGATCTTCTTTCCTCTGAGAAAATACTGCAACAGAAACGGCTGTAGAGTTAAACAGTACTCTACGTACTCGTTTTAATAACAGTTAGAGCACTCTTTATTTAGTCACCAATGCGATGACACTGACCCAAACAGTACGCATGAGGGTAGCATACCTATAGAGGTCCTCCGTGTGGACGCAGTGACGCAAAACATGTTCGTGAAGTTTCTTCAATTCAATGTCGTCCCAGAATTGCTCACGACCCTGCCCCTCCATCACCTCCCCTGCGTCCTGTTCGTCTTCTTCCATGTCCCAGAGTAGTCTCGCAACTCCTGGATACATTTGGAAATGCTCTGTGACGAATCCGATGGCTTCCGTATACATATAACCCTGGGCAATGGATCCTTCGGGTCTGGCCTTATTACGCACGAGGCTCTTCAAGTGACCTAAGTACCTTTCCACGCTATACATCCAGCGGGCATGAACGGGCCCGCACCAGTAAAGCTCCCTTGGCAAGTGAAGTACGAGATGGGGCATTATATTCCAATACGCCAGTGGGAAGTATATCTCCAGCAGAGAGCAAGTTTCGGCAATGTAGTTCAATAAGTTCGGGAGCTCACTCACGGTTACTTGTTTCTCGCAAATCTTCTTGAAGCAGTGCCCTAGTCGAATAACAGCTACCCGAGGTCCATCTGCGAGCGACCCTCTCAAGGCGGCAGGTAACACCTCCTCTAGAACAACATGCCAGTCGTGGCTTTTCATGAACTGGAACTTCCCTTTATCCAAGTTAACTACCTTCGACAAGTTCGAACAGTGACCAGTCGGTGTTTGAACATTCTTGATCGTCTGTAGGACTCGTCGTTTCTCACCGGGGCTAAGAACGTAGGGTGCCTGCGGCATCAGGTAGCTATCGGTTAACTCATCCCGCACAAGATGCAGACTAGGCATGACCCCTTGATCCTGTAGGTCCTTTCGCACGGCTATCGTGTCTTCTTCACCGAGTAAAAATCCAGTAATTGTAACCGCTATATTCTTTTCCACATGCATGACGTCGAGTGTGTGCCTAACTGGAAGTTCCTATTCACAGCACCATGAAGAAAGTTGTGAGACTTCAGCTGAAAATATAAGAATGGGGGATCAGCAAGCACGACTGACCATTGCACCGAGAAACATAGTCTGCTACATATTCATCTGGTCACACAGTACCAGATCATGCGCAGGTGAGCATCGACATGTGCAATTCATGTCGTCGAACAGCATGATCATATAATCCAATTCCAGCAGTCATTATACGCTATCTAAGAGAACAACATACGCTAAATGAATGGTTAGAAGTCCCGGTGGACAGAGCCTGGTAGTTCGAACCCCATTCACCAGCAAGTTTATCGACACCGAAAAAAAAGGCTGGGCTAAACTTCAATGACATATGTTAAGACAGCTACATCACCCCGACGTCTAGACATAGAGTCCCAAGTGATCATGACATGAAGCCACTGGAGCCACACAATATCGAGACGTCGAAGACAACATGTGCAGACTGTAAACAAGGATCAGGGGCGGCTCAGTGGCACTCTTACCTTCCAGTAAGGAAGCCTATATAGTGAGGAAACTCGCTTGATGCCGTGCCTTCTGACGGGGTCATTTTCCTTCGGTCTTCCATACTCTCTAAGCCACCTGACACGCTCCTCTCCCCTCTGCAATGCTTCACTTCCGGTAACGGGAGTAGGGGCCACTCGGTGCTCCTCATCTATGAAGTTTGAACTGTCGCCCCTGAAGGGATGGTCTGCCCTAACAAGGAACCTGCGGGCACATCCACAGAAGACGTTCTTGTGTAAAACCTTAGAACGCCGTGATCTAAAGCCCTCCCCGCACACTGGGCAGCCAACGAACCCATTGGTTGTGCAACCAGCTAAAACGCCGTAGGCTGGGAAGTCGCCAATTGTCCAGATGATCATCGCCTTCAATATGAAATGAGACGACTCCTTATAACGGGCGACATCCATGCAGTACACCCCTTCTTCCCAAAGATGTAAGAGTTCTTCAATCAGTGGCTCCATATAGATATCGAAGTAATCAGCTGTTACGGATTTAGGACCCGGGATTAGGATCCCCAACATAATAAAATAATTCTTCGTCGTAAGCCACGGTGCAATGTTGTAGTTCATGAGGAGAATAGGCCATATAGAGTAAGTACTCCTCTTGTCTGCGTGGGGGTTGAATCCATCTGTAACAAGAGCCATTCGCACGTTTCTATCGTCATGGCCAAACTCTGCATGAAATCTCTCCGAGATCCACTTCCATTGCGCTGAGTGAGAGACATGAGACATCACACCGTCCGTGACTGCGAGGGTCGCCCACCATGTCATTGCAGCTGCCTGAAGAGCACTTCGAAACATCCGTTTGAGTCGCGGAGTAAGAGGGAAGGCCCTCGTAACCTTGAACGGCACTTCTGATCTCCCTGCTCTTCTTTTTCTCGGAGCCCTGCAATGTGGACAAACACGAGCGTCCTTCAGGTCCTTCCGATACAGGCAACAATTGTTGGGGCAGGAGTCGATTGACTTGTAAGTGTGGCCCAACTTCCTCAAGTACTCGGATGCCTCTCTGTAAGTCTTGGGTAAGGTATTCGGCTTAGGAAGAATGGTAGTGCTTAAGGTCCGGAATAGCTCATCCAGGTAGACGTCGGAACAGCCGTGCAGCTTTCCACTACTTAGAAGCACATACGTCGTTCCCATGCTAGAGTATTCTGATCCTGGGAACAAGGGAGTAGTCGCTGCCTCCTCTAGGGCCGCGATGGAAGCGTCTGTCTCGTCGTCAGAGTCTCCCCACTGGTGCGCCCCCTCGTCTCCAGAGCTATCATCAGAAACGTCGACTGACGGTGCATCGGAGATGTCACGGCCGTCTTCACCTGCTGCATTACCTTCCTCGCGTAAGGGGATTGCCGAGTCACTGCTTCTCTCCGGACTAGGAATCCCCCCACCCCGACCTGCTCCTACGGGTGATGCTCTGTTCTCCTGCCCTAAGTCGTCGCTGACTCCATTCGGAAATCTCTGTTGGTGCGGATCTCCTCTCGGATGCTCTCCAGCATGAACCTGGTCCACCATCACCTCTTCATGAATTCTGTCCACGATATCATGAGCTTCGACTACCATCTGCGTCACATCAATCCCCGGGTCTAAATCCCTCCGCCGTAGTGCGTTTGGACGCATTCTCGCCTGCGCTCCATAGTACCACGTAATGTGGTCCTCCCACTCGACGTCGGAGTCGTCGTCCTCGTATCCCTGGTACAACAGAACATCTTCGACTGTTAGGCAGGAGGTGCTTCATGACATGCGATATCCCAATTCATAGCATCAACCAATCGGTATTGTGTTCTTCTACTGTGCATGGAAGGTGAAGGCTCTAAGTGAATTTTCAGAATTCGAGTTCCTGAGTTGTCGTGGTTAATCTTACATATGAGCACCACATCAACACACGAAGGAAAATATGAGACATACCTCTGTCCTTCCATAGAACCACACATGCCTTCCATTATCCCTCAGGCATCTCCGGTATGAGTCGAGAGTGAGTTCCGCCTCCCGCATGTGGATTTGACATGGACATGGCAGTTTCGTCCAACTCATCCGCCTCGCGTACGCCAACTCCCGCCTGAGTAATTTCGCTCTCCGAGACAGGATGCGAGCC
>CM026429.1:15675577-15901317 GCA_014871385.1 Ceratodon purpureus
ACGCAAAAACCCGTCTACTTGATGCGTGCGTTAACTTAAACGTGAGATGCATTTTGGTATGTTTTGATGTGAACGTGTCACCACTGACGTAGTTTGACATTGGACTTGACAGATTGGACGCAGGTTTAACGTGATAGCGTCACAGTTAACGATGAGATCACGATTACAGGTTTTTTAACGTTCACGCGTCATGGTTAACGTTGCTTAATCATGCATTGCATTGTGGACGTTACTAAAAACGACAAGTGATGTTCAATAGACGTTGAACTGCGTTACTTGAAACATCACGATAAGTCATTTGACATCAAATCTGTGGAGGGTCAATGCTCACTATCTGATGAATCGCCGAGAAGGTGGTCAGCTCCCTCATCGTCAGTGGCCGCTGCTACGGGACCAACCATGTGCCCTTCTACAAAAGACCCGTTCACTATGAAGTCCTCCGAGTCTGATGCTTTGGGTCTACTAGTCTCTATGTTATTGGCACGTGATGAAATAGGGCCGGTGATCTGTGCATCTGCGTCGTCATCTTCTTCTGCGAATGCGCGACCTCCACGGCTGCCTCGAACATCAACCTTGCAGACCACCTTCCACGGCCCGTCGTCGGTCGCAAAAAACACTTGCTGTACATGAATGGGAAAAGCAAATGACTGGGGACCCAAAGGTGCGATGTACTGATCTGCAAAATTGACAGAAAGGAACCCGTGTTCATCCCGCTTCATTGTAGGAGTAGCACCTCCTGTTCTTCCTTTAACCCATGAACATACAAGAACCACGACGCATGTACGCCTGTAGTCTAATTCCAGTATTTCTTCAACATGGCCCACGTACTCTTCTGTCTCTGCCCCTCCATCATCTGTGAAGGATGCATGCACTCCACTGTCCATGGTGGTGTTTGAAGCTTCGACTGAGCGGCAACGAAAGTGCATGCCATAAGCCTTCATTGATCGATACGCGGTTGCATTAAACGATGGAGGCCTCGACAGATCAAACGTGGTTTGGTCGATGCGCCTCAACCCACTAGCACGGTCGGAGGCAACCGCGGCAGTCAGCCAATTTGGAAAGGGTGGCAAAGCCCGCAGCTCTGAAGGCATTTCAGAGGGCCTCCGTCTCCTTTGAGAAGGTCTTCGACGATGGCGCTGGCGGCGTAGTGACGACCTAGACTCTTGTTCCACCTCGTATGCTCTGAGGTGCGCAATTATGAAGACATTGTCAGAGCTGTTGCGTTAGATTTAAGGGAAACTGTGTACACAGTGACACGTTTTAACGCATTCGCTGCCATTTTAACGGGTGTTAACACAAATTCTAGTGACGTGAACGTAAACTCATGTTTTCGGCAACATTAATTCATGTTTACGGACGTTGACATTTGAAGGGGAAAAAAAGCAGAGAAGGGTCACAGCCACAGTTTAGGGTGTCACCGTCTGTAGTGCTGAAGTGAGGCGGCGTTTGTGATTACAAATTTGTGAATCCATTCACGAAGGGTGCGTGCCATCACCCGCCTTACTCCCTTGCCCTCCACCATTTCATCGTGCATTGCCTGATCTTCATTTGCGTCCCACACTCTGCGGGATGTAGCGCCGTAACGTTCCATATACTCTGAGCAGAATCCAAGTGTTTCTTCCATAGAGTACGCCTCTGCCATGCAATCCTCGGGCCGAGCATACGAACGCACATAATCCTTGAGGGTCTTCATGTATCTCTCCATTGGATACATCCAACGACTCTGAACTGGGCCGCATAGAAATAGCTCCTCCATGAGATGCACAAGAAGGTGCGCCATGATGACCATTGAGCCTAAAGGGAACTCGCGCTCAATCATACAAAGTGTCTCATTCGCGTCTGCAACCCACTCTTCTTCGTTGGATGGGTTGACTGTGCGACTGCACAAGCGCCTAAATTTTGCTGACTCTCATGATGCAGGTCCGGACTTCGCGATTCATATCGACATTCCTCAGTGACACGGGTAGTATCTGCAAATGCACTGGCACCGAGTCAAATAGAATGTCAGAAAGTACGGAATTACTAAGGGGAAAGCATACTACAAAAAGGTACAGGACGTCACATTGTTTTCGTAAGGGTGACAATAGTCTAGACACGTGCTTTGTCGTGAACCTGGGGTTACTCCTTGTTTCTAGTAACGTGGAATTGCGTTACTCATTGTTTCAAGTAACGTTACTCATTGTTTCAAGTAACGTTACTCTGTGTTTACGAGGAATGTAGCTTAACAGGGCGGAACATGCTCTGGCGTTAACTAAAACGTTCCATTGAGGAGAAGTAACATATTGTTTGTATCTCTATAGCTGACACACAATCATTACGTCAACTTAAACATAATAGCAACGTAGAATTGAAATTCGCTTACCTGTTGCATTAGGATGTGAAAGTCATGAGATTTAAGAAATCTCAGTCTTCCTTCAGACACCCTTTTGTGAATGGCGCCTGCATAATTCTGAGGCACCTTCGTCGATCCTATTACAGCTAGCATGTCGTTCTTCGCTTGTCGTAGGAGAACGTAAGGTGCGTGTGGCATGAATAGCCGGCCGTCTGTGCCGTCGGTCTGTCTCAACCATAATTTAGACCTCACTCCCATGTCTTTGAAGTCCATGCGTCCTCGAGGGAAATCAGTCTCCCCAAACAGAGTCTTTATTATATTTTCACATAGATTTTTCTCGCAATGCATGACGTCCAAGGTGTGCCTGATGAGCAAGTCCTGCACCACACATTTTGGGCCATGGTCAAAATTCTATAATTTAAAAAAAACAAATTGGAATGCAGAAACTGAGGCATTGAAGTGACGTAGGTTGACAGAGTTTAACGGTGTTCTCTGTTTAAAGTGACGGTACTCTATGTCGTAGGTTCATGTTCTACATGACATCGTCGTCACGCGGTTTAACAGAGTTTTACGTTACGCTTTGTCTCGTGCACTTAACCATATTCAGGATTGGAGCAGAAATAAAAAGTAGTAAGCGACATGGCCCAGACCTTCCAATATGGAAGGGAGTAAAGCGCGGAAATTCTCTTCACCCCGTGCCTCCTCACAGGATCGGCTGGACCGTCTGCCCTGCCACCAGAGGCGATGTAGGCCTCCCTTTCTTCTGCAAATTGCAGGACGTCATTGCCAGTCATCCTTGAACAGGAACAACTGTTCTCTTCAAGACCGTTGAAGCGCATATCGGTACGGAATGCGTGGTCCTCTGGAAGACGATGGCGTGCACCTACGTACACTATCTTCTGGCCGTTCGGGCCCCTCGCACTCCTGGAAACAATGTTCGGGCCACAAACTGGGCAAGCCTTGTAGCCCTTGGTTTGTTGTCCAGAGATCAAGCCATACGCGGGGATATCCGAGATTGTCCACAATAACAGGCCACGAAGTGTGAAGGACCTCTCTCCGGGATCTGCTGAAGCGTCCGCGGCTGGTACGCCTCCCCAAAGGGCATGCAATTCTTCCAGAAGAGGCTGAATGAAAACATCTATGTTCTTGTCTGTTGGTGACTCCTTGCCCGAAATTAAAATGCTCAGCATGATGAAAAAGCGTTTTGTAAGTAACCACGGCGGTAGGTTGTAAATTATCAAAAGAACAGGCCACGTTGAATGTGACGTACTCCGAACCGAAAAAGGGTTCAGTCCATCAAGTGACAGTGCCATGCGGACGTTCCGGTTCTCCGCTTGGAATGTGGGATCTATGACTCCAATGTGTTTCCAAGCAGGACTGTCGACAACATTGTCCATTGCGATCTCACCATCCCCGTTCGTGCTCACGCCACGCTGTGAATGCCACTTCAGAAGCTTTGCAATTGCAGGAGAGCCAAACATGCGCCTCAACCTCGGAATAAGGGGAAAGTGCCTTACCACCTTCATCGGTGCTGTCTTAGTACCTGCATACGGGTACAGAGAAAACTACATCACGTTATAGATGGCACAAATTGTGTTACAGATGACAAACTCTGCGACTAAAGTGACATGAATGCATTCGAGGAAGGGTGACATAAAGTGCGTTTCAGATGACATACAGTGAGTTACTGATGACATAAATTACGTTTGACATGACATATACTGCGTTACAGATGTAGAAAACTGAGTAGCAGGTGACATGGGATGCGTTACGGATAACACACGTTGACCTCCATATGACATATAGTGCGCTACAAAAGACACACGCTACCTTCTCTGTATTTGCTTTTCCCGCAGCGGGGACATGATTCGCAAGCCTCGTGCTCACCACGAAATAGAACACAACCTGCGGGACAAGCATGTATAACATTGTACGCTAGTCCGAGTGCCTGCAGCATTCTCTTCGCGCTATAGTGCTTCGCAGGCAATACATTTCCTTCTGGTAGAAGCTCCTCTAACAGATAATGAAGTAGCTCAGTTACAAATGCGTTGCTGACCCCGTGCGTCGTGCACAATGTCATGATGACAACCACTGCTGAAATTAGGCTCACGGTACTACCTGGATACACTGCATGTGATGCCTGCGAGTACAGTAACTCCAACGCCTCCACCGTGCTATCTGCAAAATCTGCCTCATCAGTGTCCCCATTAGTCCTATTCTCGGAATCCTGGGCGATCTCCTGTAACTCTTCAACGGTTCGCAGAGGGTCCTCAAATTGCTTGTGGACATCGTGGTGGCCAGGCGGATCAGAAATCGTGTCTTCAGGTAGAGGATGCTCAAAAACCTCTTCATCGCGTCCATTACTGTCCACACTCCACTCCTCATCGCTGTGGTACCATGCTCCGTCCTCCGGGTACCCCTCTGGGGGATCTCCTCCAATCATAGAGCGGTACAGAAATTTGTCACGGCCATAAGATTGGAGATGCTTTGTTATTGCGCGCACAGGCAAGCGTCGGCCTCCATGACAGTACGTGCATGGGCATGACCATCTCGTTATAGGAACCTCCCTGCTTGCAGCGAATTGGAGTTCGTGATGGTGAATGATCTCCGCAGTCGACCTCCACTTGCGTTTTCTATTGGGAAACGCCATTTCTGCACATAAGCCCCTCTGATAGGTTAGGATGCAGCCTTCGTACAACTAATGGCGTTCGTACGCATGTGTAATTTTATCAAACTACGTTTAAAGTGACAGTACATTGCGTTTTAGAAGTCCTAACATGCCGTCTAAAGTGACGTAAACAATAACTCTCGGACACGGCAGAGAAAGAGAATATCGCGTTTCTGGTGTCGCCTCAGGACGTCTCAGTATATGTTACATTGTGTCTAGACACGTTTTCGATGACGCAAAACTACGCCATGAAATATCATGTACTCAAATCATTTATCCATAGAGATATATAGATTTCCAGGGCTGTGTAGAGGATGCTACGGCTGCTGTTGCTAATGGGTCTCACTGTTTAAACATTTTGGTAGCCTTCTGACAGCCCATGAGCTGTACTAATTGCTCCGTCAACATCGAAGTCTAGTCTCTCCCAGCCCTGGTGATCTTCAAGACTGATGGCATTTTCTGCACCTTCGGAGGTGGTTGAAGGTGTAGGCAGCGGTGTACACTTGGGCAACTGCGACACGTACATCTTTCCGTCCCCAACGGCACCAGCATATGGATTGGGGGAGCTTCGGATTGTTCTTTTAGCAATCAGTTTTGTCAGTTTTGGTGGCCAACGGGGACTTGAGATCCTAGGGATGTTCCTCGAATTGCGAAGCTCAGAATATGGGCCTCGACGCAAAGGATTCACGGTGTCCATGTTTTTTGCTTTCCTGATCACAGCCTCTTTCCTTTCGATGGGGATCAGATAGTCATCTAGGTTTGAAAGAATATGGATGACTTTGTACTCTTCAGAACTCGGAATCCAAACTTCACTCTCCTCTTCTACCATCCCCATACTGCTTGTATCTTGCACACATTTAAGGCACCTCACCGTTTTGTGCTCGCCCATATCCTGAAGCTTACAAGCTGCGTCAGGTGACCGCATGTGACGCCGTAGTAGACTTGCTACGATAACAGAATGCGTTTCCAATGACGTAGAATAATGACCACGGCCATGACGTGGTCAAATCATATAACCAAGCCTACAGCATTCATAACATTGGTAACATGTTCATCCGATGAATTTTGTAGTAAGTGGAGAGTGGGGCTGCTACCTGGATGCAGGGAGTCTTGTTTCTTTTGGGTGTCCACAAATCCAGGATCAATGTCCCTAATCCCTGTTTCATGACAAACTCAGTTCAACAGGGCAGACACCGTAATTCAAAGCAATAACATTGGGAGAAACAAGGCAGAAGACAAAGATGGCTACTAGGTCCAATGCTCGCAGTCAGAATCGATGAACCATTGTGACCACGCCAGTCCATTTCGATGGCTATCAATAGGTCAATATATGCCGTTCTTTTGTTTTATCGCGTTAAACATTACGTTATGTCGCGTTATGCATGACAGTTGATCATGTTCTATCAAGTCAATAATGACGGTACACTGCGTTAAACAAGACTTAAATTTGTGTCACAGAAGACAGTATAAAGCGTTATATCGCTTTTGTCAAAGACAATGCAACCAAGGATGAGAAAATCCCACAGTCCCCGTTTACTGTTGGTCAGCAGAATTCACACCTCGGAGGGTCGTAGGACAGTGAGTCCTCTTACTCTTCCTCCTGTGCTTGTACAGAACCTCACATATTTAGTTGTAGACGAGACAGTCAGACAGAGCTATAAAATTACTCTATGGTGATTGAGATATCACGAATGCACATTCCACACGTGTAGAGGACTGTGGGATCAATCCCAGGCACTATACACACGGCATCTGCAATCAAGTGAATAGATTTCATGTACATATGGTACCTGCAATCAAGTGACTAGATTGCATGCACGTTCCGGTTTCAGAAAATTTTAGAGGCGTGGTACAACTCTACAAGCTAGTTCAGTACGCATTCTTAGACAGTGATGATTTCTATTTTGACCCCTGTACCTCCACCCCAATCACCTTCAAAGCATGCAGTAATATTTTCACGCAAATGAGAGATCATGAGTGACATACAGCGAATCCATAGGACCTATTTGACCTTGGGCTCCCTGCGCCTCTTTCCTTTTTCAGCATTGGATGCGATGGCACATCACGTACCTCCCAAGAGTTGTAGAGAGTAGTTGTCTTAGCTCTGATCGGTTATTTGGCGAAGAACTCCTGCTTCCTCCCTTCCTCAGTTCCGAGAGAGGCTGTTCAGGTTGACTGCTACACTGTTCCGCTGCATTTCCTCCCTGCTCCGACTTAAGGGTTGTGGCCGCGAACTGGAAATGGAGAAGCACGAGTTCCTTAGGTGGTTGTCTGAGGTCCACTTGAGACAACTAATACATGGTGTGGAGCTTCCAAATGTCCCAGCCCTTGCTTTTTTTGTTCAATTTACTAACGAGTTCAATTGGAGTGATTTCTGTTACCAGGAGGTGCTGGATCTAGGGCAAGCGTCCGGCATCCATTTGGCCGACTTCTTACGTCTCCACCGTCACTCCCCGAGCATCCGTGGAGCCTCCCCCGCTGATCCAATTCTCCTCGACGATGACAATGTGGA
Organism: Ceratodon purpureus; assembly: GCA_014871385.1. Lineage (NCBI taxonomy): Eukaryota > Viridiplantae > Streptophyta > Bryopsida > Pseudoditrichales > Ditrichaceae > Ceratodon > Ceratodon purpureus. Next base: position 15,683,090 of record CM026429.1, read on the forward strand.
GGATGTCACTGAGGACACCGGAGACTCTCGTCCGTGGTCTCACTCATTCAGAACCTCGGACTGCTCTTCTCCGATTGGGCCCGTTAACACACCGTCTGATGTTTTTTTGAGTGCCAGCCAGGGATCATGTACCGCACCGAACTAGATGTTGGCCGCGAGGTGGGCTCGGTCTGGTATAGCATAGACGTAGCATCCAGTTATGTTAGATTCAAAGGCATTAGCTTCAGCATCTCAGACTACAGGACTGCCTTTCTGAAAAACTGTAATTACGTTCATAATTTTGTGGTTGGTAATGTGTTTTCACTTCTGTTTTGTCCAGTACCCGAAGTATTGGCTGTTTTCCCTGTACAACTATGAAACGTAGACAGAGAGAGATATATCACTTTGTCACGCTTCTATTTCTGAGACTTCCTGTTAAATTTGAGTTCCGCTGAGGCTAATTTTTTGCGGGAACCGTCTTGATTTATTCACTCAAGCTGCTTTGCTCGTTTATCCCTTTGCTGTATACCTACGTTACCTCGCGTTTAAATCATGCTCATGGAACGTCTAACCGGACCAGCAGCCACGTTCTGTCACGTTAATAATGACGTAGCATCCATTAGGGTTGACTGTATGTCACGTCACAAATGACATGCGAGTAACAGTTATATTCCGTTAGAAAAGGCAGTACTTGACGCTCTGTGTGATCAATAACCGAGAACAGTCATAGCTTTCGTGAGAACACTAGAATTTGCTACGATAACAGTAGTCATACTTCTGAGTATGAATCACTTTAACAGTGGCTATACCTTTTTCTCCGGCGCGTACCTGGCATGTTTGGTTAGGCAACGTGACTCTTCTTGATTTGCATATTGTAGAGAAAGAGGGCTTTTTCCGCTTCTAGAACCTGCTAAACAATTTGAAAGTTAGAAGGCACGGTATAATCTCAACACACCTCACTATTGACCGTCTGTCTAGTGGCAGCATGTCTAACAGAATTCCATTAGAAGAACGTAGCTTGAGAGACATTTTCGGGTTTATGCTTGCAATAACTGAAAGCAATCCGTGGTGAATTGAGGATTCTCACCTCTATCAAAGCTTGATGAAATAAATCTCGCGCACGCTCTAATTTCTTCCCTTTATAGCGACCCAGGAACTTATCCACGACATGGAGCAGCGTGCGTTAACATTAGGATCCTTCAACACGTAAAGAAGAGATGAGTTACCTACATCACGTCATCACTGACGTTACATTGAGTCACAGCGGACACTATCTGACGTCACAGGAAACATTACAACACGTCTTAAGTTACATTTCATCACGTTACAAATGACTAGAATACCCTAGTAATCCTCGTTATGAAAAGCCCCTGGATTATCGGACACGTAGGCACAGGGCACTGGAGGATAAAACATCTCCAAAACATTGTAACACTGAGCATCAACTTCAATCCGTTGAGGCAGAGTCGGGAACCATTTACATTGACTAACAATAGCGTAGTTTCCTTTTTCCTAACCGATTACATTGTCGAAGTAATTAATTCTGATTACTCACATCACATTAGTCACGTCGCATTAAACATAATGTTATGTCACAGAAAACAAAGACACACGTCATGCACAACAAAAACTTACAAACATTAAAAATAAAAAACTGAGAAGGCTACCAAACAGTTGAAGAGGGTCTCGGCTTCGAGAAAACAGTGGTCACGTCACAATAAGCATAATGTTATGTCACAGAAAACAAAGACACACGTCATGCTCAACAAAAACTTACAAACATTAGAAAAAAAAAAACAAAGAAGGCTACGAAACAGTTGAAGAGGGTCTCGGCTTCGAGAAAACAATGGTCACGTCACAGTAAGCATAATGTTATGTCACAGAAAACAAAGACACACGTCATGCTCAACAAAAACTTACAAACATTAGAACCAAAAAAAAACTGAGAAGGCTACGAAACTGTTGAAGAGGGTCTCGGCTTTGAGAAAACAGTGGATACATCATAATAAACATAATGTTATGTCACAGAAAACAAAGACACACGTCATGCTCAACAAAAACTTACAAACATTAGAAAAAAAAAAAATCAGAAGGCTACCAAACAGTTAAAGAGGGTCTCGGCTTTGAGAAAACAGTAGTCACGTCACACTAAGCATAATGTTATGTCACAAAAAACAAAGACACACGTCATGCTCAACAAAAACTTACAAACATTAAAAATAAAAAAGTGAGAAGGCTACGAAACAGTTGAAGAGGGTCTCGGCTTCGAGAAAACAATGGTCACGTCACAGTAAGCATAATGTTATGTCACAGAAAACAAAGACACACGTCATGCTCAACAAAAACTTACAAACATTAGAACCAAAAAAAAACTAAGAAGGCTACGAAACTGTTGAAGAGGGTCTCGGCTTTGAGAAAACAGTGGATACATCATAATAAACATAATGTTATGTCACAGAAAACAAAGACACACGTCATGCTCAACAAAAACTTACAAACATTAGAACCAAAAAAAAACTGAGAAGGCTACGAAACTGTTGAAGAGGGTCTCGGCTTTGAGAAAACAGTGGATACATCATAATAAACATAATGTTATGTCACAGAAAACAAAGACACACGTCATGCTCAACAAAAACTTACAAACATTAGAAAAAAAAAAAATCAGAAGGCTACCAAACAGTTAAAGAGGGTCTCGGCTTTGAGAAAACAGTAGTCACGTCACACTAAGCATAATGTTATGTCACAAAAAACAAAGACACACGTCATGCTCAACAAAAACTTACAAACATTAAAAATAAAAAAGTGAGAAGGCTACGAAACAGTTGAAGAGGGTCTCGGCTTCGAGAAAACAATGGTCACGTCACAGTAAGCATAATGTTATGTCACAGAAAACAAAGACAGACGTCATGCTCAACAAAAACTTACAAACATTAAAAATAAAAAACTGAGAAGGCTACGAAACAGTTGAAGAGGGTCTCGGCTTCGAGAAAACAATGGTCACGTCGCATTAAACATAATGTTATGTCACAGAAAACAAAGACACACGTCATGCTCAACAAAAACTTACAAACATTAGAAAAAAAAAAACAAAGAAGGCTACGAAACAGTTGAAGAGGGTCTCCGCTTCGAGAAAACAATGGTCACGTCACAGTAAGCATAATGTTATGTCACAGAAAACAAAGACACACGTCATGCTCAACAAAAACTTACAAACATTAGAACCAAAAAAAAACTAAGAAGGCTACGAAACTGTTGAAGAGGGTCTCGGCTTTGAGAAAACAGTGGATACATCATAATAAACATAATGTTATGTCACAGAAAACAAAGACACACGTCATGCTCAACAAAAACTTACAAACATTAGAAAAAAAAAAAATCAGAAGGCTACCAAACAGTTAAAGAGGGTCTCGGCTTTGAGAAAACAGTAGTCACGTCACACTAAGCATAATGTTATGTCACAAAAAACAAAGACACACGTCATGCTCAACAAAAACTTACAAACATTAAAAATAAAAAAGTGAGAAGGCTACGAAACAGTTGAAGAGGGTCTCGGCTTCGAGAAAACAATGGTCACGTCACAGTAAGCATAATGTTATGTCACAGAAAACAAAGACAGACGTCATGCTCAACAAAAACTTACAAACATTAAAAATAAAAAACTGAGAAGGCTACGAAACAGTTGAAGAGGGTCTCGGCTTTGAGAAAACAGTAGTCACGTCACACTAAGCATAATGTTGTGTCACAAAGAACAAAGACACACGTCATGCACAACAAAAACTTACAAACATCAAAAATAAAAAACTGAGAAGGCTACGAAACAGTTGAAGAGGGTCTCGGCTTTGAGAAAACAGTGGTCACGTCACACTAAACATAATGTTGTGTCACAAAAAACAAAGACACACGTCATGCTCAACAAAAACTTACAAACATTAGAGAAAAAAAAAACTCAGAAGGCTACCAAACAGTGAAAGAGGGTCTCGGCTATGAAAAAACAGTAGTCACGTCACACTAAGCATAATGTTATGTCATCAACTTCAATGACTCACGTCATGCTCAACAAAAACTTGTACACCTCTCTCTGAAACTTTACATGCATTTTCATGGAACTACTGCTCTTGCATTACTAACTACATAGAGGCTGTTACCATGACCATGTCCATGAACTTATCTATGGAAAATGTGACATCCTGAAAACATTAGAGGTAGTAAATTCGACATGCCTACTAGAATACCCTAGTAATCCCCGTTATGAAAAGCCCCTGGATTATCGGACACGTAGGCGCAGGGCATTGGACGATAAAACATCTCCAAAACATTGTAACACTGAGCATCAACTTCAATCTGTTGAGGCAGAGTCGGGAACCATTTACATTGACTAACAACAGCGTAGTTTCCTTTTTTCTAACCGATTACATTGACTAATTAATTAATTCTGATTACTCACATGTAGGCTATGAAAAGCAAAAACTCTGTCCACACAACAGTTACCAGCCATTATCAAAGAGCTCCGGATATGTTAAATGTTACATAAAAACGCGTCACAGCTGACAGTAAATCTCGTCACAGGTGACATTACATTGTAACATAGATGACATCATATCACATTTCACTACGTTAAAAATGACAGAAGTTTATGTTAACATCACGTTACGGTGGACAGTATACCATGTTACAGTTGACAGGAGTTCGCGTTTCTCTAGACAATATATTATGTTTGGAAAGACGTGTGAAAACATGAACGCACAATCAATTCATAGCACGGAAGTAAGGGATAATTACCTGATCACCGCAGGGTAGTTTGACATGCGCACGCCCTTAGGGTCCCCAAGTGGAGATCACTTATGGCAGCCGGCTCATCAAACATGAAGAAGGATACTCGAAATGGCGGCAGCCAAGTTAATTCCTGCGTACGAGGTCCTCTGTGATGCAATCGTGGACGCCAACAGGAGAGAGGTGGCGCTCCGATTGAAGGACGCAGGTTTTGACCCGGACTTCGCCACAGACTTGTTTCCTTCAGGTGGGTGTCCGTCGATCAGGTCCTCCGGTGCTCCAACCGCACCAGGAAGCCGGAGGAGACGCCGATCCTCCTCAGTGGAGTCGGACTTCCAACCCAGGCGGAGCACGCGCCAAAGGAGTGGTGTGTCGTACCGGGAGGGAGCGGAGGTAGCACACACAAGGGAGACTGCCCTTCCAAAGACTGTGAGTAAACCCTAAACCCTAATCGCTATGTCTGTGCTCTCCAATCCTTCTACGCACTGTCTTCATGTATCATCAGTTAGAGTAGGTATTGCAATTTGTTAGTTTATGCTCACTTTCTGATTGGCAATTAACGCATTATATTTGTTGAGGGTACAAATCCATGTAATTCTTGTCAGGGTTTATGGACAGGGCCGTCATTTCAGTAGTTAGGTGAGCGGCTTTCACCAATTAGGGTTTCTCTATCTTCGCATTTGTCAGAATCGGAAGGAGAGAGGCGAGGTTTTCGCACAGTGGAGGCAGCGTGCTCCGAAGGTTCTTTGTCGCAGGAATACGCTGTCGGTGGCGGCTCTCCGATCGGTGCTTGGAGGAGAATTCCACACGCGGTCGGAGATGGAAGACGACCTGGAGGATCCGAGAGGGAAGTCCCGCCTCCGCAGCCGTAGCAACATCGGCAAGCCCCGGCGCGTGGAGACAGGCTGGATGGAGAGAGAGGGCGGAGGATGCCCACCAACGTCAAAGGCATGGGTTGCGGGTGGTGGGAGGGCGTCTCAGGGACAAGGTCACAGAAAACCTGCAGGTGTTTTGAAGAGACTCCGCGGCGTGGACAGGGCAGCATCGCAAGACGAAGAAGAAGACGCCACTCCCCCGAGGCGATGGCGTGCTACATCAGACATCTCCTCACCTGTGGGGCGACGTTCCTCGGGCTCCCGCACCCCCGTTGCATCGGGGAGGGTGCCCATGCGCAACATGCCTCGCGACTCCCACAGCTCGCAGGCAATTCAGTCCGAGGAGGGTGGATTCGATGACGAGATGGAGGACGAGTTCGAGGAAGAGGACATGGAGGAGGAGGAAGACATGGAGGGGTACGAGGAGGAAGACGACGGGTCAGCGAAGGAGCCGATGCGAATCAAATTGGATCGCTATGGCAAGCCAGTCGGATCCCACGAACCACTCCTCAACGCGGCCCTACAGAAGTTCGCACGCGCGGGGAAAGTTCACATGCGTGCGGCGAGCGGCGAGCGGAGAGCGGCGAGCGAAGATTTGGAGAGCAGAATTACTACGTTTCATCAACTTTTCGGAAGAAGTAAATACCCTATAACCGTGGGCCACTACTAAATTAAGAGTTATAATTTTAGATTTTATTAACTTAGTGTATGTATTGCCGTGGATATATTATCTGAAACCTAATTATTTAAATAGATTCACATTCATATTGTATATTTAGGGCTGACGTCATGATGATGTCATATGTGAAGATCTGCAGTTTTTCTTATGAATACGAAATTTTTTCGTAGAGTCATTCTGAATTTCTTTGAAGATGTGAAAGTATGCTATTTGCTTTTTCCAGTTACTAGCTAATATAGAAATTTAAAACATATTCAAAATTCATAAATGTAAACTTTGTAAATATCCTGATATTATTCAAAAGTGGTTTCATAATGTTGTAGCTAGAACCGAGATATATTCCTTGAAAACGTTTTTGTCCCATACAATAATTTCACCTTATCGGATAAGATCAGATGCTGCTTATTTTGTCTAGCATAACCGTATATAAACCTCACAAGTTTGATCCTCACTTCACTAGGAGCATTGATTTGTAGAATACAGTTGTTTAGATGTCTGAGGCACACTTTAGGGAGAATGAGTGACTCCCTTGAGGTTATTGCTTGTGAAACAGTTCTACATGGATTACTTCAGCGCATGGCGAATGGACCTGACCCCTGGGATTTAGTGGAGTGTAGTACATCAAGGTTTAGGAGTACTCCAGCGGTGATAACCTTTCAAGATGTTGAGAATGCTCGTGCTGTATCGAAGTTATGGAAACGTGAGATTGATGGCAGTTCCGAATACGCTTGTCTTCGACTTGCCAAGTGGGATTATGATACATACCCGGGACAGCACTGGACTTCGAAGAAGGAGTATGAATCATGCAGCTTTAACGAGAACTGGAAAATCTTTAAGAGTTCTTGGTCATTAGCTCGTCCAATTAATGATGATAGATTGGAGAGAGCATCTTTAGGCGAATTGAGTTGTTGTGAATTAGATCGGCTGAGGTTATTCCTAAGAGAGTATAGGGTCAATTTTCTTTGGTTTCAGCCAGGAGAAAAGGTGGTGCCAGCACCTGATATATGGGTCTCTCCTATGCATAGATCATTTTGAAATTATTGATACATCAGCATCTTTGCAATAATAAACATATATATTGAAATGACCTGGACTTTCTTAACTGTTGTATTTTTTTGTACCAATTTAAAAAAACTAAAAATAATTTAAGACAGTGGTGGAGGGAGGTAAATGAATCATATCAAGTGAATATTAAAAATCATTACTAGATATATAAAAAAAAAGAAAAATTTGATTGAGAACGTAGCATGAGGATATATTGCATGTGTAGGGAATAAATTATGAATACAAATTCATAAATCAGTTAAAGAAAAAGAAAAGAGATTGAAATAAGGTGAATTATATATAAAGAATGATAGACTGAAGGGTAGAGAAAGAAAGATAGATTCAAGGGTAGAAAAGGATAACTTGTAAAACATGTAGATGAAATGTGGAAAATAAAAGAAGGATTAAAATTCAGGAGATAGATATAGACGTCAATATCTATTCAAGCCACTAAGGTGATAATATTTATACATTCTTATATATCCCACTAATCAAGGGCGCCGAGCACCCACCTCTTCGATATTTAAGTAGTTGGAGTAGAAGGTCTCATCCTCTTTGTTTGTTCTCTTCTTGAATCAAGTTCTAATGAGAGCGTGTTGTGATATGGAAGTTGCTGCGGAAACCACTATCTCACTTGGTGATGTCGTTGGCCCATTTCATCCGTATGTGGAGGTCGATGGGGAAGAGGAGTTGAATGGGTGCAGTGAAGGGCATTCTGGAAATGATGGCGTGGAAGTGAAAGTAGATGTGATAGGAGACCTAGTGGCTGTGTCACAGCCAAGTGTTCACAAACTTTCCCTAGAGGAACCGGTTGTCCCTTTGGCACCTCATGCGTACTCTAAGGTCGGGAAGATTCCACCGGGGACTTATTCTAGGGAGGCATTACGTGGAAAGAGTGAAGCTATTCCATTGTTGAAACGTCCCCGTATACGACAAGTGCCAATTGGGGAACGAACAATGAAGTTCAGTGTAGCCTGTCCTGTAGTGCAGGAGGTAGTTAGTGATTTTGCTGAAAATGCGAAAGGGATACCTAAACGCATTAAGTTCAAGGAATAAAATCTATATTTAAATGTATTCATGGAAATAGTACAGTCGAACTGTGCTTTGATATAAATAACAAATGCCACTTGTCGAAATGAATGCTATTGTAACACAATGTAATAAATGTGAATGACAAAACCTTTATATTGAAATAGGCAATACGAGATTTGTATTGCTGACTCAGTACAAGGAAAAATTCAATCACCTCGGACTAAGTATACGCATGAACCCATAATAGTAAAGTGCCTTCTACTTTTTAGCCAAAGGGTGTGTCAAGATTCCGTTCTCTAGGACTAGCTTGACTTCGTTGAAACTAAAGGTAGGCGCATGGATGAAAAGCTCGGCCTCCGGATTGCGGTTGCAGACCTTTAAAAGGATGTAATAAATATGTTTACAGTATGAAAACTGTATCTTACCTCGAAACTTAGTCATCGTCTTCGTGAATGCTGGACAATTGCAACTCGGGTAAGAGGTGATGGTGATGTTGTACTGTGTGATGTTTGGAGCAACGCCCGAATCCAGCCCGATGATGCAACCATGGCCTGGATAAGGTATCATGGTGATGGAACGGAGGCGAGCCTTGAGAGACTGAGAGGAGCCCATGGAGAGTCGCTGCGCCGGGTTAGGTCGAGTTGCTGTACGTTTGACCATCTTCCCATCTCGCTTACCAGGGTAGCGATCAGCCTCTGCTGGAATCGGCATAGAAGCGAGGTTTGCAGGAGGCGGAGCAGATGAGAAGAGACGTCTTGGGGAGACTGGCTTCTTCGGCGGGAGTTGGAACCCTGCGGCTTCAAGGGCGAGGATCTCAATGAGCTTCAGGTTAGTACCTAGTTTTACTGGCCACACCTCTGGAATCGGCGGCACTTCGAGGTCCTTGGAGTAGTGTGCAACCCACTTGCGCCTTGTGCCTTTCACGCAGCGCTCAATATCATCGGAGCAGAAGAAAAACTCTGTCCTCTCAACCGTATTCCTGCGATAGTTAGTCCAAACTCCGGTGTAGGTCGGTGCAGCAGTGAAGTTTGGGCCCCTGACGATTCTCTCAGTGCACTTCTTTTTTGTACCAGCTCTTTGGGCCCAGCAGCACTTTGCAGAAGCTTTGTGAAGTCTTGCAATGTGCCACTCCTTCACATCAACCTTGGTTTCTTCAACAGCGTTGACATGGCGAACGCCGACCTCGTTCACAGGAGACGTTGGGGGCGTGTAAGCTTCTTGGGCGGGAGATTCTTGGGCCTCTTCTTCTTCAGCATCGTCTTCGACAATGATGGGCAGCTGGACAGGGCGAGCTCGAACGTTGCGTCCAACACCTCTAGGACGTGAGAAGTTAACCTTGTCTGGTCGGTGTGACTCCTCGTCAGCTCCGATGGGAACGTCCGCCTTACGCTTCTGTGATCCAAACACCTCTGCTCTGGCCAGGACAGGCTGACGGGTGCAGAACTCATCTGCACCAGGCATATCCAGCATGGGATCTTTAAGGACTTTAGGATTTCCTGTTTTCTTCGCCAAGCGTTCCGCCATTCGAAGCTTGAGTTCCTTCTTCGAAGATCCAGTTCCGCCTACATCTCCTTTCAGGAACTGGTAGTAGGGGGAAAGTTCGTACGTGAGCGGAGAGCGTAGAGCGGAGAGCGGTGAGCGCAGAATGGAGAGCACAGAATTGAGAATTAGGAAAATTTTCAAAAGCAAAGTAGACCCTATAACCGTGGAAAATTACTAAATTAAGGCTTGATTTTGACACTTTTTTTAGAAAAATAGTGCATTACCGTGGAAATTAGGATTATCTCTGGTAAGAATTTATTACGTTTGTTCTCTAAGATACAAATTAGGGCTGATGTCATGATGACGTCATGCATATATTTTGTTAGATTTCTCATGGATTTAGGCAAGATATAATGATCAGGCGTTAAGTTCTAGATCAAACAATTAATTCTTTCATAGGTTTATGTAAATGCACAAGGAAAGAAACAACTTTCACAGAACATAAAGGAGGCAAGGTTTGAAAACTTCCTGGAATATTTCAAAATTCGTGTATAATATCTTAACTGCTGAAACCAAGATATACCTTGTTAGAGTCCTTGTCTTCATCGAAGATTACTCTCTCTTCGTAGGCAGCAAAGCATCTTCATTTCAGTGATACAAGTAGGAGATTTTCATCATCAAACAACACTTGGTAAGCTGGGTTCCAGAGAAGGAGGTCACTCTTGGTTTCTTGAGCTTGTCTCTAGATGGCGTATTTGGATAGTGACACAGTCCTTGGCATGCTGTGCTGTATGCGAAGGTAGCGTAGGAGTTCGGGGATGTCAATCTGCAAGCTTGCCTGTAACGTTTTAAGAGTACAACAATTTAGTGTGTTGCGCGATGCCGAAGGTGTGTAATGCGAGATCCAGGAGGACGAGAGCGGCTGTAGGTTTGCCCCCAAAGGCACCGGCGAGTTATGAGGAGCTGCGGCCGTGGCTGCTGGAGGTGGAGCGCGCCAGGGAACGAGGCATGGACCTGCCACCGTTTAGGCACATCGGAAGCCTCCATGTTGGTGAAGGTGAATGGCGTTGGACAGTGCTTTGTACCAATGAGCTTCTCCGTATTATGGAGTTGTCCCTAATCCCGTATCCCTTGCTTTCGAACGTCGATGACAATCCAGTTGTTCAGCTGCCCGAAGTGATCATATCGGATGGCGAAACTTGCTGGTTTGATATGGACAAGAGTTGGACTGTATATCCTTCGAAGGATTAGTACTGTGAAGTCTAGTGGGGTGTTCGAATCCTTAAGATTTGGTCATTCATTGGATCTAGATACGAGTATTCCAGCATAATGGCTTTAGATAATATAGACGATTCTAGGAATAAGACAACTCGAAACAAATAACCGAAATGGTCTTAGAAGTTCGTGGAATATTTCAGAGTTCCTGTTCAATAATGGAGTGGCAGAAACCAAGATGTACACCAAGTCAAGAATAGGTAACATGGCTATGCAAATGTGGGATTTTGAATGAGTAAAATATAAATAACAGCACAATATTATATTTGTGCCTTTCTTTTGTAACATTTCATTATTCATATTATATTTTGAGCATTACAGTTGTGACATTTCATCCTTTACAAACACGGAGACAAATTGGACATGAGAATTATAACAAGTTTAGGTTCAGGGAAGTAGAGTAGACGAAGGATTACCCAATGAACTCCAATTAAATAAAATCAAATCAAATGAAAACAACAATAGACCGAAGCCTCCTTCAACCTCACAACATGCTACAGTCGCTACTTTCACTCTCAGAACTAGAGGACTCCGAATCTTCTTCTACCGCCTCGTCATCGACGAATAAAAGGGCCCTGGGATCAAAAGTAGTTGGCCGACTAGGAACATATGTGAGGGCTCCAGATTGAAACGCCTGTGCTAAGTCCTCTGCGTAGTCCGGAAGTATAAAAGGCTGAATCGGGCTGGAATGAAGACGCCACGATGGAGTGGACACTGGTGTTGGCCCACGTGGCGGTGTTGCCGAAACTACTCTGCAATAGAAAACCGATTGTGGTTAGATTGAATACGTAGAGGTGCAAAGAGAAGAAATGCTTGGAGAATTTGAACAAAAAATAGAAGACTTACACCACTTATCAGGTCTTCTTGATCTCTTTGCAGGTGCTTCCTCTGCTGCTGCCGGCCTAGGATGTTTTGGAGGGCCCATGGCAGATGACGTAGCCATATACGGTTTGAGAAGGGCGTTGAATATGGCTTTGTCCTCCTCACAAGCTATAATATGACGACCAATACTCTGGCAAGCCTTGAGGGAGGCACCTGAAAACACGTAGCACAGAAAAGTAGTGAGTCCCTGTGGAGAAAATCAGAGGATTGGAAATACAGAAACTGTTAATGGAGGATTACCTGTTCCTGCCGACCATTCGAAGACTATGTCACCGGGCTTGGTCATCTCCTCAATGATGCCCTGCATCATCTCAGGGGCTTTCTCCCTCGGGCCTCTCCAGGGCACCTCCCCATTCATGAGCTGCGAGTCTGCATCGGTGAAGTTGAGAATGGCATCACTCTCGGTAATGTGGAGGTCGTTGTAAACGACATCGGATTTCTTCGTTTGAAAAGAAAACTTGGATGGGGGAGAACCACCACGAATGAAGACGCGCACCCAGAATCGAAGAGACTGCGAAAAACAGAAATATGTGAGTGTTATTAAAAAGAAAACTTAGTAAAATGCAAAGACAAGCGAAGATTATGATGTACATACCAAGGAGCCGGGCATCGTTGGGTGAGCCAAGCCTAGTGCATTGAAGCCCCACCAGTCTCGGTGCTGCACGAAGCCATCAGCAGCAGCCACTTCGGAAATCTTCGTAGCCAGACGTTGGTCGTTGTTGTGGATGATGCAGAGAGCACCATCAAACTGCAAGTAATGTCTTGCGAACTCGAAGAGGTCCTCCAAATAATCCTTGCCGCGTTTGTTCCAAGACGGAGGGACGTAGGTGGGATTGGATATAGTGGGGACCGGAAGATTCTCAGGAACGTCGACAATGATCAAGTCGAATCCCAAGTGATTGTCCTCATTGCATCTATCAGGAACTCGGTTCTCGCGGCCTGCCCCAAACTTGAATAAACAAGAAATCAGAGTTAGAAAATATAAGGTTAACAGAATATAAGAATTCAAGGGAAAGAATGAAACAACGAATCATACCATTCGAATGATGTCTAGAGCCTTGTTCCATTCGGGATCGCCACCAACGTCTTCAAGTTCCTTGTGTCGGGATAGAACCGAGCCAACAGAGGAGTTGATGACATAAACCTGAGAGGAATTGATAGTTCCAGCGGAAGAGGTAGTCTGTGGAAATTTCTTGGTTTTCCGCTGCTCGAGGAGACCTCTGGTGACCTCGGAAGCACTGATTGAGGAAGGAGCCGGCGAAGAAGCTGGAGAAGGCTTCGTAACGACAATACCTGGAGAGGGCTCCGGTTCCTTCTGTTTTGGCTGAGAGGACGCCGCACCGGTTTGCTGTGATGCCTCTGACTGAGAACGGAGAGATTTCAGTCGCCTTCCTCTCCCTTTCTTCGGTGGAGGAGCAGAGGATTGGTCTTGCTGTCCTTCAAAATCCTCTGCACCATCCTCTGTGTCTTCGACCACCACCGCACCTCCATCGTGTAGAGTCTTGACGTCGACCTCTGAGTCAATCGTGAAACCACGAGAGCAATCAAGGTACCAGCATCCCTCAAGCAAGTGAGGAGCTTTGTACCTTTGCAGCTGCTGGGGAGAATAGATACACTGGTCCGAGGTTGTCTCCGTCCAAGCACGGAAGTAGTTGGGGAGCTGTTGGACCGTGATGGCCCCCTTCAAAACAAGCTCTCGCTTGAAGTACCTAAGAGAAGAAATTTAGAAGGTTAGTAGCATAGAAAGCTCTAGCGAATTAGAATATGCAAATGCAAAAAAGTTAGGCAATATACCGGTAAATAACCCGCTTGACAACATCAGCAGTTCCAGGGAATTTAGCGAAGTCGGACTTCTTCTCGAAGGGCTTCTTAGCGTTTTTTCCAATGAACGTAGGGAAGGCCTTGTCCCACAACATAATACGTGAACTCTCGACATAATCGCCCGGCTGTTGGACATCAGGAAATGCCGTCCAGTCGATATCGAGGTTCTCTGACTTGAATATGTCATCAACCTCGTTGATGACGGCTTCCTCCAACTGTAGTACCAATGAGAATTAGTACCAATGAGAAAAGAAATCAGAAAGCATGTTGTAATTGGTAAGGGATATTGAGAAACCATACCCCAGCCCAGAATGAAGCCCTGTTCAACCAAGGGTCGAATGCAGTATCCTTGAATTCAAGTGGTGGAAATCTGTAAGATAGTCGAGAACTCGGAGATGAGTTCCACCACCTCAGCCACCGAGCCTTGTATTTGGGCTCAACGGCAGCTGGACAGATCTTCTGGAGCTTATCGAGGGACATCTCAGGTTTAGAGTTTAGACTGTAATGCCGATTGATCTGCCAGGAGTAGAGAAGTATTAGAAAATATAATTGCATAATGTTGTAACAATTCAAAATACTAATTGAAATTAGATGAAGGTGTTACCTCATTCAGGAAGTCGTCTCCGTTTCTGGGATTTGCTATTGCCAAGTACTTAGTGAAGTCCTTCCTCTTAATGAGGTCCACCATTTTCTCAGTCGCGTCATTCATGACATCCCAAATCGCAGATGCAGTCTGTTCATCCGCCGGTGTCTTCTCCATGTAGGCTTTAGCTGCTTCATCCGAGGCCACAGCAATTTCCCGCTGTAGAAGGATAACCAGTTCTTAGAGAATTCATAAATGAACAAAATAGAACTTGCAAAGAATGAAGGGAGACAAAACGAGGAAAGACAGAGAGGAGGTACAACTTACTCGGTAGAGAAATGCGATAAAAACACGAGTTGTCAAGGGGAACCATGACGGGTTCGGTGGCCTGTTCTTCAAACAAGCCTCATATTCGTCAGGGCGCAGGAGGTCTTTAAACTCCTCCAGCTTCATCATTCCGAATGAGCGGATTCGAAACAATTTTGCTGGAAGATTACTCTTCACGTGGTCATTCTCAGTCGACCTGAATATGAAATTAGTACGTAAGTCGAATAAAATATAATCGAAATAAACTTGAGTATGGATAGCAAATAGTCAAAACTTTTGAACGTACCAGTTGATGTCGTGCATGGCGTGCAGAAGATTGCCCACCTGGCCGCGGGGGTCAAGTACAATGCAATGCACAGAGATGTGCCAGGATGGGTCGTCCGCATGATGCTTGTTGATATGCCGGAGCCAAGCGGAGAGGCGATGATTACCCTCCCAGACAAAAAACATCTTGTGAGAGAACTGCAGCAACTCCTCGTCCCCAGAGATCTCATCATCAAAACGATCACTCGCTGCCCTCCATAAAGGGCTCCAAGTGGCCATAATCTCCGCCGTCACATTCTTCGTTTCCTCTTCAGTGTTGTACATGGAGATGTACATGACGCGGTCCCCATCTCTATATCCCTTAACAAACTCCCGCTCCAAGTGTTGTACCCCCATTTCACCCACTGGTCTTACCTTGGCCATTGGAATCATCCTGCATAAGGGAACCAGCATTCGAGACTTCTCCGGCGGTTTGATCCTAAGGTTGTTGATGACGGCGTTGGAGTCCAACTTGTATTGAATTCGATGCTGCAACTCCCCTTCCATAGCAGTCTTCAAGTCAATCGGGCAAGATGGTTTTGCCACCACATCCTGTGTTTGAGTAACCTGCCAAGAGGTGTGGGAATTCAGAGAGGAATCACAATCAAAGGAAGTCATGCAAAGAAGACAAGTATGTAAAAGAAAGTAACAATATATCTTCATACTGTCATCTCTTTTGTAACAAGTCAGAATTCATCTGCGCTTGGGGGAACTATCTACGTGATGCTCGACTATAGTACTCCTTAGACTGTCTACAGTTCCAGTGACGGCGCCTCCTCCAAAACCGCCTGGTTTGCTGAACCGGGCACGGCAGAATTGCCGGTA
Organism: Ceratodon purpureus; assembly: GCA_014871385.1. Lineage (NCBI taxonomy): Eukaryota > Viridiplantae > Streptophyta > Bryopsida > Pseudoditrichales > Ditrichaceae > Ceratodon > Ceratodon purpureus. The sequence continues at coordinate 15,698,967 of CM026429.1, forward strand.
GAGCAAACACCACATGGGCAGGCCTTCTCACTCTGATAGGCGAGGAAGGAGAGGGTGGAGACATCGGCGGTGAGCCCTCTAGAGGGGAAGTGGGCATGTAGGCCGGTGACGTAGGCTCATACACTGGGGAGGTAGGCATGTACACGGGAGAAGTAGGCATGTACACGGGAGAAGTAGGCATGTACTGTGGAGAGTGGACCTCGAAAGGTCCACTATCTCCAACTACAGGGTTGGCTACATCACAGGTACAATAAGGCTGATCAAATGAATCCGAGAGGTCGGAAACATTGATAACTGAAATGGGGGAGGTCGCGGACATCTCAGGAGCATCTGAATATACCTAGAGTAAAAGAAATGAAGTGAGGGTTATTTTCCACATTTCAAAAGAGTTGTAAGCAATAAATTAAAAAAAAAGACAAGTGAGAAGAAATAGTTATGTACCTCGGTCTCAGCTGGAGTTGGGACTTCACGTTGGCTTTCCATATTATCCTCAGAAGACTCCTAATTCATACACAAAGACAAATAAATGTGACAAAGCAGCCATCAAACCTCTGTTCAAAACAAACGAACACCACTAATGTTGAGAACAAACGAACACCACTAATGTTGAAGAAAGAATATCTCAAACTCAGTCTAATAACAAGGACACTTCAAAAATTAAACGCATACTAAGCAAGACGTTTAAAAAATTGGGGCCATCATTGGTACAGCTTTCTAGCAGGACCTCCAGCCGGGGGGAATCGAACCGAATACTCTCTACAAGCTGAAATGAAGTAGCCCCAAGCCGAGCAGCCCAAGCACCACAAGGAGAGCAAATATCACCAACATGAACAAGAGTTCAAATCCCGCTCCCCTACTGTCGTCGCAGACAGTAGGGTGAAGGATACTTTTATAGAGTAAAAATTTAAAACAATAAACATTTGTTACCATAAGGAAATCAAAAATTTAAAAAGAAAAAACAAATTAAAAATGAAATGGCTCCAAGCCGAGCAGCCCAAGCACCACAAGGAGAGCAAATATCACCAACATGAACAAGAGTTCAAATCCCGCTCCCCTACTGTCTGTGACGACAGTAGGGTGACGGATCCAAATTTTTGAAAAAAAAAAATAATTAATCAACATAAGTTACCTTAAGGAAATCAAAAATTTGAAAAGAAAAAACAAATTAAAATGAAATGGCTCCAAGCCGAGCAGCCCAAGCACCACAAGGAGAGCAAATATCACCAACATGAACAAGAGTTCAAATCCCGCTCCCCTATTGTCTGTGACGACAGTAGGGTGACGGATCCAAATTTTTGAAAAAAAAAAATAATTAATCAACATAAGTTACCTTAAGGAAATCAAAAATTTGAAAAGAAAAAACAAATTAAAAATGAAATGGCTCCAAGCCGAGCAGCCCAAGCACCACAAGGAGAGCAAATATCACCAACATGAACAAGAGTTCAAATCCCGCTCCCCTACTGTCTGTGACGACAGTAGGGTGACGGATCCAATTTTTTGATAAAAAAAATAATTAATAAACATAAGTTACCTTTAGGAAATCAAAAATTTAAAAAGAAAAAACAAATTAAAATGAAATGGCTCCAAGCCGAGCAGCCCAAGCACCACAAGGAGAGCAAATATCACCAACATGAACAAGAGTTCAAATCCCGCTCCCCTACTGTCTGTGACGACAGTAGGGTGACGGATCCAAATTTTTGAAAAAAAAAAATAATTAATCAACATAAGTTACCTTAAGGAAATCAAAAATTTGAAAAGAAAAAACAAATTAAAATGAAATGGCTCCAAGCCGAGCAGCCCAAGCACCACAAGGAGAGCAAATATCACCAACATGAACAAGAGTTCAAATCCCGCTCCCCTACTGTCTGTGACGACAGTAGGGTGACGGATCCAAATTTTTGAAAAAAAAATAATTAATAAACATAAGTTACCTTTAGGAAATCAAAAATTTGAAAAGAAAAAACAAATTAAAATGAAATGGCTCCAAGCCGAGCAGCCCAAGCACCACAAGGAGAGCAAATATCACCAACATGAACAAGAGTTCAAATCCCGCTCCCCTACTGTCTGTGACGACAGTAGGGTGACGGATCCAAATTTTTGAAAAAAAAAAATAATTAATCAACATAAGTTACCTTAAGGAAATCAAAAATTTGAAAAGAAAAAACAAATTAAAAATGAAATGGCTCCAAGCCGAGCAGCCCAAGCACCACAAGGAGAGCAAATATCACCAACATGAACAAGAGTTCAAATCCCGCTCCCCTACTGTCTGTGACGACAGTAGGGTGACGGATCCAATTTTTTGATAAAAAAAATAATTAATAAACATAAGTTACCTTTAGGAAATCAAAAATTTAAAAAGAAAAAACAAATTAAAAATGAAATGGCTCCAAGCCGAGCAGCCCAAGCACCACAAGGAGAGCAAATATCACCAACATGAACAAGAGTTCAAATCCCGCTCCCCTACTGTCTGTGACGACAGTAGGGTGACGGATCCAAATTTTTGAAAAAAAAAATAATTAATCAACATAAGTTACCTTAAGGAAATCAAAAATTTGAAAAGAAAAAACAAATTAAAATGAAATGGCTCCAAGCCGAGCAGCCCAAGCACCACAAGGAGAGCAAATATCACCAACATGAACAAGAGTTCAAATCCCGCTCCCCTACTGTCTGTGACGACAGTAGGGTGACGGATCCAAATTTTTGAAAAAAAAAAATAATTAATCAACATAAGTTACCTTAAGGAAATCAAAAATTTGAAAAGAAAAAACAAATTAAAATGAAATGGCTCCAAGCCGAGCAGCCCAAGCACCACAAGGAGAGCAAATATCACCAACATGAACAAGAGTTCAAATCCCGCTCCCCTACTGTCTGTGACGACAGTAGGGTGACGGATCCAAATTTTTGAAAAAAAAAAATAATTAATAAACATAAGTTACCTTAAGGAAATCAAAAATTTGAAAAGAAAAAACAAATTAAAATGAAATGGCTCCAAGCCGAGCAGCCCAAGCACCACAAGGAGAGCAAATATCACCAACATGAACAAGAGTTCAAATCCCGCTCCCCTACTGTCTGTGACGACAGTAGGGTGACGGATCCAAATTTTTGAAAAAAAAAAATAATTAATCAACATAAGTTACCTTAAGGAAATCAAAAATTTAAAAAGAAAAAACAAATTAAAAATGAAATGGCTCCAAGCCGAGCAGCCCAAGCACCACAAGGAGAGCAAATATCACCAACATGAACAAGAGTTCAAATCCCGCTCCCCTACTGTCTGTGACGACAGTAGGGTGACGGATCCAAATTTTTAAAAAAAATAAAAATTAATAAACATTAATTAGCTGAATAATATCATTAAATTAAAAAAAAAACAAACTGAAAATGAAGTAGCCCCAAGCCGAGCAGCCCAAGCACCACAAGGAGAGCAAATATCACCAACATGAACAAGAGTTCAAATCCCGCTCCCCTACTGTCTGTGACGACAGTAGGGTGACGGATCCAAATTTTTGATAAAAAAATAATTAATAAACATAAGTTACCTTTAGGAAATCAAAAATTTAAAAAGAAAAAACAAATTAAAAATGAAATGGCTCCAAGCCGAGCAGCCCAAGCACCACAAGGAGAGCAAATATCACCAACATGAACAAGAGTTCAAATCCCGCTCCCCTACTGTCTGTGACGACAGTAAGGTGACGGATCCAATTTTTTGATAAAAAAAATAATTAATAAACATAAGTTACCTTTAGGAAATCAAAAATTTAAAAAGAAAAAACAAATTAAAAATGAAATGGCTCCAAGCCGAGCAGCCCAAGCACCACAAGGAGAGCAAATATCACCAACATGAACAAGAGTTCAAATCCCGCTCCCCTACTGTCTGTGACGACAGTAGGGTGACGGATCCAAATTTTTAAAAAAAATAAAAATTAATAAACATTAATTAGCTGAATAATATCATTAAATTAAAAAAAAACAAACTGAAAATGAAGTAGCTCCAAGCCGAGCAGCCCAAGCACCACAAGGAGAGCAAATATCACCAACATGAACAAGAGTTCAAATCCCGCTCCCCTACTGTCTGTGACGACAGTAGGGTGACGGATCCAAATTTTTGATAAAAAAAATAATTAATAAACATAAGTTACCTTTAGGAAATCAAAAATTTAAAAAGAAAAAACAAATTAAAAATGAAATGGCTCCAAGCCGAGCAGCCCAAGCACCACAAGGAGAGCAAATATCACCAACATGAACAAGAGTTCAAATCCCGCTCCCCTACTGTCTGTGACGACAGTAGGGTGACGGATCCAAATTTTTAAAAAAAATAAAAATTAATAAACATTAATTAGCTGAATAATATCATTAAATTAAAAAAAAAACAAACTGAAAATGAAGTAGCCCCAAGCCGAGCAGCCCAAGCACCACAAGGAGAGCAAATATCACCAACATGAACAAGAGTTCAAATCCCGCTCCCCTACTGTCTGTGACGACAGTAGGGTGACGGATCCATATTTTTGAAAAAAATAAAAATTAATAAACATTAATTAGCTGAATAATATCATTAAATTAAAAAAAAAACAAAGTGAAAATGAAGTAGCCCCAAGCCGAGCAGCCCAAGCACCACAAGGAGAGCAAATATCACCAACATGAACAAGAGTTCAAATCCCGCTCCCCTACTGTCTGTGACGACAGTAGGGTGACGGATCCAAATTTTTGAAATAAATAAAAATTAAAAAAATCACAATATGCATCCCATTCCGCGCCCAAGCACCCAAACATCCCACACCCGAGTTCCCAAGCACCCAAGCATCCAAGCACCCAAAGCACCCAAGTACCCAAGCTTTCGGCACCCAACCACTCAAGCACCCCAGCACCCAAGCACCCAAGCATTCTGTACCCTAGCACCCAAGCACCCAAACATTCCGCACCCAAGCACCCAAGCACCCCAGCACCCAAGCACCCAAATCCCGAATCCCAAGTACCCACAACCCGCAAGCCACAGTACGTTGTACCAACCATTAATTCCAGTCGCTGCCGTACAGCCTTGACTATTCTCATTTCCGTACGGCCCAAGATTCAAAATACCCGAGATTCAAAACATTCAAGATTTAAAAAACACGTCACACATTCAGTCGCCATCTCGGTATCAATGTGGAGGTGGAGGAAGCTACCTCCTCTTCCTCCTCGTCTTCGTCTTCGTCCTCGCTCCCGCCTTCAGCTCCGAGGCCGAGCTCAGGCTGGGCCGCGGGTTCGATCAACCCCAGCTCCTCCTCTCCCAGCACGGGCTCCGCGCCTCCCCCAGCCTCCTCCTCGCCTCGGCCTCCGTCGCCTACCATCCGCGCCGCCATCGCCACCCCACCTTCACCACTGCTGAGGATCTCCTCTCTGGCTCGCCTCGCAATCCCTCTCAAACGCTCGCTTTCGCTACCAACTCCAACTACTGACAATGGAGTGGAAACTCCCACCTCCCTTATCCAGTTGTTACTCTTTGGAAAATTGTGAAAAAAAAAAGGATAATAAGTTAGAAGCTGTCAAAAGTAACAAACTTGATTAAATCATACCCTAGTTTTGCAATAAATAAATGCTATATTTTTATTCAAATTGCACATGTACATTAGAGATTCATATTAAACTTTGTCTGAGTACACTTACTTCAACGGAGTTAAAGTCATGCTCGGATTGAGAATTAGGGCCTCTTCTCAAAGAGTCATTGAATCTGATAGAAGGCTCTGGTGATTCTACTCTCTGACTACAATTAAAGACTAATTCGTCCGTCATGGCCTCACGTGCAACTCCACTTCCGAGTACCTCCTCTTCCTGCTCTTGACTCTCAACAACGGTGTTCTCTAATATCTCTTCCTTCTCCTCCACTATAGACTCGAGAATGAGTTTGCGAATGCTACAAAACTTCAATGCTACAGGCAGGCCGACTCCTCTCCTTTTTACAGGAGCACTCAAATTGTCACCTTTAAAAACTACCTTCTTACGTAATGCTCTCCTCTTTCTAGCTCTCCTATCCGTGAAATCTGTACCACCTGGTTTTCTTCTAGGTTTAGGAGTGACATAAGTGGAGGGAGATGGCCCTCCACTCTGCTTCATGTGTCTAACCACAGAAAGGACTCTCTTACAAAAAGACTCTCATGAGAGTTTCCTCCCAGCTTAAATACCTATGACGTACCACTATTTTAATTAAACCTTAAGCTCAAATACTTTCTAAACCACTGACACATTATATACCCACTTTATATTAAGAGTACCAATGATAATTCTATATTACAGTATAGTTTAAAATTTCAGCCCTAAAATAAAAGATAGAAATCCGAGCACTTCAATGCTTGCCGCTATTAAAAATCATTGTTTTAAATGTAGAATATTAATGACGGCTCATTCTAATCCTATAATAAATAATAACAAATAGAATGTGCTCCTGGATTCAAATTATCAATGTAGAGTTCTAAAAATCTTACCTGATATTCTTAGACCTGCAAAAAGTGGCATTATAATTAGTTAGCGCCGTCTCTAATAAATCTTACATTCGTTACCTAACAGAATGAATCATTCTCCAACTATTCACTGGGACATTCCAACCTGAATAAAATGATCAACAACGATGCATCATTCCTCTCACTTTGCTCTCGCGATAGCGCTTGGCTAATACACTCACTCTTCTACTCTCTGCGTCTGTAAACATGGGAATGGTGTGCCTGTACGCCCAAGGCATGGGCATCCCTCTTAGGTTTCGCGTAGATGATGAAGGTCTTGCTACAGTCTCCTCTCTTCGCTTGAGTCTCAGATTCCATTTCCGTGAGGATTCTATCAGTATAGAGGAGGAGATCTTTGATGACGTTACTGCCGAGGTTACCCACACCCTCGGGCAACCTTCAGTGAGAGATGAAAACAATATGTTGCAGTGGAGACTCCTCCCTGGATCCTATAGAGTCTATGGTCTTACTGATTCTCTTATGGCTGCATCCACTGAGATCCTCACCCCCCGTCGCTCTTCTACATGCACAATTCAGACTCCCTTACCTCGTGATGTCAAGGTCAAAGTCGAGCCTGGTACTGAAACTTCAGACGTAGAGAAACCTCCCCCTCCAACAGTCATTTCTCTCTCCTCTGATGACGAAGTCAGTCCCGTGAAGTTGGTGCCTAAGGTCGACGCAGATGCTCCTCCTTCCAATGTCTCTCCTCCATTGTCCTTAGTCACAGTTAGCATTGTTCCGCTCCTTAAAGAGATTGCTAAGACGCGTGGGTCCAAAAACATTTTGAAGAAGATAGACTATTCCACTATTAGACACGACAGAGTTGAGTACTTGCCTGCGAAGTTTGATGGTCCGGTTCTTTTTGAGTTGCCCCCAGCTGCTGCAGGATCCTCTAAGCTCGCCGCCAAGTCTATGCAGGGAATGGACAAACGATACGACGGACACTTGTGGACCAAGACCATCACAACAAACATCAAGAACGACTTCGGACTGTCTTTTCGTAGTTCCACCTGCGTCGGATGGCTGCGCTGCACCAACGAGGAGTGTGACTTCCTGAAGCGTGTTCCCAAGATCTTCGAGGTTAACGAGACTGAGTTCGAAGGCTGTACCCTGCAAGCTTTTGTCATGGACCAGCCTCCTCCGTCTGACTCCACGCTTGTGTGCAAGGTATGTAAAGAACCTCCATCATGTGTAGCCACATGCGAGGCTAAGATTTATTACGTTGTGGGCAAACCAAATCAGACTAGAGCTTGTATTCACATAGGAACACATGATCATCCAGTGAAAGTAGGAGACTACAGAGACTCTAAAGCAGAGATTAGTAGCTTAATAGAAGAGCAGGTAGAGATGAACAACAAAGCAACAAAGAGCGCCGTGGTCCTGGAGGCGAGCAAACTCCTCGTCGGGAGCTACCTTCTACAGCCCGAGGATGCACCACCGAGGAAACTGACGATGGAGGAGCTGGTTCCTGTTCTGGATCGATGCAAAGACATGGCGTCGCCCAACATCCGCAACAAAGTCGCCACCTTCAAAAAATTCGTAAGGTACGGAATCATGGACGGTATCACCAAGCTCCGTGGTAACAGTCTCTGGGCGTATGTCCAGGAGAATAGGTTTCCAGGTCAGGGATCTATGCGTGACAAAGTCTTCGTCTTCAAGATGTCGGAGGTCGGGCCGGGAAGTGGCGTCGACTTGGTCAGCCGTATGCAAGCTGGTGGCGACTTGGAGAACGCATGGATCATGTTCGACCATGTAAAACGCGTCAAAGACTGGTCGACGATGGCGTGCCATGTGTACGACGCCACCTACTGCCGCGTGATGACAATCGCCACTTGCGACATGCAGTCCGAGGACACGGACGCCCAGCTCGTCTTCTGGAAAAACCTGAACCTGGTCATGGAGATCAATGGCGTTGCAGCGCCGAACTTCAAGGGGTTCATGGCGGATAACGCACAGGCGAATTGGAATGCAGTGCGAATCCTTTACGGCAATGGCAACAAGGAAGACCCAATGGAGGACCGGGAGAGGTCGTGCTTGTTCCACTGGACTCAGAACATGGTGGCGTATACGCAGAAGCACTTCCCCGAAGAACTCTGGGAACAGCACAAGAAGATGTGCACTCAGTACAAGAATGCGACCAGCATGGCAGAGGCGGAAACTCTGTACCACGCGTTGCGAGCCTGGTGGGCATCCACCGGGGTTGTTGGCGAAAGCGGGCTCATCAAACTCGATCAGTGGCTGTCATTCTGGCACCACCGCTTCCGCCAGTGGGGGGGATTCATGACCGAGGTATTATCTCTGCACTCTGTTTTCATGTTTTTCATACTGGTTTCCTAGCCCTAACCTAGAAACCTGTAATCGGTGAATCTAACGGCATTTACTGTCAAATCTGCAGAAATTCACGAAAGAAGAACTCACAGAGATGCCCACCTGTAACCTCGCCGAAACGGTTCACAACAAGTGGCTCCAAGCTTCAGGAAACAACGGGAACGACCTGTACGTTGCTACCGTGGACGATTTCGTTCGGGCTTTTCTACAGGTTGTCAACTACTACCAGTTCCTCAAAGGTGACGTCGGCGGAACAGGACCATCCAAGAAGGAACTCAGGCTCCGGATGGCTGAACGCAACGCAAAGAAATGGGGAAATCCTACACTGCTCGACAAGCCCATGCTCGATATGCCAGGCGCGGATGAGTTCTGCACCCGTCAGCCTATCATGCCTGGAGCGGAAGTCTTCGGTTCACAGAAGCGAAAAGCCGACGTCCTTATCGGAGCTGACGAGGAGTCTCATCGCCCGGATAAGACAAACTTCTCACGCCCACGAGGCCCAAGACGTGCCGTCAGGGCTCGCCCTATGCAGATGCCCGTCATTGTGGAAGACGACTCCGAACACGACACCGAGGTACAATGTACCCAACCTCCTGCCCAGGAAGTTGATTCCCCTTTACCTTCACCTGTGAACAAGGGCGGCATTCGCCATGTCAACGCGGTTGAAGAAACTAAGGTGGACGTGAAGGAGTGGCACATTTCCAGACTACACAAACTTTCTGCGAAGTGCTGCTGGGCCCAAAGGGCTGAAACGAAGAAGAAGTGCACTGAGAGAATCGTCAGAGGGCCCCATTCCACAGCTGCACCAACCTACACTGGGCTCTGGACTAATTATCGCAGGAACCTAGTCGAGAAGACAGAGTTCTTCTTCTGCTCCGACGATATTGAGCGCTGCGTGAAAGGCTCTAAGCGCAAGTGGGTAGCACACTACTCAAAGGACCAGGAATTCCCCTCCATTCCAGAGGTCTGGCCATTGAAACTAGGTACTAACCTAAAACTGACTGAGATTCTAGCCCTCGAAGCAGCGGGCTTTCAACTTCCGCCGAAGAAACCGGTCTCCCCAAGACGCCTGTTCTCTTCTGCCCCGCCCCCTGCAAATCTCAGCTCGGTGCCAGTCCCTGAAGACGCTGACCGCTACCCAGGCAAGAGAGACGGCAAGATGGTGAAGCGCACTGCCACTCGTCCCAATCAAGCGCAGCGACTCTCCATGGGCTCCTCCGAGTCTCTTAAAGCGCGCCTCCATTCCGTCACCATGATACCTGAGCCGGGCCACGGTTGCATCATTGGGCTGGATTCGGGCGTCGCTCCACACATCACACGGTACCAGATTACCATCAGTTCTTACCCTGGTTGCACTTGCCCAGCATTCAAGAAGACAATGACTACGTTCCGTGGGAAGACTCAGTTCACGTATTGTAAGCACCTATACTACATATTCTTGAAGGTCTGCAACCGTGATCCCGAAGCGGAGCTTTTCATCCATGCGCCTACCTTCAGCTTCAACGAGGTCAAGCTACTCTTAGAGAGTGGAATCTTGCGTCACCCCTTGGCGAAGAAGTAGGTAGCCCTCCTGCTTTAAAACTTCCATTTCCACAATAGCCCTTTGTCACGTAGTGAATGATTTTAGTAATATACCATATACTAAGTCAGCTATTGAGAAGCTGTATTGACTTTTTCATTATATTAAAGGCTTCGGCGTTCACATTGATTGCATTCTATTTCAATATATTGTATCTTGAACAAGTGCACTATATACCTCGTATCCCCTGACATGTACCCTTTATTAAGGCAAACATATACTTGTTATTAGATGTCCTAATCTTCGAACCTAACACGTTTAGGGTTGCCCACTACACTATCAGCAGGGCTCCGAACCTCTGACTGTACTACAGGACAACCTACATTCGCATTCACTTTCGTTCCCACACTTGGAGCGTGTCCTTGGTATGATCGTTTCAGCAATGGCCCACCTCCCCGCCTCCGATTCACTGATTCCCTGGAATAGGTTCCCCTTGGGATCTTTCCAACCTTCGAGTATGCATGTGGTTGCAAAGGCACATCTGCGTCCTTCTCTAGCACTATGATTTCATCCGAATTTTCTGAACGTGGAGGGTCAGATCTTACATCCGGTTGCACGTCAACATCCGTTGTCGAAGGACGCCCTTGGCTGTTGGCCATCACCTCTTCTTCGTCATCGACCTCAACATATGGTTGAAATGGACAAACATCGTCAGCAAGTGAAACAACAATATCTCTGACGTCTTCCATAGCTGCTGTCCCGCACTACGGAAAAGAGCTTCACATAACACCAACACAAAAGAGGCAGAGACATTCCCTACTCTTATCTTAAATATCCCTGAAGAAGATGCTTGGCGCCCTTGAAAATCGGCTATTCATTCATTTAAAAGTTGTCATCATCCTAAACCGAATGGAAAAAGATGAAGGTTTAGCACAGGTCATTTAGCATTTAAATTTTTCTTTAAAAATTAAAGAATGAAAAAAAAAAAAAAAATATTTAAAAAAAAAAGACATTTATATAAATTGAAATTAAAAAGATTAAAGAAAAGAATAGCAATATTTAAAATGAAGGTTGAAAATAATATGAAGGAGATCAACAAATTGAATGTGAAAATAAAATGATTGTGAAAATAAAATGAAGGAGAGAATCAAATGCAAGGAGGCTTTTGACCCCTCTAACAAGATAGATAGAATAAAGAAAATTTTATAAAAAATACAAAACAAATTTCAAAAAAATTTAAAAAAAAAAAAAAAAAAAAGGAGAAAGGCATGTAGATTATAGTGGATGAATTCTAGCAATGTTAAGAAAATGTTATGAAATTAAATGTTACTTGATCCCTGTTCACAGGTTCAATACCAAAACATTTTAAGTAGTAATTTGCATATAAATTTAAGGAGATAAGGGGAATTACTGTATGCCTGAACTAGTTAGAAGGAGCTGGAGCATAGTAATTGGTGCACGTTAAAAAATTAATCACCAAGAAAAGAGAATATGAACTACAAATTCAATGAAAATACTGTAATTAGTCCACGGTTATAGGGTCAATTAAATTACTAAAATTAGTAACTTCCCAAAAATATACTAAGAATATTCGGATCTTCTAATTTTATAATTTATTTTTAGTAAAAAAATTGCTATTTTAAGGTTCTGTCTCCCATTCTGTGCTCTCCGCTCTCCAAATCTGCGCTCACCGCTCTCCGCTCTGCGCTCTCCGCTCACGTACAAGCTTCCCTCCTGGTAGTAGTTTACAACCTGCAGAAAGCCCCGAACGTAATCGTCCACAGTCGCAACATAGAGGTCGCTGCCGTTGTTGCCTGATGCTTGTAACCACTTATTGTGAACTGTTTCGGCAAGGTTACAGGTCGGCATCTCTGTGAGTTCTTCTTCAGAAAATTTCTGCAGTTTGAGCAATTACAATAATTAGAATCAATTATAGAAGTGATGTCCATTAAATTTACCTCAACAGAAAACAAGTACAGCAGGGTTTAGTAGCATCATACAGCAGACATGAATCCACCCCATTGACGATAGCGGTGGTGCCAGAATGCAAGCCAAGTCCCCAGATTGGTTAGGGCCTTCTCTCCGAGGACCCCAGTAGATATCCACCAAGCCTGCAACGCGTGATAAAGTGTGTCCGCCTCTGTCAAAGTCGTTGCTGTCCTATACTGGTTGCACATCTTCTTGTGCTGTTCCCGGAGCTCTTCGGGGAAGTACTTGTCAGTGTACTGGACCATGTTTTGGGTCCAGTGGAACAAGCATGACCTTTCCCGATCCTCCATTTTGTCTTCCTTGTTGCCGTTTCCGTAGAGAATACGCACCGCATTCCAATTTGCTTGTGCATTGTCCGCCATGAACCCTTTGAAGTTTGGCGCTGCAACGCCATTCCTCTCCAGAACGCTGTTTAAGTTCTTCCAGAAGACCAGCTGAGCCTCAATGTCCTCGGATTGCATGTCGCAACTTGCAATCGTCATGACGCGGCAGTAGGTGGCGTCATATACATGGCAAGCCATCGTGGACCAATCCCGTACCCGCTTCACGTGGTCGAACATAATCCAAGCATTGTCAAGATCCCCACCAGGTTGCATTCTGGTGACTAAGTCGACACCACAACCCGGCCCAACTTCTGACATCTTGAAGACGAAGACCTTCTCTCTGTCAGCTCCTTGGCCCGGGAACTTGTTCTCCTGGACGAAGGCCCACAAACTGATCCCACGGAGTTTGGTGATGGCGTCCATCACTCCGTACCTTGCAATTCGCTTGAACGTCATCACCTTGTTGCGGATATTTGGGGAAGCCATGTCCTTGCACCGGTCAAGTACAGGAATGAGCTCCTCCATAGTGAGCTTCTTCGGTGGAGCGTCTTCAGGCTGTAGGAGGTAGTTCCCAATCAGAATCTTGCTGGCCTCCAGGACAACTGCGCTCTTCGTAGCCCGGGGAGTATTCTCCACTTGTTCTTCAATCAAGCTATTGATCTCCTCCTTAGTGTCTCTATAGTCTCCAACCTTCACTGGATGATTATGTGTTCCTTGATGGATACATGCCCTAGTCTGGTTGGATTTACCTAGAACGTAATAAATCTTGGCTCCGCATGTAGCGATGCATGCAGGAGGTTCTTTACATACCTTGCAGACAAGTGTTGCATCCGCTGGGGGTGGCTGATTCACTGTGAAAGCTTGGAGGGTACTACCCTCAAACTCAGTCTCGTTTACCTCAACGATTTGAGGTCGGCGGTTGAGAAATTCACATTCTTTGTTGACGCACCGCAGCCAACCAACGCAGCTGGAGTAGCGGAACGACAGGCCAAACTCGTTAGTGATGTTGGTAGTGATTGTCTTCGTCCAAACGTGGCCGTCGTAACGCTTGTCCATCCCCTTCATAGCCTTCGCTTGCGTCTTGGAAGCCCCATCACCAACTGGAGGGAGCTCGAATATCACATTGTTGTTGAAGACTGCAGGTAAGTATTCCACCTTCTTCTGACGAACCGTGGAGAAATCTATTCTCTTCAGAATATTTTTCCTCCCAGGTCTCTCAGCTAGTGTCCTAATGAGTGGGAGTACATTGACAGTCTCATCCTTTGATGTCTGTGAGGTACTGGCACATTTATCAGGTAGTGTAGCTGGCGTGCTAGATACTACAGTCTCTCTAGGCAAAGGAGGTGATGCCTTCAGGGGGCTAGTCTCTTCATCTGAGGAGAGTGAGATGACTGGTGTTACATCAGGAGTGTCCAAGCCAGGCTCTAACTTGACCTTCACATCACGAGGCAGAGGAGTCTGAACTGTAGATGATCTACGAGGAGTTAGAATCTCAGTAGACGCCTGCATCTGGGACTCTGTAAGACCATAAACTCTGTATCTACCAGGTTAAAGGTTCCAGAACCTGTTATCATCATCATCTTTCTCAGAAACCTGATCTAGCGTATGTGTAATCTCATTTGTCTCATCATCATAAATCTCTTCCTCTAAACAGATAGTCTCCTCTCTGAAGTGAAATCTGAGGCTAAAGCGTTGTGCCGTCACAAGGGCCAACCCATCCTCATCTACACGTACTGTAAGTGGAATTCCAACACCATGTGCTCTGAGCACGGCCATGCCTAACACTCTGTCTGCAGGGAGATGAGCCATCGGAGGGGGGAGGATAGTACTTGAGTAAAGAATTCAAAATTCTAGAATGAGAGGAATGTTGCTTCGATTGTAATCAATTTATGCAATAGTGTAACTGTCAGGACCCACCTAATTTTCAAAAAAACAGAAAAGAACGAATGTAGTTCGTTAGGTTAGCTAGCATTCTGGTTATTGTTATCATGTAGCCGCCCTTACTGATCGGAACATCATGCTTAGAATTCTACTTGCTCACCTAATTCTCTCTCATTACTATTAGCCGTCCCATTAAGTGTAAAGTAGAATATTGTTATAAATGTAGAATGTATCATAAGTACTAACTTATTATTAATTCTGTAATGCAAGGGTACATGGTATTTAGAGTACTCCAGATTGAAATAGATTTGCCACAAATTATTATAAACAACTCCTTGCCATCATGCCTGTTATTTTATTTGTTGGACATTTATGATTGTTAGATATGCGCCGTCATTCTTGATTTATTTATGTCGTGGACTAACTTCAATTTTTGTCCTTTTAACTTTTATATATATTTTTAATAAGCGCCGTTTCTAATCGAATCTTGTAAAGGAACAGAGCATCACATTCATCGTCCAATAGAACATCATTGCACAATGTACTGGAGTCATTCTTATATATGTCTAGCTTTGTGTGGAACTGCTTCTTTTGATGTGACATGCAAGCTGAGACTGGGAAGAGGAAGAAGAGAGGCAAGTTTTATTATAGTACTAAGAGGCAGTTAGAGGCTAGTAGAATGGGGAGGAAGAAGAAGGCTGTGATTGAGATGGCTGGCGTGGCGAAAACATTAGATTTCGATAGAATGGCCGAAACTTCACAGGTAGAGAAAGGAGAGGATGAAAGCACGAAGCAATATGAGCGTCGTGGTAAATCGAAGAAACCTGTTATCTCGGACTCTACCTCCAACAACAGTGCTGGTGAAAAGGTATGTAATGGCCAGCATTTTAATTTGACCAGCATTTTATGCACAAGTCATGATGTGGATTAAGTCCGTCACTCTCAATTATCAACTATTATGTTCAGTGCCGTATCTTGTTAGGGTTCCCTATCTTGTTCTTTCCGGTTCTTGTTAAGTTTATTATATTGTCGCCTTCTACTTAGACCACAATCACAGACCCAGTGCTCTATTTCGAACCCACTGCCGAGACCTAGGTTTCGAATCTCAGACCTTCCATTATCTGCGCAAATGTTTCCTTGGCAATGTAGTGTTTCTCTAAAGTCTTTGCGACGTTGTAGTAATGGTGGGTTCATTTTCCATTGAGTCTGCAGGATTTTACTTACGAATCCCTAATTTCTTCTAACCTGTTGCTCTCTTGTCGATACTCACACGGAAAACAACGGAAAGGCGGGGGCAGTGAAAGTGACTCAAGAGCAGGAGATGTCGAAGGAGTCTCGAGAGCAGGAGATGACTCAGGAGCAGGAGATGCTGGGTACCCAAAGATCCAGAGAAGAGACCGAAGGCGATGGAAACTCGGAGCATGTTGGAGGTAATCATATCACCTTTGCTGATCTGCTATGTTTACCCTCATCGTTGTAATGTGTTTCTGTGACGTCTTGCGATGCTAGCTGCCTTGTTCTTAGCCTACTGCCGGTGCCGGCGGTTGTTGTAGGATAAAAATTCAGCATCGTCCTCTAGCTCCTCCGAGTCTTCGACAGTTTATCCTTTTAGGTTTGCTAGTTATTTCTTGTTACTTCTTGTTATTTCTTGTTAGGATACTCCGAGCGCAGGCATAGATAAGATGTAAGATTCGGAATTAGAGTCGTTTTATTTCGCTATGCTAAGCCCAGTTTCATTTAGTTTCAGTCCATTCTACAGCTTCAAAGCGATTGCCGGTGCCGGCGGTTCCGAGAATTAGGTTTTTACATAGAGTCTTCAGAAACGATTAGTGTCCAGCGAGCCGTGCCTACGCCAGGGTTTTGCGGTATCAACCAGTTACCTTAGAGTTGATAGAATTGTTTAGTTTACATGGAGAAGTGCCGGTGCCGGCGGTTCCTGATATCATTAAGTAATGACACATTAAGCAGTTGAGGTGACAGCGGTTTGCCAGTGAATTTAACTCAGCCTTAGGTGAATTTAACAAGTATTTTATCTATACTATGAACTGTTCGTGCCAGCGGTTTACGGATGGCCCTTTTAGTTTTCAACATATAGCACGAACCATCCACTACTAACGCCAGTTGCAATAGAGACGGCTCTATCACACACTATCATTTATTTAAAGTTTGTAGCATCCATCTTTAACTGCCAGTGCCGGCACTTCTCCGAATATACTTCTATCGTAGTTTTGAGCCTTAAGTAAGTGCCTTGAGTTGTTTAACGATAAGAATCGATTTCAATGTCTGAGGTGTGAAATTTGTACTGCCGGTGCCGGCATTGTTTTCAACATGCTGATTATGCTCTATAAAATTATTCCATTTCAGCCTTATAGACAAGTGCCGGTGCCAGCGGTCCCAGAATGGTCCTAAATCTCTTCAGTCGGTTCTTGTCTTCTTCTAGCAGTGCCGGTGCCGGCAGTTTCAAAGAACACATTGTTTACCATTGAGTTTAAACAACAATTAGTTCATGGCGAGCAATGCCAGTGCTGTTTGTTAGATAGAGCACTAAGTTACGAATATGTGACTGTAATCATTTAGACTATAACACAGAGTGCCGGCACAGGCGGTTACTTTGAGGACATCCATACATCCAGTTCACAAGATTAGTTACACATAATTTAGTCCTTGCCAACTAGTGCCATTCTAGTCGATTAGCAGATTCGTTGAAAATTGCAGCTGTGAATTAGGATCATCCAGGTAGTGCCGGTGCCGGCGGTTCTCCTAGGGCCCCTAATTCATTCTAGAGTTTGAGGTAACTTTTAGTTCGCAGCAAGCAGAGTCGGTCTGTAGATGTAAATTATATTAATGGCTAGCACAGATGGTCCGCGCTCGAAGGATATACTGTAACATGTATCCAACACCGACCATAGCTTTGAACCGGCTGTAATTGATTAGGCCCGCGTAACTGGTCAATTTGAACAAGTCTGTAGCCTACATTACAGACTGCCGGCACCGGCAGTTCTCCATATATAAGTCTTTCGAAGGTTCGGATAAAAATATTGGTAGCAGTTTTCGAGAATAGCAAAGTTCTGTTTATCGCGTTTTAAATGTACGGAGGTGTGTTTATTGAATTGCCGGTGCCGGCAGTAACTGCTAGGGTCGTAGTATATTCAGTATATGAGACAGATGTAGGCAAAATATACAGCCGAATAAAGTACTGCCTGTTGATTTTATCATTGTAAACTACTGCCGGTGCCGGCATTCCAAAATTTACTTCGATTCTACCCAAAAATTGGCTCTTTACGTGATCCAGAGACATCTGCCGGTGCCGGCAGTTCATTCAATGGTAGTTTGTTGTAATTGGCGTTGGTGTCGCAGTCTAGAAGTTGGTATTTTGAACTACTCATCTTAGTATTTGCCTGTCCCTCTTAAGGTAGTGCCGGCACCGGCACTTCTTTAGTTAGGAGTTTTTTCCTTCATCATTACATGTATAGCCGATGAAGGCAACTGCTTTAGTATTTCAATAGTCAAACCTGCTGTAGTTCCGGTAGCGGCTCTACTACTTATACGTTAATACATCGCAATGTTGGACACTATCATTGATCAGTCAAAGGAAATGCCGGCACCGGCAGTACTTTTTAATATGGGAATCAGAACTTGTCCCCAACTCTGTTTGCTCTTTTATTTTCATTTAGTTACATTGCTTGTTGTTTATTAGGTTAAAGTAAGAAACTACTTTGCCCCTTTCGAAAGTAATGCTGGTGTCTGCGAAGGTAACAAGTTATAAATCAAGTTAGTAATGGAGATATTTAAATGAGTTTAATTTTTCTAACCACAACGTATCAGCTCTTGCAGTTATCATCTAGGTAGCCTACAACTAAACTGCCGGTGCCGGCACTGGAATGATACCCTGGGATGTGGATAATACGAACCCTTTCTTAGACAGCTGATAGGTGGCTCTTTATCAATGGGCGAAGGTCAGAGTTGTAATCAAACTCAAGTGCCGGTGCCGGCAATGCTAAATGGAATGACTTTTTCGTGGTTGAACCTGGTTGAGACTGGTAATGTTTGAGGTGATTCAGTAAGCATTGAGGTGTTAAACCTGAATTGTCTTGGTCCAGCTGATTGAATTCGTTCGGTTGAAGGAGTATTGAATTTAGAGGAGTCCAGTAAGGTTGTTCTTTGCTTGTTGGTTTGGTGATGCAAAAGTGTACTTACCGGATCGGTGAATTTGGTTCATAATTGATGATAGCTCTATTCTGATGATTATTGAATCTAGTAGTTGCAATTTCTGGATTTATAGATACTTAAAAGGCATAAATTGAATAAACTTTATAGATACTAAATAGGCATTTCTGGACACTTTCGTATTTTATGATAGAGTCCATTATCACTAGAGCTTGGATGTGTCGTATGATATGTCACTGGAGCTTGAAGTCTCGTATGATGTTTCACGATGATATTCCAAGGTAGGTGGTAGTAGGTTCTGTCTAATTGTTGCAAAGGTCATAGTTTTGATGAAACTGATGTGCCGGTGCCGGCATTGCTGACTGCAATGAGTTTTTCTGGAAAATTCTTCGGTTTCTTTTGAAAAATTAAATAAGTTTTTCTCTCTTGTATTGCAGACTCGTCGATTAGTGAAGGAGGAACCCAGAAACAGAAGGAGCCAGAGGAGCCCCAAGTCCCTTTATCCAGCGAGCAGGTGAAGAGGAAGCTTCATGATTTGGTCGCTAAGGAGACCGTCAATACCGCGTCGAGGCTGGACCAACTAAAGTGGGAACCCAAATCCAAAGGGCGTCTCTTTATACCCTTGTGCAGAATGATTTCCCTACCTGTAGTGAGACCCTATTTGAAGAATGACGTCTCACAGTTGGCTTCTCACTTCACAACCTGTGGCTACATGGATGGCAACGGGTACTTTTATGTTGCTCTTGAGGACAACAACGGACATACAGTTGATGTGACGCCCTCAATCACCGCAAAGTGGAGTCAGCACTGGATGGAGGTGAATGATGATTTTGAAGATTCATTAAAGTCCGATCCAGATTTGAAGGTCTTTAGCAACAAGATGTTTATGGTTTGGGATGGTAACCATCGCTTGCAAGCCTGGATGCCAATAATTGAAGAATACCATTCCGACAACATTAATTGGCATTACAAAGTTGAGTGCGTTGTACTTGATCCACGCGGTGATGTTCCATCCGTGATTACTGCCCTTCATGAGGTTAATTGGTGAGTATCCATCATGTGATTCATTTTAATTAACTGCCATGGTCTTTATCATATATATTTAATTTCGGTTTTACCCTCACAATCTGACATGGTCTTTTAAAATTTGCAGGAGGAATCAAAAGTCACATGTTGCCACAAACATTGTGCATAAGCTGTTTCGGATTCAGAGAATCGCTCTACAACCTTTTTCGTACTTTGAGAAGCTCATATCACCAGCAGCTATGGAGAGCTCTAAAAAGAAGCAGTCGGGCCCCAAAAAAACCTGGTATACGCTTACAGTGGAGGCGCTAAATGCTGTCCTTTATCAAGTAAGTACATTTGAATTACCGATTTCTTTTGAATTTCTTTTGAGTATTTTAAGGTGTTGTTCTTGACCGTAAGCGGATGCACACATAACAGACAGAACTTGGAGAAGCAGCTGCTGCTGCTGAGCGAAGGTTTTATGAAAGATTCCCGCAATCAGATGAGTGGACAAGCAGGTCCGTTGACGACTGGGTAAGCAAGACCGTCAAAACAGCTGAAAAATCTCTTCAGGCCGAGCTTCGGAAATTACTTCCAGTGGCTGATCCCATTCATACTCCTGCTTTTCTTGAGCAAGTGAAGCTGCATTACGAAAAGTGTGACGAGCAACCGGAGATGCAACAAGAGAAATTATGGATGTTTGCCTTGTCAGCGATGCCCGTGAAAATGAAAATCAAGTGGTTACAGCGATGGAACTCTCCGAAAGCTATAAGGGAGGGACACAAGTTTCCAAAAGAGAATTTTGGTGATGTCGTGTTCCTTCCCTGGCTTCATCGAGCCACGTGGTGGGCACAAGTGAGTCAATATATCCTCTTTTACAATTTCTTTGAATCCTTATGTAGTAGCTTGTTACGTCGGCCCCATGGTAAGTGCCGGTGCCGGCACTTGAAATCAGCTGGTCTCTTTTCTCTTTTTAGAGGTCGTCGTCATCCATGTGATCATCCAGGTTAGGATCATCCAGGTAGTGCCGGTGCCGGCGCTTGCTTGCTACTACATGATAGTGATTAGAATTAAGATGCCATCCTTGAGAAGTGCCGAGGAAGGCTTAATTGGGAGAGCCGGTGCCGGCAGTCAAATAGTGCGGGTGAAAGTTGTATTGGTGTAGTACGAGGAGTAGCTTCCTTGCTGCGACGTGAGGCTTTTGAATCTGGAGGAAATAGTGCGGGTAAAGGTAATCTTGTAGACTTGGGCACAAGTCGTGAAAGGCTCCTGCATATTCTAGAGGCATCCGAGTGGCGATCTTGCTGTAAGGTTTTGACTCCTGTACAGAAGCTCTCCAGAGGAAACCTCACAGCTTGGACGTCAGGTCTGGTTTTAATTTTTACCGGAGTCTGAGGCGCACGTACACCATGACTACTGAGAGGACCATCAGTGCTGTGGCGATTGACCGTTTTAGAGTTATGGAGTAGATTCAAGGATTATGGTGCTCAAGCATAGCTAGATAAAAGCGATTTTTCTTGATTCTGGGTTCAGTCGAATGAAATAAGGCGAGTACTTGGTGCTGAATAAATCTGGCATTTGTAGAGTTTCTCAGTTCATATTGATAACAGATCTTAGTTATAACTAGTGCCGGTGCCGGCAGTTTCATCAAGCTGATTTCGTCACTAAACGATCCGTGTGATCAAAGCTATGGTTTTTGGGGTAATATGACATTGTGTAATTGCGATGGTTTTTGTTTGTGCGATTTGGTGATTAGATGGAAGAGAATAATAGTCGAAGGTTACAGAGTATGGTCAGAATGGTGTTTCTAAAACCCAGCGCCTTGGCCAATGTGACTGATCCTACGCATGGGCATAAAGTATTCATCAGTTTATGAACCAAAATTGCAGATGCCTTTTTGCCTGACCAGATCGTAGATTAGTGGCAATGCCTCTTTGTCCGATGACTGCATCACTAAGAGTATAATGAATCATAGTTATATTATTTCCTGATATTTGGCGTTCAGCTGAAATACCGATGCCGGCATTTAGTTTTGGATTCTACTTGCAACGGTCTAATAGTGCTTTGCCTGGTTTTTTGGAATATAGGACTCAACATTTGTACAATTGCAACTAATGACTAGTTTCAATGTTTATTGTTTGCAGCTGGCTGTCGAAGCAGAGGACTTATTTGAAGGAGTCTTATTGGACCTTGGCGTTACAATAAATTATTCTCCAGATGGTGAGAACGTCATACCAACGATTTTTGACTGGGTTGAGGAGATGCGATGCTCCCTCTGGGACACTGCTTTTTTCCGTGCCTTCAACGGAGATGATCAAGCACACAAGAACAACCCTCCTGCACAACAACCAGGATTTCAGCAGGCATTACGAAGGACTTTGTACAGGTACTTTAAATATGTCCTCCTTAAACGAAAGGTTGTCACCAGAGTTCCAGCATTTTTCCCAAATTACCTTGACCCTGCCCATCAAGACAGTATGTTCACTCCGGCAATTACAAAAGCCTGGGACCCATGTCACTATGAGAGTTGCGGTTGGTACCTCGATTGTCCCGTGAAGAAACCTCCCGCCTTTGACATCGAACTCCGTGACTCACTTCAGCCTGCTCTTTCCAAGATGCCAGCACCCGCTCCATCAGCTCCTGCATCCGATTCGCCAAGTCAGAAAGTTGCGGCTGCAAGTAAAGGTAAGGGAAAGGGTGCTAAAAGCAGAGGAGAGAAGAGGAAGCTGATTGAGGTTGTATCTGACGAGGAGGAGGAGGACGTCCAAGCGATGGTCGCGGCGACCAAGCAGCTGGAGAATCGGAGTCAGACTCAGCCAGAAGCAAAACGCCCAACAGCTACGGCCCCAGCTAGTACCAGCCTACCAGTACCCAAGGCCGCTTTCACTCCCCCCTCCATGAAGACCATGATTTCTTCCAAGCCTGACTCCTCAACTATTCCCTCTTCGGATGTGCTAATCATAAATGACTCCTTTGCCGGGATCATGACATTCAAGGACAAGTACAAACGATTTCCTGAGTCATGGAATTCCATGCTAGCTTTTATGACTAAGGTAAGTTTCTTTTCTCTAGCACTGTCCACTCTTTTGATATCTCCTTTTTAAATCGTATCCCGTTGTTTATTAATTTGTCATATAATGTTAGGTTGGAGGAGAACGGGAGTATTACTTTGATGGCAAGCTTGTTCTGAAGCCTGCTGTGGATCTGGTCATTGCCGACTTTCCGGATGGATTTCATGTCCCGGGAATTTCCACTTCAGCAAGTGATGTTCCACAATGGAATGCTACAGTGAAGGACTTCATCAGATACACCGTTGGTTTCTGCGGGGGTTATCTTCACGATGATGGAGCACTCCTTATATTTTATCCAGACAGTGTTGTCATCGGCAAGGAAATTTCAAGTTTTTTCAAAAAGAACAGACTGACGATGAAAAGAGAGTGGACTATCATCAACTCCCTCCATCTAGCTCATCCATTGAATTCCTCAGAATACGTAAGTTAGCTTTAAACATACTCTACTGCCTATTTCTAAAACTCGATGTTTAACAACTTCCTTATGTCTTTTAAAATGTGGTATTTCAGACTCTGAAGTATAAGGCTATGCTGTGCGTTCGATCTTTGATTGACTCCTCCAAACGGCAGCCTGCGGAGCTTCTGATTACAACTGATACCCGCTTTGAGATGGTTGATCTTCTCAAGGATGACGTACTTTTTAACGTCGTCACCCCTGATAATGCACTCAAGAGAAAGTCGGATGGGAAGTTCTGGAGAGGTCCCAAGGAGAAATCAGTTGCACTCATGCAGCTTCTCATAGGTGGACTTTGTCCAAGAGCCGGCCTTGTAGCGGACCTCACTACTGGCACAGGTGAGAGATTCCTTGATCCTAAACTTACTTGTACTCTATTTTCAATATTATTCTCGTTATTCTGAGTGTGGTATGTATTTCTCAGGGAGTTCAGTTCGTGCAGCCATATCTTTCAACAAGCACATTGTTGCACTAGAGCCGGACTTAGCCATATTTGAAGATATCCTCCGCCCCCTTCAAGAAACTACCCAGAAGATCGAGGCGCTACAAATTCATAACAAAGAAGAAGAGGATGATAACGAGGAAGATGTACCTGAGGAGGATGAGGTTAATTTATGTGAGTAAGTCCGTTTATATTTGTTGTTTGAGTTTCATAATACTTCATAATTTCAGTAACGGTATTTGACTAACTTCTTTTTCTCTCCTTTAGTTTGAAGACCACCACTACTTGCTGGAAGCACACCTCACCAACGAGCTCGTTTTTTGAACTTCCCTGCTATGCTGAAGAGGCAGCCTGTCGATATGCAGCGGAATCTACAACAAGTTCAAGCGCGTCTTCTAGCCCTCGGAGGGATTATGACCCTAGGGTACTTTATTTCGTTGATGATATAGCTGAAGAAAGTGAGGACGAGTTTATACCGTAGAGTGAATTATTCTTTTACATTTCAAGACTTCGGTGAACCTCGTTTTTTGAAAAGCTTGCATGGATTATTTTCTCGTGTCCCATTCGATAATCCATTAACTTCAGCCCTTGCAAAATTATTTTGGAATGAAATGGATTCCATTCGAGGAAAGCCCTGTAGTAGTAGATGAGGCAGATTGCAGTGTCGCTAATACTAGACAGTAATATGCTGGATGGTAGGAAGTATATCCCGTCGAATTTGCAAACAAAATGAAGAGACAATCAATTTAATAGAACCATTTAAGAGACAACCATTTAATAGAACCAAATCCTGTCTGAAGACTCTAAGCCACAGACGACCCGCTTCATTATCTGTCGGTGGGAAGCTGAGGGCATACGTAAAGATGTCCAAAATACCTGTGACCTGTTCAGTACATCCGTCAGAGATTAAAACTCGATGAGACTTGTAAGATTCCCATTGTGCCACCAAGGTCAGGGATGCATGCTTATAATGATAAGATTGAGAAACAAAGCGCAAGGGAGCATAAATAGAAGGAGAACCTGAAGAGAATTATGCTTTGAAAGCGCGTGTTTATGGAGCAATGTTGCCAACAGCTGTAAATTCTCTGCACTAAGCACCGACAATCTGTTGGCAAATTCTTGCTGCAAACACCAAATAACGCATGAGATTTTGTACACTTACAATACCTCCGAAACAAATCACACAAACCAATTCTCTTCTCGTCTGTTTTACCGATTTCAGAATAGTTGCCAAGCTGCACCAAAATATCTCTTTAAACTTCACTTTTACGTCCCTGTTTAAGCTTGTAAATCGTCCTCTCAAACTTGATTGTGCGCTTCGAAACCTCACCTTTGAAGCAATGCCAGCATCAGTTGATCCAGGTTGGGTAACAAGTTTAATAGCAGAACGTATAACCAGTGTTGCATGATATGCGAGGATGCTGTTTTGCGAACGCACGCACTGAAATGAAGAGATCAGGCAATATTATCAGCTTTGCTCGAATAAATAGCTAATATGTAGATCCATATCCAGTAGGAGTTACAATAGGAATCTATGCTGTACAAAAAAAAATCATTACTAACACTCATGTGTACAGAAATCAGTCGTGTTTCTCTACAAGTACCTCTGTCAGACTTAGGACTTCGACAACCTTCAATCTATAAAAAAATTCAACATAGAGAAGCTATGAGCGCTCTGAGCACAACCAGGTGGTACACAACCTAGGACTCTATTAGAGAAGGATCATAGAAAATACCTGGAACAGAACTGTGCCAATTTCAGACAGGCTTCTTATGGCATTGAAGCAAGGTTTAGATCGCAGAAGCCTCACAAGAACCATGCAACATGTTGTGGCTCGTACAGTATCTGAGTCTGATTTCCCTGAATTATAACACTTCAACTTCTCACTACACGAGCGTAACTGATCTTTACACTCTCTTTTCGTGTTAAGTCATAGTAAGTGCAAGTTTTCTGGTAAATATCATAGTCCACAATAGCCCAAGCATCCATAAAACGATACACATATACAAATCCTTATCTAAAGCGATCCAACAAAGTCTCCTTATCAAGTCGAATACGCTCTATAACTGCACATAGACATTCACTGGAAGATATACCAACGCGGCTGACATGATTAATCTTCTCTACATTGCCGTGCTGGGAACTTTACATTGTGGGCAGTGAAGGTCAGATCCCTTACCGATGCATTCCTTCAGCGTCTCAGCAACAGCTTGAAGAACTTTCAGGTCAGTGCATTGTGATTCCCCAACCTACGTGACAACGCATGGGACACTAGTCTAAGCAATATAGTAAAGTCAAAGACAAAATATGCGAAGGTTTAGATGACAGTTTCTAACACAAGGATCAACCAGCTTTGGTTAGCTGCTGGGATATGAAGAATCTTAGACAACTTACACATACCAAGATGTGGGTTGTGACGGGTATGCTTATCATCCGTTTGGAGATTATCCGCTATTGCAGTAGAACATTGCACTTCATATGACAGCCAAAAGTCTACGAAAAAGGATAAAATAGTCAGAATTACAAGTCGTACCATTATATTTGCAGCGTACTCTTTCAAAGGCGCATGTAAAGCCCACGCTTCTCGAGTAGAGTTGTAGGCTGCCATAAAACGATTCAAATAGAATGTCTCACACTCGATCTGAAACAGAACGCTAGTATCAGCTGTGAAGTTCAATTTCAAACCATAATCAAACAAAATCCAAACATGCAATTAGCTGCAAAAGTACTTCATATAGAACGTGAAAACAGTGATTTGTGGCCGATCATAAACCAAATTCATAGACAAGCTCTCGCCTCACAGATTGCATATTACAAGCAGAAGAATTTTCCATTTAGTGTAAATAGCATGTGACTAAAACCATCAAGTCGGGTTAAGACCTGGTAAAGAGAATTTTGTTGCTCTGGAAACGTGTGAGAATGGAATGACTCCAAGCGAACACTAAACGTGGATCCCTTTTCCATGCCCATCACGTCTGCCACGCTAGCAATGAAGTCTTCACGGTCTCTTAGCAGGAAGCTACAATCTCTCCTGGATGCAAACTCGATAATAACCTCTTGATTATTTTTCTCACTAGCTAGAAGACCACGTAAATCCTCTAGACTGCATACACAAACCAAAGATGAGTCAGAGAAAGGTTTAATGTATGCTTACTCTCACGAGTGCCGGTGCCGGCACTTCTTTGAAGGCAACTTTCCTAATTCGTCTGTGGCTTAGAGGTAGTCCAGAAAACCCTGGTCCAGATTACATGCATTTTTTTAAAAACATATTGTGATTTCCTCGATCTTGTTTTTTCTGACTATTGGCACTGTGTTATCAACAAACAGGGTCAACGTACAAGTTTTTGGCAGAGGTAAGGGTGATAAGGCCCAACTCGAATGGTTCTACAGAGCTTGCGAAGGCATTCCTCACGTACGGATCTGTGTGATGTA
The DNA here is from genome assembly GCA_014871385.1 of Ceratodon purpureus. Classification (NCBI taxonomy): domain Eukaryota; kingdom Viridiplantae; phylum Streptophyta; class Bryopsida; order Pseudoditrichales; family Ditrichaceae; genus Ceratodon; species Ceratodon purpureus. Next base: position 15,726,049 of record CM026429.1, read on the forward strand.
ATGTTGTGCGAACATACTGCTGGACAGTAGACGCAGGAAGTTGCTCACTTGTCATTGATTTAATGGACGATGATCTTCAGCATTTGATGCAAAACAGAAAAGACTCAGCGCAAAAGAGGCTTCATGGTTCAGGTTCTAGTCATGAATCTCAAACGAGCCATGTGATTGACCTGCACAGATTTATTGAGGATGGTAAGAATGCTCCAGTACAGTTTGCTTCTGAACCTTTTGCTTAATCTTGAAATCGGACAGATAGAAGAAAGACTGGTAGGCTAACAAATCACCAAAAGTTCATGATACTGAATTAAGTACTTAATGGCAAAATATGGACTTGTTCTTTGGGAACTTGCACCGGGATATACAATGCGTTATTGTCCAGCCATAGCGGAGCAGGACCTCCCCTGTAGCAAATCTGCACAACCATCATGCACACAATTCCACTTCAATCAATCTCGAAGCAAATTGAAACTGACACAGGTAGTTAGTACCAAACTAGATTGCATACTCTCAATGTAATCTCCTATCTATGTCCAATCAACTGCAAAAAAAACAGAGGAGTAGCCCATGTCTCATACCTCAGTGTCCGCCATTCTGATCTTGTAACAAACCAACGAAAATCAAACTCTTCCTCCTCAATCACGAAGCTCTTGTTGTCAGTACTGCTCTATGAAGCCCCAAGCACCAAATCTCCAACTTTCTATAAAAAAAAACCAGCACCTATACTCTGAAGCTGGTCTCTACCACATTGCACTACCACAAAAACCAATGCAAACAAACTCCGCCTTCGATGCCGGCCTACAGGAAGAGAGAAAAACTATCTAGATCGACCAAAACTAACTGGAAATACAGTGATGAAGGAACGTTCTGGAAAGGTAAATGAGACTATTTGAGTGGAAATCAAGCAACCCAAGGGGCTTGTCTAGAACACTCCAGAGCAGGCGGTGGCACTGGCACTGCAATTCATGGTGCAGCAGTTGGGGGCTAGTCCCTGCAGGCTAGACAAACTTGAGAGTGATAGCAGAAGTAAGTTTAAGCCAGAGAAGGCAACATGCAACATCGGACGTTGGAATGTAATATATAACAGCAATAATAATCAGAACTTTTACAAAACAGTATGCAAGGTAGAACATAATACATGTAATCAATATCAAGTCCTACTAGAGTAACATGCCCAGATAGCCATAGAAAATGAAGTGCAATGATATATTAAGTACTATTACAATATATTTCCACACCTTAGAAGGTCAAAGTCGCAATATTAAGGTGGTTGTCTATGGACCACTTTTTCTATGAAAATCCTGCAGTCCTATGTTGCAGTAACAGCCGAGACTAACTCAACCTTAGAGCATATAGCCTATATTAAAGCCTAAGTATATCCTACGATTTTGGCTATCAATCAGAAGAGAAACAAATTTAAGAAAACTGAAATTTGTCTTTAAAATTCTTTCAGATTTCAGCTCTTGCTTCCAAGACTTTTAGGCGCATTAGTACATTTACTTGCAACTTCCAGTACGGCCGAGAAGCTTGCACACTCAATCTGCTGATGTGGATTTAATACGCCACCGAACTGAGCAACCCATGCCTCAGTTAGATGGATAGGAGATGAGGCTAGGAGAATATCCTTACATACCTTGCATTGGTAAATCTGGGTTGAGATTATTTCTGCAACACATGGAGGGTGCAAGAAACACCCACATGAGGAGAGGACAGCGGCTTTCCATACAAATCCAAGGCCACAATATGCACAAGATTCCTTACCAGCATAGCCCAGTGGTGGTACAGATGGAGGCTTAGGATATTGAAAGACCCGTGGAGTCTTCAAAGTGAGCATCTGCCCCCTTGCTGTCGAGACTACGATCGCAGAAGACTCTAAATCTGCTTTGGCATTCTCCAAAACATTAGTTTCATTAGCCAAGTCCAGTTCCAACTGAACAACGTTCTCACGGATAAGAGCATCACCCTCCCTCATATTAGCGAGTTGTTTGAATAGGTTCTCAGATTCTGCAACAGCGGCTTTGTATTGGACAGTGGGACCCACACTCCGAAGAATCTGTCGAGCCTCCTTCTGTTTTGTAACATACTTCTCATTTAAATCCTCCTCAGCAATTTCAAATGACTCGGCTCTCATCCTCTCAAGACTGTCGTTGTACTTGAGCCGTAAGATCTGAACCCGCTCTTCAATTGTCTTCACAATGTCAGCCTTCTCTTTCTCTACTTCTATTGCTACTAGAAGCTCGCGTGCATTAGGGTCAGGTCCGGATTGAACCTTATCTGTAGTTGAGAGTTCCTTGATTATCTTCAACAAACCCTCCACCTGGCATCTAGTGGCGACTGGTCCTAACTTAGATGGGTTTCGGGATGCGCTCTTTATACGTGATTGGTGTCGATCCAGAGCTTCCGCACACCAATTTACAGGCTTCTGATGAATAAAAGTTGCGAAACAAGCTTTTAAAAAACGAAGACAGAAGTAGTTGTTATGGGGCCTGTTACCATACACCTTGAAGTACTGCTGTCCGAACATCTTCAGCTGGTCCTCATCCTGGCACCTTGAGAAGTCGTAACGGCCCTTTGAGACTCCCTCCTTCCACACACTTGTCACCTCCTCATCAGTTATGAAGCTGTAAACCTTGGAAACATCCCTCAAAACCGGCCCCTGATCACATAGTCCAACAACATCAGTGAAGAAATCACTACCATAGACAGCATCTCGCCCCATGAGCATTGGGGCCGCAACTATCAAACGCTGTCTAAGTCCCTCTTCAATGTCATTGAGGTTAATCGGGTCTCCAAACTCCTCTGTGCTAAAAACCCTATCAGTTCCACCCTCTCCATCACTCCGGGACCCACTATTGTCGTCACTAACATCAACTACGCGCTGCTGTTGCCTTGTCCGATGATGCCTGCAAGCTTTCTTCCTCTTCGATGTCATCCTCTCTAGTTTCACTACACACTTCTATCTTCACCACACGAAAATTACGATGCTCAACTATGGACTAAAGACTTCCTAAACTATGGAATTGCTGGCTACTGAACCGCAAGAGGTAACCAAGCACAAAGTTAAGACTAGAATTGCAAACAGCCGCAAAATGCATGAGGCAATAAATTCTTATCATTGGAGTTGTCGGAAATCATTCTTTCTATGTACATGAAGGGAGTGCATTTATTAGGGGTAGTCCTGGATAATCACAAGGTTAGGAAGGCATCATTGTAGGACGTTAATGCATTTGAGGGCTTCCTCAGTTAACAGATTTTTAATGAACCCTTCACATTACATATAAAATAAATCCGATAACACGTAGAAAAAATAATAACTTAATTGTAATACAAATGATAGAATACAGAGTGAATACAAATATATATATATATATATATATATAGAGAGAGAGAGAGAGAGAGAGAGAGAGAGAGAGAGAGAGAAATACAAATGTATATTTACACAGTAAAATATGAAAAAAAATATTTGAAATAAGAGTTAAAAAGTTACACGATAAATTGGGGAAAAAAATTGAAAGAAGAGTATAAGTAATATAAAATTAAAAAGATACAAGATAAATACAATAAAAAGTTAAAAGGTATGAAAAATAAAATTAAATAAAAGACGATTAAAGATATATAGAAAATTGATAAACTCCGTCAAAAGATAAAAGATAAAACAAATTAAAACAAACATATAAATAAAGAATAGTAATATCTGCATTAATTTCAAAGATGCAACTTAAAGAGGATGCGATAATACAAAAAGTAAACAGGATTTAAAAAACAAAATTATAAGGGAATAATTTTAAAATATAAATAAAAAATAAAAAAAGTAAATTAGATAAAATTTGAACACCAAAAAAAGGAAGATTAAATGCCGATTATTATTAACACTGTTACAGATATACTGGAGATAAAAAAAGGTAGATAGAATTGGAATTGAAAAGATGAGAAGAATAAATAAATAATCAAAAGAGATCAGTAGAAATGTAGTAATGTGAAGAAAATGACATAGGATTCAAAATTTAGTTTATCAGTCATATCACCTTTAAATAAAGGGACATAAGAGCTGAATTGAGAATTATCAAAAATAGTGAATATGGTCCACGGTTATAGGGTCGTAACCCTAAACCCAAAAATAGTAATATTCTCAGAATATTCTAAAAATATTCTCAGAATATTCGAATTTGCTAATAATAGTTTTTATTTTTAGTAATAATATTACTGTTTTTAGACTTAAACCTCTATTTTCTGCTCGTCGCTCACCAAATCTCCGCTCGCCGCTCTCCGCTCGCCGCTCGCCGCTACCATACAAGCTACCCCCCGCACGCGCCTTGGATCCGACTGCAACACCGGGTTGGAAGGGACAACAGAGGGCGGCTAAGGCGTCTCTGATCGAGCGAGTGCGGACAGAGTTTGAGTTCTACGGTGACAACAGTGAACTAAGTGAGAAATGGTTCAACATGAGGATGTCGAGGTGCGTGACTCGGGTGAAGTTTGCTATCAACAAGCTGATCAGACTTGGACATTCAAAGCCACCAGATATCGCCACAGAGCACTGGGATAAGCTGGTGGAGATGCGGGATGACCCAGCAGTCCAAGAGAAGTCGCAGATGATGTCGAGCATCTCACTTGGGCGGCCTTCGAAGCATGGCCACGCATGGAGCCAATCAATCGTGGCAGTGTCCGCGCTGGTAAGTTCCTTTACAACTCTCAGCGTTTCTAGTTATATTGTGTTTCTAGTGACACCATTTTGCGTTTTCTTTTACTAACACTACGTTTACAGTGACGTTTTTGTTGTGCATGACGTGTGTCTTTGTTTTCTGTGACATAACATTATGTTTATTGTGACGTGACCACTGTTTTCTCAAAGCCGAGACCCTCTTTAACTGTTTGCATGAGTGACTTCTGTTTTTCAAATGTTTGTAAGTTTTTTGAGGTCGCATATTCCGCTGTAGCATTCTAGTCTAATGTCCTCTCTGAATTCTATTCTGACTCCACATTGGCGGTTCTAGGTAGAAGTATGTGAATGCGTGTTATGTTGAAATCCTGGGCTGTTTTCCGGCCTTCTCTCTGAGTACTAACCTCCCTTGCACACCTATCCTAGCTGGTAAGTGTTCATTCGGTACTCTGTCTTCGTTTCTAGTGAAGTTCTGCTTTCGAGTAACAAAATTTCTACATTATCTACCCTCACATTGCATTTCTCCTGACGGTAGTTATTGAAGTTACATTCATGTGGGTGTTACTAGTGACGGTACTTCGCGTTTCTTATAATGTTTCTTTTGACACGTCACTCGCGTTTCAAGTGACATGAGTTTGCGTTTCACCAGGACGAGAGGTAACATGTTTGTGTCTTAGTAAACGTATTTGAACCGTTCAATGTTACCTGTGACGCACTATTTCCGAGCACTGTTGCGGTTTTCTAGAAGTTATAGAGTTGACAAAGTGGGAAACTTCTGTGGCAGAGTATCAGACTTGGACGGCAGCCGTCAGAAGCGGAAGTTGCTGCGGAGGTGAAGGCAATGCGACAGAGAGACTTGGAAGAACGCACCGCTGCAAGGAAGCAAAAGCTTGCAGGTGCTCAGGATACGAGGATGGAAAAGCTTGAAGCTCTATGTGCGGCCCAGGAGTCCAGGCTGAAGAGGATCGAGGACATGATGACAGAGTTAGACGCCAACATCACGAGGGTGTCTACTCCACCAGTCGTGGAGACCGTGCCGCCCAAACAGAAGCCGAAGAAGGGGAAATCTGGAGCAAGACCCCGGCCTAACCGGACCAGCAGCAACACAGCAGAGGAAGTCGTGGCACCTCCAACCTCTTCAAAGACTCCCCCAATGCCGTCGCGGTCCCAGGATGACATCATACCAAGGGAGGACGCTGCCGACCCCAAACCTATGGTGACATCGGAGGAGAAAGCAGACAGGAAGACGGATGTCATTTCAGAATGTATTCAGGCAACGCAGGATGAGGGGGCTCTCACGACAACGGGGACGATCGAGGAAGCGGATGCAGCCGAGGATATGGTGCACGATGGGCGCGAGGAAGGTGCCACCACGGAAGAGAGGGGCCCAGAACAGGATGTGGAGGCGGAGGAGTCGGAGACAGACGACGACGAACATTCTCCAGCTCTAGTTCCACACGACATCACTTCCGGTGTTTCTGCACCTGTGGAGGACAAGGTCTCCTCACCTCAGTCAGACGAGCAGGACGTTGTCTCTGCGATTGCAACCCTATCCACCGAGAAGCCGGCTCCAGATGACGTAGGCACCTGACGTTGTAAATGACTACGTAGATCACGCTTTTTTTTTCATATTAACTCTGTCCTAACTAAGTTAGAAGTTACATTTCCCTGTGAATCACTCCCCTCAGCACGTCTTCTTTGACAGACATTTGCGTTAAACATGACATGTATTTGTGTTCCATGTGACGTAAAATCGCGTATCTAATGACTTGAATTTGCGTTTCTAATGACATACGCGCTTGTCTCCAGTGACGTTACCAAAACGTAACCATTCGTGAAAGTTAACGTACCCGTGTTCTCGTATGTTCATTGTTGGCGTTTCAGAGGACATTCACCAGAGGAATGGCGGTGGAGTTGTTGAGTAGCGCCTATGACGACGCCTTCACCACCTTGGTTGGCTGTGGAGTGCTGCACGGAATGCCAGGAGAGTCGGTCCACTGCCAGAGAATAGACGATGACAAGTTCTCCGTGCAGGTGACTACAAGCATCAAGGACGACCACGACCTCCAGTGCCCACTAGAAGATGAAGACGTAGTGACCATGAATCAGGCCATCCGGTACTTCATTCGGTGGCCCGCGACCGACCTCAGGCGTGCACCCAGTGATGGGGTAGCAGCGGCAGTGGGGGCAGTGGGCGCCGTCGAAGGGATAGTTGCGGCACTGGGGGCTGCTGGTGAAGACCCTCCCCCCGCAATTCCAGACCATTTTCGAGTTTCAACACGGGCGGCCTCGAAGAAGCTGAAGTCCCCGCCCCCGGAAAAGAAGGCGCAATCCAAGCGACCGCAAAGTAAGGACGAATCCGCAAACTCCAAAAAAAGAGTTGCCTCTGAGGCAACACAGGTAAGTGGTCACCCTCGTCTTTTTCCGCACACCTTAGAGGGGGATTTGAACACTGAATTGACCATCATTTTACATGTAGACTGCCCTTTGTATTCGGTTGAGTTGCAGGTATATTCTGGTCGTACACGGTGTCGCAGAGTTCCCCTACGATCTGAACTGGTCAGTAGATCCCGTTTGGAGGCGTTGACGCAGGCCGTTGCATTCCTCTACCCCTGTGATGATGAGTCAATTGTGTATACATGGAGAAGCTGGGGGTTTGGAGAAGTCAGCGGTTGAGAAACCGACAGGACCCGTGAAGTGCTACAAGAAGGTACGATAGATCTACCTTCGCTTGAAATCCTAAGTTCCATTGATGATTTATCAGGAGACATTTAATGCTATGCTTTCTAACTGTTCGGTATGTGATGTGGATTGTGCAAATTAAGAAGAATCCAGGATGAGAAACCAGCATCTCCAACAAATAGACTGTAGCCAGTTTCTGTAGGAAGGTGCTCCCTGTCACTGCGCACAGGTAGCCATTTTGCATAATGCTATTGAATGACTGTCCATTGGAACCTAGCGTACATACTATCCTGAACTACTGTGCAGGATCTGTACTCATCAGTGACATTTCAGTCGCGTTTCGCAATAAACGTGTTCGAATTTGTTATATTGCGTTTAAAGTGACGTTTATGTTTGCGTGAATATACGTTATATATGACCTTCCAGCTGCGTCTTGGAAAACGTTTTTTCATGTCACTTTTGATGTTTTCGTTCCACCTTACGAGTGTCACTGTACGTTACATTGAACGCTGTCCATGCATCAACATGAACATCGCATTCTGTTTCATTTAACAGGAACCCGGAAATGGATGCCTGAAATGATTGTCATTGCCCGTGTCACAGCACGTCTAAAGCCGTCTCAATAAACGCGTTATTCCCGGTTCCATGTGTTTAGCAGCGTCAACTTCGACACTATATTCTGTTTCTTTTGACACAAAATTCTAGTTGGGTGCATGAAATGCTTGTTTTCTCTTTCATAATTCTATGTCCTCCGACGTCTCTGTAAACGCGTTAAACTACCTCCAATATGTTTATCAGCGTCAATCTTTACATAATGCTGTATTTCTTTTGACAGAAACCTGGAATTGGGTGCATGATCTGCTTGTTTTCTCAAACATAATCCAGTACTTGTACACGTCTACGTAAACGCGTTCAAATAGGCATTGCCTTTGTTTCTGCGTCACAACCCGTCAAAGATAACATCCAGTCGCCACCAGAAAAACACGTCATTCTGCGTTTACGTTAACAGAGAATGCTGGAAATCGAAGATGACGCCACGTGTCACAATCTTGGCCATTGAAAAATTCAGCCAGACTTTAGATTTCCGTGCCACGTCAGCCAATTTTTCATCCATCATAGACGCGGGAAATATCCACGTCACCGTCGAAGTTACTTACCCTGGGTAACTTCCATAATTTGTGTTTTGCGTCACTTTTAACATAACGTCATCTCCTGTTAAACGGGTTAACATAACGTTGACGCAGCACGTCAAACCAATGCGACGTCCGTGACCTTTTTGCCATTTTTGCGTCAACAAAACTGTCCACGTTAAACTGCGTTAAACCGCGTTAAACGACGTTACTTTGGACACTGTTTTCCTCTAGTGCAACTTGTGCATACTATGTTGACAATCATAGGTAACAAATTGATACAAATTGCAATGTCTCCGTGCCTTATATAGAGTTCCAAATTGTTCAAAAATAAGGCGCATGGATGTTCACTTTTCAAATGGAAAGACACATGCACTTCCAAATGTCTAGTGTAGTATACTAGTTTCTTGATTTAAATTATCACTTGGTAAGCTCTTGTAATCAGTGCATTGCCTAAAGTCAATTTAGATGTATCGGCACTCAAAGATGTGCCAAGTCCTTATTTGAACATTATTGGAAGGCCCTATACTTGTTCAGTGGCAAAGCGTATAGTTGCCAACAGTATGCTTACAAACTCCAATGGGAAGCAAGTGTAGTCAAAAAAATTGACCAATTTTGGAATGTAAGAACTTGCTACAAAATGAATGGATTTTGGAATGTCAAATTGTGTTGGAATGCTAGTGAGGTTTATTTTAACATCATAAATAATAGCTGCATATAAACTTCAAAATTGTACAAGTTTTTGTATTTTTCTTGTATATTATTTACCACCTTGATATAAATCATTGCTTTAATGCAATTGGACATACTTGAAACGAGCGGTTTCAATTATTTCAAGAATGCTTCATACCATGCTTATTAAATGGCTTATACGGTCAATTCTTGCTTAATGTTTTGGCATTTTTGTAAGAATCAAGGAAATGTTTAAGTATGGAATGACTGCAAAACTAGTTTTCTTTGAGTTTAGAGACCACAAAGTTTTTACATATTGAATATAGTGATACCACTAAGCTCTTCCATGATGCCTCCCAAATATTTGAAGTATAAATTAATAATATGATAAATCAAAACTCACGGCATCTTTTCAAAACTCAAAGTGACTTTTGAAATAACTTTACTGTCTATAATAAGTCTACTACAAAATTGTACAATTGAGACTTCCATATTTTACTTTCATTTACAGATATGGAACTTTAGAAGCAATGATGTGATTTTATTGAAGAAAGAATGGAGCCTTTAGAAATTAATGTCTCTACAATATTGTAGAATATTAGCACAAACTTACATCTTCCAAGTATGTTCCATCACACACTTTTACCATACTTTTTGAAAACTTATGGGACGTGTTGTAAATCGAGATTTAATTTGTATCTTCATTTAAACATTTCAAGTTTTGTAAAAACTTTAGGCCAAGGTTGGGCTTCAAATGACTTAAGAAGTTGGAATTCTATATTTGAGATTATATGGCATAGTATATATGATCCATCAACAACTCTCACTGTAAATTTTGTCATTAATTCATGAGTCATCGACAACTCTCACTTCTGCATCTCCTTGAAACTTCTGCATCCCATTTGTAAACCAGAAAAGCGCAACCCTAAATGGTTGGCTCTAGTATACTGTCCTACGGTAAAAATTTAGTTACTTAAAGAAAAATCAAAAAGTTACAACAGTAAATATTTTAGGGCAAAAGGTAAATCAACTTTACCCTAGCTCTAGGTAATTACTAACCCTAAATACCTTAGTAGCTCTAAATAATTAATAACCCTAATTAATTAGTAACTCTAAGTGATTTAATTTACTTAGTTACTTTTTATCATAACTCATTCAATTTATGTCGTAATTTAGAATTTGTAACGCTTAAAGTTACTAATTTTTTATGCTTTATCTTAATGTGCAATCACATGCAAAAAGTAACGTTCAATATCTACCAAAACCAACCAAATCAGAGAATTACAGCACATATGCCATAATTCCACCACAAAGATTAAGGTACAAGTCAATTCACAATAATAATCACACAAATTTTTGTTCTCATATATTTTTCTTTTGTGCATAGATGCACAATTTTCCAATACACACAATTAAATCACAAGTTGAAATCCAAACAAAATAATGAGGAGTTTACATAAAAGAACTAAGGAGATTATCAGCAATGAAGAAGATTCAGCTTCGCTTCCAAACTGCTATCTTTTCAGCACCAACGAATCTTCTCAAGCCGGCTACCCTCTTGAACTTCCGACTCTTGAACTTCCGACTGTTCTCCTTCCACCTTGCAGCAGCTCTTCGCCAACCTTCTCTCGACTGAAGCCACCTCAAAAGGTTCTTGATTCAACCAAATCCGCCAGCCTCCTCTTCGAACCAGCAACCATCACCGTCCACATGTCCATCTTGTAACCTCCCCAGTCACACATTCAACCACATGCTGCAGCAGTCAAGCTTTCCACCAAGACCATCGCACATCCACAACAGACTGCCTTCCAACAAGCAAACTTGGACTAAAATAAAAATAAAAATCAACCGCAGCTCGAGCATTCATCAGCCTTGTCCTGCAGTGCCGGCATCTGCAAGAATCCCAGGAGCTTCAACCTCCGAACATCCCGGAAAGAACCTCATCGACTTCTCAGAACTTACAGCCTCCGACCAAATCTCCACCTCGACTCTCTTTCATCAGTCGGTGCAGCTCCAACCACCAACAAGAAAAAGAAAAATAAAACCACAGAACCAGCCATCTGCTGCTTGATTGTAGCTTAACCTTTTCTCCGACCAGCAATGAAACGAAGAAAGTTAACCAGGAAACACCGTTCCAGCTCTGATGCTCGCGACTGCTCCTAGATGTCAATGTCGATGAAGCCTCCACCTTCCAAAAATTCGGGCCCTCCAAATCTTCTTCGCCGTCCTTGCTCAGACTGCTTCCGCAGCCACCACTTCTACGCTTCCTCGATGTCTCCTCTTCAGTGTTGCTGTTCAAGACCGTCGAATCAGATTACCACACATGCACAGAACTCCAACTGCCCGGTCACCGTGAATCATGGAACAGCCCCCTTGCTCTTCAACCTTCGACTACTTCCAGGTGCCCTCAAACCAGCATTCGCCTCCTTCGCCGATTCTCCTTACAACCTTCGACCTCTATCGGCTGCATGAATCAGTATCCATCTACCTAACTCAAAAAACTCACCTCCTACCAGACACACACTGTTTAATCGACATGCACACACCCAGCTTCTGATTCTGCTTACTCCTTCTCACTTCCATGCACAGTCTATAATTTCTGCCTAACACACTCACTGACTACACTCACTCATGCTTCCTACTTACGCACTACCCCCTCACTCCTGCTGCTAATTCCAGCACACTCGCTGAAGTGACACACATCGCACACCATCGCAGCCTTCAGACGCACCTCCCAACAGCCAAGCACCGCTTTCCCTTCTGAACACACACTGTTCAAAGTCAACCAAGCTCTCTCTAATCTCTAACTGTCTACTCTCAATCCACCGGCCACCTGGTTCTTTAAACCACAAACTGCTCCACACTCACTGATTTGTTTTCACTAACTTACTGATTCCTAAGTTACTCACTAACTTCCTTATTCTCCACTGTACACTACCTCCTAATTCTCCTTTGACTTAGCAGCTTGCTCTCCCCATGTCATGCCATGCCATGCCTATCTCTATCCTAATCATTTTTTTCTTTTTGTTCTATTTTATTTTTTCCTAAGTTCCAAGTCATCTAACTATTATTTCCTATTCCCACTATTCTAAAAAAATGTAGCTACTGACTAACTACTTAAATACCATTAATATAGTTTTAGAGGAAATTGGGATTTTAGAAGGAAAAAGAATCATCGACCTCCAATTCCACTTACTAACCTACTAAAATTCTCCGAAGTGACTAAACTACCACTAATTTTGTATATCATGCCTAGAACTTACGGCTTTGCATCAAAACAGGAGTATGAACATATACAATTTTGTCGCAGTTAAACAATTTTGTTTATAAGTTTGTAAAGATAGATAATCTAGCAATGTGTTGATGATTCAAAGTTGCAGATATATTACTTTTGTTTCTTTTAGCTATAGTTATCAAATTCATGATATTGAAGGAACTTCTTATCATATGAACTACAATTTGTAATTACTTTGTATATTAATCTTCTGAAGATGCTCCAACTCCCACCTTTAAATCGAAATTGAAAGCTTGACCAATATCTACATCTTTTTCAAACAAAATCATTCATATACTCTACATTTTTTCTCAAGCATTTACCTTAACTATTCTTTCATAACTCATACATATTTTATCAATAATTTGCATCAACAATTATAATAAATCACTATTTTTATGAACTAGAAAGTTATGTCATGTAATAAAAACAACTTAGCTAGCTATACATCCAATTGGATTTCTCAAGTGGTATATCTGATGTATGACTAGACTAAATGTTAAATGAACACTTTCTCCGTATCTTTGAATAGATTTGGTATTTTCAATCACATTGTTTTACAACCTTGCACAAGAGAATTGTATCAGAGCCTTTCAAAATGATAATGATTTGATGTGTCTCAGCACTTTTGGCTTTGGAACGAGGAGATCTCTCCACACTCCAAAATTAATATCTCAAAATCACTTATCCGCAAAAAATAAAACAACTTATGATGGGTAGAATGATTGGTGTGCCTTGTTGCCATTGTTGGATTTTTTCTAAAACTCTACATAAAGACAAATGTCAAAAATAGGAAGTGGAAATGAAATTTTATTATTAAGATAAAGTATGAATTTATTGTGAATTTTTGAAGTGTGTGTTGTCCAATTGACTCAAAAGAATCTCTATACTATTCGCAAACAAAGAAAAAGTGCATCCATAAAGGCCACTAATGGTCACTGCATGTGACAAATTCCAACTTGTTTGAACTATATTAAAAATCTCGTTTTGACTAAATATGAGTAATCACCCCAGTAATTTTCAATGCAATGGAACGATACACAACAATTTTTACGTTTCCTGATTAGTGCACACGCATGCACATGGAGACATTACGTTCATAAACACTGTGACAACAAGAGTATTGGCATCATCAAAATGCTCATAATGCACATGTATTGGACTCTTCAATCACCTTGATCTAGCGATGACCGTGCTTTTCAAGGGTTTTAAGAGAAAGTTGAATGTTTATGTTTCCACCACAAATTTATTCTAATCCTTATGGATTCTTAAAATATATGTCAAAAGAATTTAATGTATGAAGTTATTCCTTGTTTTAAATTCAGTCTAAAATTTCTCGTGAACTATCAACTTATCAGGCCTACTAATTTAGAATGTATTATGTTGTACGTCTTAAAAGATGAAGAATGAAATGGATTATCTTTTGAGCATGCCCAGCTTCTTCTTAAAGAAATGGACGACTCAAACAATATCTCTGTCCAACACTGGGCATGTTGATGCCACAAAAGTACATCAAAATAATTGTGAGAGAAGATTTCACAAGAATCCTAAGCGCAAAGTAAACGTGGCATTAGGATACAATTGTGAAAAAAAAAAAAAAAAAAACAATTCCTTCAAAGGTTTACATCGAGCTGCGCATTAAGCCTACGATCATTCCGTTTGTCATTGAAAACAGAGTCACAATAATAAAATTCCCTTCAAATGTGCAAGAGATGAAACTTGTTCTAATGCTAGGATTATCGAGCAATAATCTCATCACGTTTGACTCAATGCCATAATGACTTATAGTCTCTCTATGAGATCCCACTATTTCACAGAATGACTTACAATCTGTCCATGAGATCTGATTATTTTACTATAACTCACCACAGACATAGACGTTTGAGTTCTCGTAAACCCCAGTAGATAAACCTACATGTGAAATATATCTTAATTTTTTTAAATTCAAATAAATCGTATAAATGCAAGATTGTAAATAAAATAAATATGACAATAAAATTCTTTCACGAATAATTATATCAGGGTGTTGACATTTCAAACCCATTCCACTTGATCTTATTCCAAACCCATTCCACTTGATCTTACAAATAAAATGTCCCTACCTCCAAGTCGTAGCCCGGACATTAACTTTTGATACCAAAATTAACTTTAGTTTTCATGTTTAAATTTGACATGCTTGAATACAAAAAAAAAAACTGAAATGTAAGTTCCAACTCAAAATTCAGTCTTGCAAATCCCCACCAGGGTTAGATAAAAATAGGAACAAGAAGCTTCAGGGGCCGGGAGCGAGGAAACCGGCAGAAGCCGGTAACCCGCTGAAAACAATCCAAAGGGATTGAAAAAGTCACAGGACCAGTAAGGATGATATCCATCCGGACAGAGCAGAGCTCGGGAAGGTCCAATCTGAACAAAACCAAGAGTTCTTGAAACAGTGACTCACCTCAAACAATTTAGTCTACCACGACATTGCAATGGAATCTAAATTAAGTCACCAGTACACTAAAAGAGAATCCTAAGCGATTGTGATCTAGAGGACTGAACACAACTGACTCAAAATCCAGTCCACAACGAGGGTCGAACCCCCGACCTCCAAGCCCGCAGCTTAACGCTCCTGCACGGTATGGGACATCGCGTGGTTCAGATTAACCAGCGAATTTTTTTTGGAGAACGTGTCATTTTTTTTGGGGATCTTGAGGAACGCATGCGTTCCCAATGTTGGGAGCGTAGGCGCTTCCTTAAGGTCCCATAATAAAATAAAAAAATAGAAACTAAAAAATAAAGATAGGTAAAGAGAAAAATAGGAGAGAGGGGAGGAGACAATGGACAAAGTTGGAGGCTAGTTTGAGCAGGGAATTAGACATTGAAAAAGGAGAAAAACAAAAGATAAAAAATAAAAGATAAAAAGAGAAATTAGACTTAGGAATGAAAGGGGACAAGGGACAATAAAAGAGTTTAAAAGCACTAACGCTTGGAGAGTTGAAGGAATTTAGGAGAAAATGAGATAATTAACATTTAAGAGTCTAGCTCCTCTAGCTTTGGTTACTTTTAATCTAAAAGGGACAAATTCCTACTAAAATAAGGGATTTTGAGATAAAAAGAGAGAGGTGGGCAATTTAGGTGCTCACACCATCCAAACTTTTGAAAACTCTATCTTCTGCAGCTCATGTAAACTTCTGCAGCTCATCTAAACTTCTGCAGCTCATCCAAACTTCTACAGCTCATTGAAACTTTTGTATCTCATCAAAACTAAACAAGGACAATCGGGGAGAAGCACAACAAAGTGGACCACAAAAGTACTAAACTATTTTCTAGTTTCAGCCTTTTTGCAAAAATTGCACAAAAGTGATGAAAATATGTAATTGAAGTCAATTTTTTTGCTAGTATAGATCCTCAACTTGTTTTTCTACAACTTCGAAAAGTTTTGTGCAAAGTAGACACTTTAAAGCTATTGTATGAAGGCTTTAAACCCAAGCAAAGTGAAAGTAGTCATTTGACAAAGTGGCTAGATAATAAAAAACTATCAAAAAATCACTTTTCATGAAGTGGTGCCCTCTGTATGTTTAAGAGGTATTCTAAAATAGTCAATTTATTTACTCAATAATTGGTTTAAGGTTCCAAAAGTATCGCAAGGATGTTTTTTAAGAGGGTCACTTCCACGGTACTTTTTGTGATTTTTTTTCACCAAACATAGTTTTTTAAATTGAAAAAAAACATCCTCTAAAGACAATAGAGGGCACCAAATGAAGAAATTAAGACTTTAGAAAAGTTCATTTTCATGATTTAGAACTAGTGGTCGAATTTAGTTTCAATTGAGGATGTTCTCTTTATGAAGATGCGTGTAAGATACCTTACGACACCCTAGAAAGTGACTAAAATGTTTTAAAACTACACCAAAATGCTCAAAATTAGCTTTGAGCTTTAAAAAACAGCACACTTCATATTCACTTCTTAGTGATAAGATGTTGTACTTTGTGGTCCACTTTATTGTGCTCTCCCCCAATCATCAAAACTTTGAATCTCACTTGTGGATTGCATGGTATGAATCATCTATAAGTACTGAGATGTTGCAAAGCTACATTGTGAAACAAAAGCCTGACCTGGATGTAGTTTTTTAAATGAGACGCTATTTCCTTGAGTATATCAAACTCTCTTCTAAATATCTTCTGAATTCTAATCATTGGATTCATATAGAGGTGGATATAGGAGAATGTAGCATCCACTAAAAGAATTAAATATTAACGTATGAGTTAATGGTTGATGATTGACGGTTGTGTAAGCATTGAGTGAGTAATGCATGTTTGCGGTAGTGTGATTTTTATATATGTTCACTATGTCTCGGCTGATCGGTGGATCAAGTGTCCAATCAATGTTGCATTCAGTGCATGCACATGATGTTGCCATGTGTAGGGAAGACTTGTGGCAAAGTGGCTTATTTTAATGTGCTCCATGGTGGTGCGAGTTCTGTGTGCACAAACCGCATGTCTATGTGCATTTGTTTTGAACGAGTTCACTTTCACAAGTCCTGGAAGTGTAAGATTGTCTATGTAGGATCAAACAATTGTGGTGATGAGAGACCACGCAAAGCATAAACTCCCTTCAATTGAAAAAGAGATGAAAGAACAAACAGATTGAGAGCTGAAGCAATTTGAATGAGAGGTGTCAGGTTGAGCAAACATGGTTATGGAAAAAAATGATTAACGGGTAGCATGATAGCATCCGACTGTACATGCTTTGGCATGTTGGCCATTCAGTATAGAACACCATATTCGTTAAATTGAGACTTTTCATAGTCTCAATTTAATACTTTTTTCATTGATTTCTTGATTGATTCTATATTTATTACAAACTTTCTGACTAAATATGGGAAGATTATCCTTGAGTTGAGGATAATCTATAATTAGAAATTGTCTCATAATAACAAATATGGTCATATAGGGATAAAAGCACGCTGCACTAATACAAAAATGTTATCAACACCATATTTGTTATATTGGGACCTTTTGCAATCTCATTTATATCCTTGACTCGAGGATAAACTGCTTCATATCTTTACTAGTAAGTTTCTATTAATAGTTAGCAATACAAACTTTAATTTTTTTTATCGTAGAATCAAGATTTGGATATTATTTATTTTTAGTTTCATTTATTTATTTTTTAAATGAATTTTTCAAAAATAAACATTTTGTTTGAAAAATCAGCAAAAAGTCTCAATGTAACAAATATGGTCATTGTCACAAACTACATTTTCAAAGAAATGTTGCATTCAAGTAATTGTAGACTTCAATGTAGCATCTCTTTGAAGGACATAATAGAATAATTTAGTTTTAGATATAAGTGAGCAATAATTTTTCTACTTTCTATTAATAAGCTCGTTATGGTGTGAACGTAGTGATTATATATGTATATCAGGGCTCCTTATCATTGAGTATATTTTTTATGAAAAAAGACTTCATTTTGTGGATTTTAGGTTATATTTTTTAATGACTTCTTTGTGGGAAGTGTAATATATATTTATGAAGCATATTGTGTAAAAAAATTCCCTACAATTGCTATCCACTCAACGGTTAATAAAAAAATGGGATTATTTTAGTAAGTGCTTCAAACATAAAGGAAATTTTTTTTTTAATGAATTTTTACTTATGCACGTACATAACACACATTATAGTACATGGGCTTCCTACATTTTGTCAACAAAAGCTGTCCTTCAAGATATCATAACTTTACCAAAAAAATCTACTCAAAATATACTCAAAATATACTTTTTTTTCCCCCAAAGTGTAATAACCTTAGCGTGCTTTTCCCCATAGGATTTGTCTTAATACTTCCAATGAGTATGGCTTGGAGCACTCACTCGGGGGCTTGGGAGGAGGTGGGAGGGACAAATCCATGCTTCTATAATTATGTTGGAGTGGGGCTTCCTTGATCTCAAGCGGTTCCATGTGGTATTTTAAAGCTGCAGGCTCCAAATGTTTTTAAGAAAATCTTCAGAAGCCTCAAAAAGAAGCATGGCGAAGAGAATCATTGGTCATTTGAAGATTTGTTTATATACTCCATTGAGCGTGGCCTAGAGCACAAGCTCCGGAAGAGGTAAGAAGGGTGGAGCAAAATTCAACCTCTAATATTTTGTTGAAGTAGAGCCATCGTCAATTTCAAAGAGATTCCAACATATAACTTAGGGCCGCATATAACATATAACTTGGGGCCGCATAATACATATAACTCGGGGCCGCATATTACATATAACTTGGAGCTGCATATAACATATGTGGATATTCTTGTGCAATTTTCCATATGGAAACTATTTCACGCCTGACCCTCATTGTTACAGAAGCTCATTTAAAATTTATACTAAGACTAATCCAAAATCAATGTATGGATAAAAGCCACTATTCTACCCTAAATAGAGAAATCTCAAGAAGTTGATTCTTCAACAATAGTTTCATAGAAAATGATTTGTGATCACACTCTTAACCCCTAAAGTCGAAAGGTCTCAAAACTGGCCTCCTTCAATACAACGTGTAAGTTTTCAAGTTTTTGATGTGTTTTTGAGGGAAATAATCAGAGAATCTAGTACCTTACTTGTATATGTATATGTACTTTAAATCTTGAACTCAAAATCCTTACTTTTTGTGAGATCATAATGTTTAAAGTTGGAAAAAAACTTTTTTTTTTGGTTGCAAAATGAGTTTGAAGTGTTTTGTGAGCCAAAAAAATAAATTTCAAAAGTAACTTTGACTTGAGGCTCTTCAAATTCTTCTTTCTAGGTGGATTAAGAATATGTCCATGCACTTTCTACCTTCATACGACCTATAAAACCTGGAGGTATGCTGAAATTCTAATACAAAGACCAATCTTTGATAGTAAAAAAGGCATATATGATATGGTCCTATGGAGAAATATTGGATTGAAAATTTGAGCAGTGAGATCATGCTTTAGAAATTTTAAATACATCTACAAAAACAAAACTTAAATAAAAAATAAAATCACAATTTTTGGTGAATTTTTGAAGTATTTGTGATCTAATTAATTTTGGGCAAATTTTGAGGATAAATGAGCATACATTGCAGTTTTGAGCAGATTTCAACATGCACTAATAATGTTTTCATACTTTTGACCGCAAATATCTTCTAAAGACCGTTAATAGGAATTTTGAAGCATGAACGGTCTTAAAGTATAGGAAAACTCCATGTGCAATTTGCAAAAAGTTTCAACTTCATATGATCTATATGTAGTAAATGAGAGCCTGACCAAATTCAAATAGATTCTAGTAGGGCTCATTTCAACTTTAGGGGTTAATTATTTCAATGATAGTCCACTTCATGGGCCTTTTAAGTTTATGATATTTCCAAAATATCCTCTCAAGTGTTTGTTCGTAGATGTTTTTGAGAAGGGCAGCAGTCTTGTATCTTTATAGATCTCAGGAACTGTCTTTTTGAATTATTTTTTTGGTGGGACTGTTCTACTGCTACAACCAACACTACTTGACTGTAGTGTTAGGTATATTTGTGTATATTTGATAACAAGAGTACATGTTCTTTGAACCAATGCAACTTTACTGTATCAGGTGATACACCTGGTGCTGATCAGATTCTCATGATTCACCACATCACTCTACTGCAATATAGATGAGACACAATGTGCTTACTAGTAATAAATGACTCATAAATTTACTGTACAGTACTAAGTGAGATACATCAATGA
Organism: Ceratodon purpureus; assembly: GCA_014871385.1. Classification (NCBI taxonomy): domain Eukaryota; kingdom Viridiplantae; phylum Streptophyta; class Bryopsida; order Pseudoditrichales; family Ditrichaceae; genus Ceratodon; species Ceratodon purpureus. The sequence goes on from CM026429.1 coordinate 15,746,165, forward strand.
GCTAACCAATCGAAGACTCATGATGGTGAGCTCGTTCACTTTATGCTGCAACTTTGCTGAGATGCAATGTGCTTAGTCCTGGATGATTCATGATGAGCCGATTAGTTGCTGAATCATGCTACAATTGACTGGCTATTCGAGCACTGCTAAGTTGGGATCTGCGACTGGCCTGAGAAGCATCTTCAAACAAACTGCTCGTTTGTAAGGTGATTACAAGTAAAAACACTGCAGCCAAACATTTGAATGAGAAGTTGCCATCTCCATACGTACAGGTCGAATTCAGGTGCTAATGCTACCAGGTGTGATGATTCCTTGGAATATTTGCAACTTCAAACAATATTTCCCGCTGGTTGAAACTCAACGGCCAGAAGAATGTTTAATGTGCTCAAACCTTCAAATGTTCGCATGTTTTGTAATCGAGCGATTATGGTTGAAGTTGAGATCTCGTCGAGTCTGCAGATGTTGTTGACACTCAGCGAGGAAAGGGAGCACAACATTTTGCTGGTTTTATATTGCAGAAAGAGACAAGGACTGAAAGATCACAGAATGAGCGATATCATGGGCCGGTATCCGACAGAGCAAGAGAAGATCATTTCAAAGTGTTACTCCTAATAAATATGATTGAACAGGAACTTTGCAAACGGATTCCAATTGGGCGACAAGTTGCGTCCAGCCGTTTCATTGAACCTTCACGAAGCTCAGCACTACTGTAAGTTAAGTAGGAGCTTGCGCGAATCCTGTCCAGGCCCGGCGTTCAGGGCATGTTATGTTGACTTGAGGAACTCATCTTCTTGACTGGGACCTACCCCACCAATTGAAACACATTCAAAAGAATGATCCTAGCATAAGATCCTGGCGTAAACATGATAACATTGGCGTAAATGGCGTAACTTACATGACATGATAATTGTGCACACTGTAAGCTCTCGAATTCTTTATAATGTATAAAGAACCTTTGATCGATTCAAAGAACTGTTGCGAGGGCGGTCCATCTGCTCCAGTTGGTCAAGTTGTCGGACGGTGACTCGGCTGAGGCCAATTTCAATTGTCTTGCTGTATTCGTGGACGGTGGGTGCATTCATGCAAAACCTTAGGTGGCCGCGGCCATGTGACAGCGGGTGTTAAGCACTGCCGACTCCCGAGCTTCTCCCTTCAAGAACTATCCCGCATATACAGCAACAAACGGGCCCACGCGGCTAATACTGTACTGTCAATAATTCAAACGTGCGATGCACGATTGTTTTCTTAAAGATTTCTTTCGAGTAAAGACACGAGGGATGGGGATTGGAAACCGGGTTGATCTCATTAACTTACTCCATTGAAGCCAGTTCTTTCACTGTGCCCAACGGTGCGGGATCTAAGCCGGTCATCTGTCAATCTTGGGCCTGTGTCCTTCTGGGAAAGATTTCTTTATCATCTCGTCGCTCGGCTGAGCATAACCCTGTGCAGAACCCCCAATCACCCCTCATTGACTCGCTGATTTCTGGAGCACTTTGAGTGTCTGCATCTGAGTGTTGAGTCTGCAATTGCGTGGGCACCAGCGGTGCAGACACATGCTTCAAACGAGGAGCATCAGTGTTTGCCTCCAAGTTTAACCTCTGCATATGTAGAAATTGTAGCTGTAGGGGCCTTTCGATCGAGTTGTACTCTGCAAAGCGCTGTGTGGCCGGTGCTGAGGAGGGTGTTAATTTTCGATGCTAGATTGCGCCACTTTCGACCACAAAGTCTGTCTCAAGCAGTGATGGTTCTTGGAGTGGAGGGAGTAGGTGAACAGGACACCTAGCGAGTATTTTCCTGCGCTTGGCTATGCTCTTCTGGCCTCGCATTTGTTGTGAGATAGAATCGTCTAACTCAGTCACCTCAGGCTTGAATTCTAGAAGGATTTCTTTTTGACTCAGTTGTACCTATTGGTGACTTTGGGGATCTCGGTGATGATTTGGACCTGGTGAACATCAGGTGCTGTTGGTGCAGCGGTAGTATCATCTTGATTGTAGTGTTGAGGCAGTTTGTGATCAACACGATTTAGTCGGTACCATTTTGGTCTTGCTGAATCGTTCTGTGCCGGTGGCGGGAATGGAAACTCAACCAGGCCATACACGGCCTATATCCCGAGGGAAGCAATCGATGGACTCGACATCAGGCTCGGGGAGAATGAATAAGCTCATATGGTCATGTTCATATGATCGTAGATCATATTTCTGGGTATCTTTTTCCAGCAATCAACGTCGGAATATTGATCCGGTCGGAGAGGTCAAACAGATTCCGGATGGTGTTGCCCTGGTGCCAGTACAAGGGACAAGGCTAGTAGCTAACCATCATCTGGATGGGGTTCATGACATGGTAGCTGTTGGTTTTACTCCTCCGGCCTTAAGTCTGTGGAAAGCATTCATCCCATCAGTAAAACATAGGGAAATCGAAAGTGATGTCCCATTGTTCGAGGACGATCTTGAATCTGTTAGAGCCTTTCAGGAGTGTTCTTGGCCGTTATCCGAGGACCAGATATTTAGTTATCCGATGACCAAAATGATGTTGTCAGCTGGGAGACTTAATTGGAATCCGGTTCTGGCGGTAGCGTGTCTGGTTGGCTCTTGCCTTCACGTCTCACTACATAACTCAGCCAAGACCCGAGTCGTGGTGGGGTCTGCGACGGAATCTTTTGAAATAGATTCGTCCAAATCAATCTGGCTTTCTCCAGGTGATCGATATATTATTATGGGTACACCAGGTCTGTGGAAGTGGTTGACTGCTGTGGAGGCCGTGAGCATAGTCCGACACTGTGATACACCTCATGATGCATCCGTTTCAATTGTCCAAGCTGCTGTGGACAGAATGAAGGAACGACGCAGTTTAGTACTGGAGATGATGAAAGACAGGGTTCTTTTGGGGATTTCTAAGCTGGTGACGTTAAGCTTTGACGAACCCACTTTTGACTACAACAATCCCAGTGATATAACTGTAACAGTAATTTTCATAGACCATGAAGTTCTTGAACGGCTGAATCGGGAAACCAGAGGTAAATAATCAACTATGTGTTTCTGAAATGCATTAGTTGCTCAAGATTTTGTTTTTTCTTGTTAAAAAAATGGCTGAATCGTTTCCTTCACATATTTGATGATCCGTCAAACCATTAAGCTCAAAAATTTGGAAGTGCATCATTAATGCTTACGAACTTTTGAAACTTGTTTAACGTTTGTTTCAAAATGCAGAACGGATGAAAGCACAGGAGATGAACAAGTCGCCGTTGAATTATATTGAGGAGCTATTGTCAAAAGCTACAAAGCTTTCTTCACAGCAAGCTCCTGCAAAGGTACCATTTTCTCCGTCACCTAAAGACAATGTTTCGTACTTGAAGAAGGATCGGATACTTCAGAGGTTAATGATGCTCTGTGAATATAAACTGACACGATATTAAGTAAAATAACTTAATAATAAAAATCGAATCTCCACAGCCAATATCAGTACATGTGGCGTACAGTACAAGGAATTTTTATGAGTCTCACTAATTTTAACTCTTTAAATGAACAGATTGAAGCTGGATTGAAAACAACATCAGTTGGAATTCAAGCACCTGTCACTGAAGGTAAACTACTTACATTATGCATGTTTTATCACCAAATATAGAAATCTATTGCAGGTGATCTAATTCGATGTTCTGAAGCTTGATTAAGTTTACATTTGATGATGGTAGGGGTTGTGCACTGTTCTTGCAGATATTCGTCCTTCAGATCTCATTTGTTGCTTCAACAAGGAGGCAAAACATTTTGAGTTTTATTTCAAGAATTCTGAAACCATGGCACGCATAATTGGAGTGGGGGTGGAATATGCAAAGGTTTTGATCTCAGATCACGGTATGAAAGTGAGAGCTATCGAAATCCCAAAGGAAGATTGGGAGTCCATGTGGAAGTATGATGAAGGCCTTCCCCCACAGATATGGGAGAACAAACTTGAATCAGTGAAAGTACTTTCAGCTGATGGGGAAGCATGGAGACCTTTACTTTGGTATATTGCAGAGTACTGTAAACCGAAATTGGAGACAATGATGTCTTCTTCGAAAGACACTCAAACTGATGCTGAAAACTCTGCGAGTCGGGCATTTGGATCCGATGGTTGTAGCTCTGAAGGCAAGGACAATTGTGATGCTAGCAGGAAGAATGAGGTTCAGGACGGAGCAGGAGCAGGGGGTGCTGGTGGCAGGAATGGTGGACAACTTGGAAGATCAGGCGGTGGTGGTGGTGGCAGCAAGGGTGCACAGGTCGGAGAATCAGGCGGTAATGGCAGTGGCAGCAATCGTGGACAGGTGGGAGGATCAAGTGGTGATGGTAATGGCAGCAATGGTGCACATAATGGAGAAGCAGGAGAAGGTGCACCTGGTGGTAGCAGCAATGGTGGACATACAAAGGCCACAGTGGAACTTGAATTGTTGCCGGGTGGACAGTTATATGATTCAGAATGGAAAGTTATTGATGATAATACCAAATTACCATTGAGGGAGGAACTACTGGTTACAATCCGTCCAATCTTGACATTTACCTTTATGAGAGACGAATCAAACAGATTGCCACGTACCGAAATTGAAACCATCGTTAAAGCAAGTTTTGAATTGCCTGGCGTTAACAGCGACAATTACACGAACATACAACGTTTTGGTTGGTGGCACACATATTTAGAGGTGTCTTTTGGTGTCGAGGGCAAGAAAGCAACTCTTGACACTAGCAAATGCAAACCTCTTGATTTTGAGGAGGTTACGGTAACATCGAAAGTGGCTACCACGTCTACACTTTCGAATGATGTTGAGAATTCGAAGAATTTAGGGGGTACCGGAGGTGCATTTGGTACAGCCCTAACTGCTGGATATGGAAAAAAAAAACACAAACTGAGTCCCTTGCTGATACTGATGATATGCAGTATGAAAATCTGCGAAAAGTCACCAAAGGAAGATTTGAGATCAGTGACCATTCACATGGAGAGTTGATGAAATTCAGGTATACAAATATTGAGAAGCTGCCGAGTTTGGACCATGACTCCCTATCCATAAGCGGAAATTTGTACAAGGCTATTGGACATGCCATTTGTTCTCATCAAGAGATTAAATTTGAAGGCCTTTGGACTCCTGATTACGCACCTCCAGCTACAAAATATGCAAAGTACAAGTTTGCAGCCTCACGAGACTTGCAAATGACAGCTGCAAGTTTACCACAGGGAGTGATGCCTCCTACGTCTTCTCATTTAGGGCGTTTTTCTATTCCAAGTTTCAGTCATCATGGGAAGAATAAAGCAAAAATGAATGTGGAAGCAGAAGTCAATGTCCCTTTTCATGTGTTGCAAAAGTATGAAACAAGCATATTTCTAAACCATGAATTGAGTCAATTGAAACCTGCAACGTTTAAATTTCGTGAAAGAGTATGGCGAGGGGCAACCTCTATGGCGGAGTTAAGTAGTTCTCCGATACCAAAACTGTTACGACTTAATCAACTACATGTAGAGGAGACTCTGGAGCTCAACAAGACATATATTAGTGACAAACAATATGATTCTGAAGCATATTGGGATGGCTTAGATGCTCTTGTGTTATCCAAGGATGAACATCCATGAACTTCTTCCTTGTTCTCCAAGGTTAGTTACACCATTTGTAGTTTTAATTGACTGTGATAACCTTTGCATTAATTCATTACTTTTGAGGTCTTACGGTTTCTGCTGCTTCACTTTCTCTTGACCCTGTCATATGGTTTCTTGATCAAATTACCGATTGTTATCGAATCAGGATTTGGAGTTTTTATGTATGTTTCACAGATAACTAGAAATTTCATGTATGACATGTGAGGTCCTCTTGTCTGTCTTTTTCCGAGAACTATCATTAGATAAGTATTGCAGATCCCATTTGACGATGTGATAAAGAAATCTTCCCCGAGAGCCAGGCCCAAGATTGACACATGATCGGCTCATCAATATAGATCCCGCACCGCTCAGTAGTGCAAGGAATGGCTTTGCAGTAGGGAGATCAACCCGGTTTCCAATCCTCATCTCCCGTGTCTGTACTCGAAAGAAATCTTTCAGAAAACAATCGTGCATCGCACGATTGAAGTTTTTAACAGTGCATTATTAGCCGCGCAGGCTCATTTGTTGCTGTATATATATGCGGGATGGACGTTCTTGAAGGGAGAAGCTCAGCAGTGCTTAACGTCCGGTATCACTTGGCCGCGGCCAGCTAAGTTAATTTTGCATGAGTGCATCCAGTACGACTGCAGCAAGACAATCCAAATTGGACTTAAAGCCCCGAGTCACCGATTGAGATCTTGACCAACTGGAGCAGATTTACCGCCCTCGCAACAGTTCTTTGAATCGATTTATATTGTAAAGAATTCGAGAGCCCTGCACTGTTCACAATTTATCATGTCATGTAAGTTACGCCATTTACGTCAATGTTATCATGTTTACGCCAGGATCTTATGCTAGGATCATTCTTTTGAATGTGTTTCAATTGGTGGGGTAGGTCCCAGTCAAGAAGATGAGTTCCTCAAGTCAACATAACATGCCCTGAACGCCGGGCCTGGACAGGATTCGCACAAGCTCCTACTTAACTTACAGTAGTGCTGAGCTTCGTGAAGGTTCAATGAAACGGCTGGACGCAACTTGTCGCCCAATTGGAATCCGTTTGCAAAGTTCCTGTTCAATCATATTTATTAGGAGTAACACTTTGAAATGATCTTCTCTTGCTCTGTCGGATACCGGCCCATGATATCCCGCTCATTCTGTGATCTTTCAGTCCTTGTCTCTTTCTGCAATATAAAACCAGCAAAATGTTGTGCTCCCTTTCCTCGCTGAGTGCCAACAACATCTGCAGACTCGACGAGATCTCAACTTGAACCATAATCGATCGATTACAAAACATGCGAACATTTGAAGGTTTGAGCACATTAAACAATCTTCCGGTTGAGCTTCAACCAGCTGGAAATATTGTAAATGAAGTTGCAAATATTCCAAGGAATCATCACGCCTGGTAGCATTAGCACCTGAATTCGACCTGTACGTATGGAGATGGCAACTTCTCATTCAAGTGTTTGGCTGCAGTGGTTTTACATGTGACCACCTTACAAACGAGGCGCAGTTTGGTTGAAGATGCTTCTCAGGCCAGTCGCAGATCCCAACTTAGCAGTGCTCGAATAGCCAGTCAATTGTAGCATGATTCAGCAACTAATCAGCTTATCATGAATCATCAAGGACTAAGCACATTGCATCTCAGCAAAGTTGCAGCATAAGTCAAATGGGATCTGCAATACTTATCTAATGATAGTAAATCAAACGACAACTTATCAATCTTTGCACACAATAAGAAGCCCAACTCATAGGTTGCACTGTGCAATTTGCTTTGAGTTATATGAAACAGGTTTTATTGAAATGCTTCACAAAATATTGATGAAGGGTATGGAGACACTGATTCTAGATATTCAGGCACCTCCGTGCCTGCTTCCTTTTCCTGGGGAGTAACTTCAGATATTCATCTTGGAAATTCAAAGTATTCTATCCATATGTTGAGTATTTTTAATATCTTTGTCTTCACCATCAATCAAAGGATCTTGATTGGACTAATGTGGTATGATAGTAGGTTTGCTATAATGTCAAGTTGACATTGCTTTGGAGATCCTCAAGTTTGCTGATTTAGAGTCGTCCCTGAAAGACATTGCTCAACCAAAGTGCGGTTGCAAATACACAAACTCCTCATTACATATGCATTACACCGGTGCTTCTCTACCCTACGGTCACTTCTAATAGGTCAACGTAGTCAGTATAGAATGCAAATGAAAACAAACCATCTCCGTTTCAAATACGTAGACAAATGGTCTAAATAACCCATATTATAACACTCATGAGCATTAATACACCCTATATAAGCACACATATGTGCAATAGGCAGGAACTTCTGACAAATATTCATTGATCCTGATTGAAACCCCATTGAAAATATTAGAGGGAAGAATTAGAAATACGGTACTGTATCAAAATTGTCTAACCTAATCAAGAGTGTCCAAATGCATATGGTACGCTGAGAAACATAACATTTCCCAAACTCCTTCCAGTCAGAACACTGAGCAATAGTGTAACTAAATTGTAAACAGGAGAAAAATCTCGTTTCCTGTACTTAAGCAAATAATTCCCCAAAAACGGATAATGACGGTACCGAGTGATGAAGAGAAAAAGCTTCGATATTATGCATTTCTTATCACCACTATTAGGCAATACCACCGGTGGAATATCATACGCATTCGTCTTTCGGGCATCCCACGCACATTTCTCTTCACAGTTTCTTGCCAGGAGTATAGGTTGCATGAAAGAGCTGAGGACGAAGTTGCTCTCATCATCCACCAAACCAGTCGCCCTGTGGTACTGCCCACTATGCTGAAGCCTTAAACCAAACCGTGGGAATCCACTGATAAAGTTACAGGAAATGAGTTGCCATCCCTTGTTTGTTTTGGGAAAATATAATTACAATGAATTGGGCAAATCACCACATAATTAAACCTTCCCGGTATACTTGTAGTGAAGGTCGTAATCATGTCGCAATGTCATCAAGGCGCTTCGCCTTGCACCCTCTGCATTGAATGCATACAAAGGCAATAGATCAGTCGCACTGGATCAAACGATTCAAACTCTGTAATCTACTGCACATGCATCATTCTTTCATTGCACAAGTTGTGGAAACATGAAATCTTGCTGCCATGGACTAGTTGATAATAAAAGAAATTACCTCCTAGAGCAGCATGTAGTTGCTGTAGATCGTTGCCAGAGCATGCATCAAGCAGTGCGAAGGCACCAGGGCGCAGAGCACTATCCACCTCCCTGTGCACGAAAAATGGCACGTTTAGATCCTTGTGACTAAGCTAAAAAGTATACTTACAGTAACCCCTAGCGACTGCAACCTTCTCAGCAAGCATTAACAACAATCAAGAAAAATTATTAAAAAGGGGAAAGCTGATATAGTACTGACCTTTTTAGGCCAACACCTCCAAGACTCTGTCCAGAGATTACGTTCAAATAATCTGCAAGAAGGTGACAGCAATACTTGCCCATGGTTTCCTTATGTGTTTCCATCTGAAACATATAGAATATTGGTATCAAGTAGCATGTCATTCAAAGCTTAGGCAAACCATGTACAATTGTAAAGAGTTCTCTTCCCTAACAATGATCAAAATAACAGGGTAGTCACACCAAATTAATTGTCGAACATTTATGATGTTAGAAGCTGATCTTCTACATTTGTTGAACAGATTATTTGAGAAGGACATGGATAAAATTTGCAGGAAAAAGTTGGCTGAACAAGGAAGAATGGGAAACATACATTGACAAGCTACAAGCTTCTAAGCTGATCAAACAAATTTTGATTAAACACAAGAAAACGAGTACAAGTCGAGAAAATACCTCTTGATAAACTCGGCTCAGCCAGCTTCCACATTGAGCAGCCCCTGCTACTATCGAGGCAACTGATGCATCCGCTGCGTCTGTCAAACTAGGAGCAGTCAAACAGTGCAACAAAACTCGACAGGATTCTCCAAGCAATGCCATACTATGTCCGCACTCCCTGCGAAATCCAACGATCATCACCTTCATTAACAATTGGGTCTAAACGCAGGAATTTGCGCATGTGCAACCAGTTCAAAAATGACCCCAAAAGCTTCCCTGAAGGACAATCTATGCAAGTCGAGTCGACATTCAAATGAAGAAAGTTCACACCTGCAATCAACAGTGCCACTTAAGAGGTCTACGAGGATGGAAGTCAGAACGCTGCACTGCAGTTTACTTACCGTATGCGGTGTCTCAGCAATGCACAGAGAAGCCTGCAGCATGCAACATACAGCTTGACAGACGTTTCATTGAAACCCGGTAAAGCGGATACTCTAGTCGTAACTTTCAGGTTCTGAAACCCGTGTTTCCAGGATGCATTCTGCAAAAGTGCCTTCGCTTTTCCAACGTCGTAGAAAGATCTGAATAACATTCCAGGACATTGAAGAGCCATTGCAACTGAGCAGGCCTTCATTGGGAAGATTACGGCTCGAGCTGCTAACGTGGTCAGGATTTCCAGACCGCGAAGCACTACTGGAGCTCCATTCACCTTAGAGCTCAGCCTCTCAGAGCCAGACACGAGGATTGGCTGCCTTTCAAGGAAAATTGATGGTCCTTGACAATGAGCGATAAGGTTGTGAAGTCCTCCATAGAACGCTGGGCAGTGGCTTGCAAGTAGGTGCAATCTCATCTTACCTACAAATCAGAAGAAACATTATAAGCAGTAGACCACAAACTCTGCCAAAGTGAATAAATAGAGTAGACAAATTTTTCAGTCACTACCAATACGGATTGACGAGAAATCAAATTCAAAAAATCCAGTCGATAGCTCAAGGAGAAACAAATCCACTTGTAAATAACTACTCATTCTGATGCCGAATTAAGTACACGCTCTGAATACATGAATCACAACACATAAGATTTTAGTGCGGTTCTACATTTACAACAAAGAGAGCACCACTGGAATGCAATCAATACTGCAATAGTACACAAATAAACTTCCTTCTGATTACCTGACACAGCCTGTAGCGCAAGGCCTAAACAGTCAACCCCAGCCGCCACAACAGGTCCGACCTGACCACCACGTGATTTTTCGTTTTCAAAGCCTAAGCCTTGATCAGGACCTCCCCAAACACCAGCTACAGCTTTCTCTACGGACTGCAAAGCGAGAACCATATGTTGGCGAGGAGCATATTTCAGAAGACTCTCAAATGAACTTTGTGTAATGAAGAGTAGATCATCTGTTTGGTCCGAAGTGCCTGCGTTTCTACTGCTGCGGGTCTCCAATGCTCCCACATCATGAGTATCAAGATTCCAATCAGATGTCTGCATGGTTCCCAACGTCGTCACCTCAAGACTGTCATCCGTGTTCGTAACTGAGTTCTCCTTTAAAACTACAAGTGCCCCAATAAGCTCAAGGTGCAGATTGACAAGCTTGACAAAATCTATAGGTAGGATAAAGGGTTTCATGCAGGGAAGATAGGATCCCACTGAACCCATGTACTTGATAATTCCAACCAGCCACCCGGGATGGATCAGTTTTTTGGTATGAATCAGCTGAACTGATCCTAATAGCAACCGATACGATGCAAGTAGGAGTATGTCCAGTGACTGAGGAGACTGGTTCTTGAAACTGATAACGTCGGTTGACTCCAATACGACAGTTGCAGATGAAAAGGGAGAGTAAAATAAGCTGCGCAATTTCACAATAGCCGCTACTGCCATGTAAAGCTCACCAACGAATTCTGATTTTTCTCTGACATTCCCCTCCAGAACACTATGGAGAGATGCGAACTGCAATGAGGAAGACTCTTCTATAACGCTGGCTTTCAAAGATTGAAAACTTTGATCCATTTTCACAGCCTCTGTGTCATGATCGTCGATGTCTAGAACATCATGAACATCTGCATCTTCTTCTTCTGACTCTTCATCACTTGAGGTGTCTGAAGCTTCCTTAAGCAAATCTTCGTCTTGAAAACTCTTTGATTCATCTCCATCAAACTTATCTTCCTCAATAGAATCCTGGTCTCCAATGTCATGCACCTCCGAAGCTTTAGTACATAATTTGGAAAAGAACTCGAGACCTGAGACACCCATTGGAAACAATACCTTTACTAGGATGCTAACTAGGATTGGTTCAAGCTCCTTAACAATATAAACCCAAGCATCTGGAAGCTCTGTTCGCCAGATCAATGACGCAGAAACGGAATTCCGACATTCCTTGTCAACCCTTTCAAGTGCTGCTGTCATGCTCCACAGGGTACTACTTATAGCTGCAATTGTTGAAACATGCCTGTGCCACCTTGGCCTTTGTTCAGTTTCTAGAACCTTTTCAACATTCTGGGCTTCTGTAACCAAAATTGTCCCCAGTGCAGATAGAGCCCCTTTCAGCTTCTTAGCCTTCTTTTTTGCGGACTTTCGCTCTACTCCAGTAGCCATATCCAGAGAAGCTTTTGGGGTCACTAGCATCTTTGCCTCAGCAGAACAGATATTTGCCAGAGAAGCTTCTATGACAGCACAGGTTTCACTTAACAAGGTATAAAATAGACTGGAGGTGTCCAATTCAGGAGGTACACTCAAAAGACCTTGAGAAATTTCATCATCCCTACCCGTGAAGGTCTGAAGTGTACGCATGGCCACAATCTCAGGTAGAAGAGTCACGCACTGAGTGCTAGTAGAGTTTCCAAACAAGGTACGGGTGAAATCAGAAGATACAATACCGGGTTCCGAGGTAGCTGATGAATTAGCTAGAAAATCCAGTGCATGCCGGCATGCAATGATAGCATCAGCCCAAACCAGACGAGAACCATCTGAAGAAAGGTTTATTGATTTTCCAACAGGAGAAGGTACTCGGAGCTGGACGGCTTTGTCGTCAAGGAGGAAATCGACCAAGAATCTGCAATCAAATTTCTCAATCTTCAGAAAGGAACTCATACCAGACTTTACAGAGACAGCTACACATAGCAAAAAGCTGGAATAAACAGTAACAGCTTCAAACTTGAGGTGGAACTAACTCTAAGCTGATTTAGCGCAACCTTAGGCAATAGACTAAAAGAAATTCTGGCCTATCCAAAGAGTGGATAACTAATAGGCAAATTAGCAGAACTTAGCCACCCACAAATGAGTAGACAATGATATACTCAAAGAAGCAAGATCCTTACATTTCCAGCTGGCAGATTGTGTGCGCACATCGAGCATTGTCAACTGGGGGGAGATAACCGCATGGAAGGGAAGATAACAAGTTTAGAAGACAACTGCAATCACTGAAGGTCTTCTGCTGCTCCTCACTTAAAATTAACCCCTTCCCAGTCGAACTAGAAAGCTTGTAAATCGACTCCAATTTCAGCTTCACCTTCTCTACAAACATAGCATCGCTATCTGCAGCAGAGGGTGGTGTTATACCCTGAATACAATCATCAACAACACGGAAGATAGGGCAATCCTCTTTGAAACTTGAGAGCAGTGTCTTCTTAAGCTCCTCAAGAAATGCCGAGGAAAACACTTTCCTTATGCCCTGAATATACAGAATGAGCGTATTAGGAATTTTCACAGACAAAGTTTTACTAAAGCCCTTGAGTTGGTAAAGTAACCATTTGCAAGACAACCGCAGCACCCTCTCTCTCATCAACTAAACTAAGTAAAACTAACCGCTAGGATCATTAAAAGCTTTTGATTGATCATATACATATCCATCAGACTCTCAGGCACATGCACAAAGTCTTTCACAAACTAGTCTGAGCAGGAGAATCTTAATTATTTGAGGGCATACTCCTAGGCGATTGCTCAAGTTCATTAGGCTTATCACAGCAGAGCCATTGCTCAAGATATAAACGTGGAAACGATCACCATCCTAGTCTACATTTAAATGGTCCTAAAGTTGGGAAAGGCATGCAACCAACCTCAATTTCAAAGAAGTCAAGATTTGTAAGAATTTCCTCGGTGATGACATGCAAGTCCATTTCCCTGTACTCTTCAACACCCATGGAACCAGCTTCCTCGCCAGAATAATGACGTTTCTTTGCACCCTTCGATGCGCAACCTTTCCCAGTGCGCAGCAACACCATGACAAAATTCTGTAAGTGTTCCTCATTTGCAAAGGCTGACCACACATCAACTGTTTCACAGATAAGCCGCCATCTGCACCATACCAAGACACCACCACAGACTGACTATAAGAAATTATGCCCATAACAAAAGACGCGTAAAGGAACGCATAAGTCTGCGTCTCAGATAGCCTGCCTTTTACTAACCAATAACAAAGACGAGGACGATAAGAATCTGATCAATATACCTGGCTATGTATATTGTATTAGAGTCCGCAGTTGTCATGACTCGATTCCATTTTACACTAGTTACAGAGGTCTCCTCATTCTCAATTGGAATGAGATTTCCCAGAATAATGGATACTAATTTTGCTCCTTCTTTTTTAAGTGATCGAAGAACCTTCATATACTTCTTGTTTGACTCTGCTTTGCTGGTAAGGAACTTGAGTGCCCAGACACGACGATCAAGATCCACCAGACTTTGTATAGCTATGCTGTTCACCGTGTAAATCATAGCTGGTGAATGCATACCGCCCTCCGTTGAACTTCTCTGAAACAGCTTTGTCAGAAACTTCGACATCTTTACAGATCCTCTTTGCAAAGACATTAGAAAACCGCTTGCCTCCAAATACGTAATTACTTCTGTCTCGTCCGCAGTCAGAGGGTCAATTTCCACATCAAGAATAGCTGTGCTTGCTTTTCGTGCAGCCTTAGGGGGCATCAAAGATAAACATTGGCGATGCAGAATTCTAGAAGACATGTATACCGAGAGTAGAAATAGCGACTTCGTCGCAATAGAAAACTCATTTTGAGTAATCGCATCAACCAAATCCGTCATAAATGGAGCAAGAACCTTCATAAGAAGCTCCCTAATAGCACCACCAGCAAGGACGCTGTTTGATGAAGTCACATTTGCATTCTCAAGAATGCAGGTATACACCTCCAAAACCCCCTTCATTGAGCCTTGAAATTTGCTGGTCTGCGATAGAGACGTCGCGTGTTGACTATCCAATAAATCAAGTGTTTTGGCAACTGCTGATTTTAAAGCTTTCAACAGATTTGCCACTTGTCCCTCAGGGAGTTTATGCATTACTGACCCCAGAGTAATTAGATATTGTTTAGAACAGATAATTTTCTCTACAGCATCAGAGAGAACATCCAGCTGAGAGGAAGTCTGCAAGTCTGCCAAGGTATCTGTAAGATAGAAGATGGGGATCTCAACCTGGGATCACCACAAACATCATTAGCTGCAATTAACAATATACAGAAGATAAGAGGAAAACCTGATCTAAAAATTTGGTCACCTGGGATTATACCAAGTCCTAACCTCATATTGGTGGTATCTGAAAATCACACCTTCTAAATAAATCTGTTGTAATTGATAGTTGTATTCTAACTGGAAATTCTGACAGAGGACTTTTGGTGACTAGATTCTGAGTCTTCTTGAAACAACTACCAGATCAGAATACCCACCTGTCTCAAGTCGCTGTACATATTGATCAGTCCACAGCAAAATTCTAAGGCCTTCAATATCGTCCTCTTGACCTCAATAGCAGGGGCAACCATCTTGAACATGAATATCCATATTGACGACAACTGTTGCTCGAAAACCCTGTACTCAAGCTCCAGAAGATGCTGAAGTGCAAATACAACTTCACTGAAAACAGCTTCAGTTTTCTTCTTAGAATTAATCCTCGTCTCAGCCCCTAGCGATCTCCTTTTCTTCTTTGAGACGGGAATCACTGGATCTCCGTTCGACCAGAGATCAAACGCTTCCATTCCTATTTTAATTGTAAGATTATAAACCTCCTGGAGGAAGTTGAAGTAGGTCAAAGATAGAGTGTCCTCGATTGACTTGTACGCTTCTGCCTCTTTAGCAGCTGCAAGCAGCTCATTTGCACCTAGCATCAATAGGGATACTTGCGTAACATGCTCTTCTGTTTGTTCAATTTTAGCAGCTTCGTTATTTTCTGATCCAATAAGAGTCGAAAGTTCCAAGTTGAGTGGGCCGAGTAACTCAGCAAATACCGTGAAAAGTACATCTGTTTGGTTAGCATGTTTTCTTGGCTGTGAGGCGACGTTCTCCTCAACCTTCTCTGATTCTATCTCTTGACCAGATTTTTCGCCTGACTTTGCTTCACCACTTTTCTCAGCCTTATCACCTAACACAATGTTACACCATTAGGGCTCCCCAAATATACGCACCTGTCACAATAAACTACCAAGCTCTTCTCCAATTCCCTCAAAATAGATGTACCTAGTTATCAAGCGAGAAACCACACAGCTCGACTACGAATGCACCTTCGACAATACCTGGAATATTGTCCGAAAGCTGCAGCTTCCCTTGACCTCTGACACCATACACATCCTCAGAAAGCGCAACCTGTTGAGCCTTCCATCTCGTTGCATATATCTTGAATGTACGACCAAGTCCAATCAGCATTAGAAAATTCCCTGCTTTCCTCAACTCGTCAAGTTTCTGAAAGAATGTCCTATGATAACTCCGCTGCCTAGCTTCCGAGTTCTTTTTCCCATTCGAATTTGTGTCACCCACATTTCCCTTCAGAAATATGCAGACCTCATGAAAACCTCCAACATGAGAAGGATGAAATACGCCGTTTTCAATAATCTCTTCAGCTGCCCTGACTACTCTCAATAGTGACTGGTTGTCATTACTAATCGAATCCCCAATCACCACAAGCAACGGCTCCAGTAATCTTGCTACTACAGACTGAAATACTTTAGACGGATTTGGGTGTGACGCAATGGTTCTGGAAAATCCTTCTACAATTCCACTAACCAATTCTACATCAGAAGGGTCCTTCTCAGACACATTCCTACCATCTGGCCTCAAAAGATTAAGAGCTTCACAGGTTAAAGACACCCAGCTATCTAGATTCGACCTGAAAGGACGACTATACTCTCTAAATAAGACGGAAACTACTTCAATCAACTCTAGCTTTAGAGTTTCTGATAACGATACTGAAATACAGGAAGTAAGTGGGCGCATTAGTGACGGAGAAACGCCCGTAATATGGTGCAGATAACCTGACAACAAACAAAACTTCAAAATCGACCAGTAGCGAGAATCCAAATGAGCAGGAACGTCGCTCTGCTCTCCCGAGTGAGAGGCTGATGCTCCGGGTTTGCATGACTTAATAAGTGCTGTTTGCACCCACTCCGACAGGAAGCCAATGACTTGAGGCATCTTTATCCAAGCAGAAGCAGACTTCATTTCTCTCCCGCCAGCGTCATCCTCCTCATTTCCCTTCGAGGATTCAATAAAACTCATAACTAGCTCAAGTTTCCTGCAAGCAAGTCGTAAATTCAGGGATGACTAAAAAAGACACACGCATTGGAGGAAACGATCATACTTCCCAAACTAAACTTCAATTCCCAACCTCACTGACTCCACCACAAAGGAACAAACCTGGCCACCGGGGTAGTCGAAAGCCGCAACGCTTGCACAAGCTCCAACCGCGTCGCAACACTGTCCCCCATAGCGACGTCCGCCATCGCTTCCAAAACGCAACCCAAATACCCCCAAAACCCTAAAACCCTAAACCCTGCAATTCCATCACAAAAACTCCATCTCTCACCCAAACCTTAAGTACCATCCCTCCTCAACCACGATCACCACCCTCCACCCACGTAACCACCAACAAGCCCCTCAAACACCACAAAGTTCAAATCCTCAAACCCCACTTCCACAATCTGCCAGAGCAATCTGGAAAACTCATCAACACTACCGAGGCTCAAGGAGTGGAACCACAACATCCAAGTGGGCCATTACGCGAACTGAATTGCATCGATTGAGTGCAGCAACCACTAGAGCTGAGAGACGAACTTGGTTCCTGCGAATGCAAGGAGGAGCTCTCTCGGTTTCCAATCAAATTCCTCTCCGATTGTCACAGAGTGTTGGTTTTTCTCGAGTTCTTCCGATTGAGGGATCAGTGTGGGTGTGTCGAGGACATCGCAACCTGCAGGTCGGGGATGTTGGGAGATGGCGATGGTGGTGGGGAAGATGCATTTTCTGCTCACCATCGCTGGTGGGCTTCTCTGGGTTCTAGGGTTTAGGGTTTAAGGCCTCTGCCTCTGGGAGGCCGGAAAACCTAAAGGCGTCATGGCACCTGAAACCAATCGTGTCTCTCAAGTGGGTTTCTTCAGTGGCTGAAATCTATGAGATTTTGGAGGATTGATAGACATGTGTCGTGCTGGAGCCGGTTTTTTTCTGCAAATTGGAGGCGGGCGGGAGGTTTTAGCCGGCTTGCGAAGTCGGGAGGGCGTTGCGCTAGAATTTCAGGTTATGTGTGTGAGTGCGTGAGAGGAGGAGGTTGAATCTGGAGCTTCGTCAAGCGTGAGCTCATTCTGCTCATCGTCCCGCGTGGAGGAAGAGAGGTTCTAAAGCTGAAGCATGGTGTGTCCTGGAAATTGAAGAGGAGAGTGCGGTTGAGCATCGAGCGTCAGTTCTGGTTTTTAAGGTACGTTTCTTTGCTTTGAAGTTGTCTATGGCCACTCTGTCTTCGGCTGCTGTTTTGTGCCTGTTTCGTTGAGTGGAGTGACTATGTCAGTGACGGACGAGCGCAGATTCTACGACGTGCTTGAATTAAGGTATTTAATCTGGTGTGGCTGAGGATCGGAATATCAGTAGGCGTTAGCAGGAGAAGAGTGCCTTTGGTTGCTCTCTGTTGTAATTTGAAGCACTCGGACTTCTTGATTGCGGGATTTTTAGTTTCTGATGTCCAGTAGTTTTTCCTTAAGTCGTCTTTTCCAGATCAACAAGGATATTGTGGCCCAAATCACCTACGCCACTCTTGCTGGTGATATTGTTCTCACCTCTGCCTACGCTCACGAACTTCCCCGGTATGGTCTGAAGGGTGGTCTCACAAACTACGCTGCAGGTAGTTTCTCAATTCTGTTCGAAGTGTGTGATCA
Organism: Ceratodon purpureus; assembly: GCA_014871385.1. Classification (NCBI taxonomy): domain Eukaryota; kingdom Viridiplantae; phylum Streptophyta; class Bryopsida; order Pseudoditrichales; family Ditrichaceae; genus Ceratodon; species Ceratodon purpureus. The sequence continues at coordinate 15,764,698 of CM026429.1, forward strand.
AATTCTAGGGTTTAGGGTTTATCAGAGTTCATGACTCTGGGATCATTTCATGCGACAGAGGAAGGGCTCTTGATGTGATTCGGTGGGGTTTGGAGGAATTGCATGCTGTGGATGTTGGTGACTGCGTAGCGGAGCGGCAATGGGGAAGCAGTGTGAGGTTTGCAAGGCCGCCGAGTCCAAGTACAAGTGCCCGTCTTGCTTGACTCCCTAGTAAGTCACAACACGCTTCATTTGATCGTCATTTTATCGTATTACATGTCTCGTGCGAGGTTTGAGATGGAGTCTTCGTTGCTGTTCATCTGGAAGGTTTAGAGCACTGCAACATGTTCCTAGAATGTGTGATATTTAAATTGGAGACTTTCGTTTCTGGAACCGGGCTTTGCATTTTGGATTTGTTGGTATGAGTGAGGTGTGATTTTGTACATTCAGGGTTTCTTTTTTTGTGTTTTTTTTCCTCATAATTTTAATGTTGTAGTGTGAATTTGTGACTGAATAGATTGCTGTGGTTGTGGGGATTTCTTTTGCAGCTGCTCCTTGGGTTGCTATAAGAAGCATAAAGGTATGAGCAGGCTGTGTTTTGTGTTTTTTCAATTGACGGATTTTGTAGAGAGATGCTTTGTTATGATGTGCATGCACTGAATTTAAGTTCCTAGATTCGGAAACTGTTGCAGGTTGTGGTCGCGGCGAAAAAAAAAAAACTTAGATCATGAAATTGGAATCATTGGCCATTTAGCCTCACATTGTTGTACTGTGTTGTACAGAAGTACCATGTGCAAAGTCGGATGCGAACGGGATCAAAGCTGGTAGGTCCTCCCGTTTTTTGCTTTATAGCAGTCACTGATCACTTTACTAATGCTTGATATGCACAGGGTTGGTCTACTTAAGTTTAACTGGTCAATAATTTTGCCTTCCAATAACAGAGAGCAAAGTTGAGGAGCAACCAGCTGCATCGATAGCAGAAGATGATGAATCTAATCACCGGTTGAAACGTTCACAGCTCGAGGCAGTTGGTACTCTTCTTTCTGCCCTTTTAGATATGCCAATTTTCCTCTATTTATAGTTGTGCCCTTTTCGTCGTAATGTTTGATACTTCAGTCTTGTACAATATGGTGTATGGGAACCGTCCAGTGTTGATCTCAGAGGAGTGCTTCCATGGCATCATCATGAATCAAGTTGCTAAATCACAGTAGAGCATGAACCAGATGTGAAAAACTACCTTAAGTACCCTGATCGAATTTTTAGCTCGATTGGTACTGATAGTAAACTTCCTGTCGACTTGCAGCTGCCTCAGAGGAACTCCGTAAGATGCTGAGGGATCGTGAGTTGCAGGAGCTTATCACTAAAATCGATTCCTCACCCAATCCCAAATCGGTGAGTTGGCAATTATCTAACGAATTTGGTTATCGTCATCTTGCTAAATATGCTTTTTAAATATTGAGGGAGGAGTGCTTCCACTTAATGACACATGGAGTTAAATCCATAGCTTGTACTGTTGGAGTTCATGCTACTTATTTGCACTACTTATATCAATCTGAACCTGAAAACTTTGTGTAATGATGTTACTCTGCAGGAACTTGAGAAAGCGATGGAAGGACCCGCATTCCGAGAGTTCACAGACAAGGTACTTCGAACGTCCCAGTGTTACTACTTTCTTTTAAAAATCAATCAAAGATAAAGGTCATGACAAACACATCATGGGCGCATTCTCAATTCCTAGTCAGTTGTGGACATGTTGATCTGATGTGGACTACTTTATGTACCTGTGTGCAGCTGTTATCGGTTATAAGCCCTATGGATGAAGCATCCGTGTAAATGAACCGAGGGCTGTATGGATGGGCATTACCTTCTCAAGGTGTTGCTGAATGTGTTGGTACATTAGCCTGGAGATAGTCTGCTGAAATGGGTCACTCACGGCGATTTGTGTTGATTTAGTCTTAATTTGGTAGTAGTGAAGGGATGGTTTTCTTGCTCTAGACCCTGATGCAAGTGATTGCATGGAGGCAAAATTTTGTAGGTTAGATTTTGAGTAGCAAATGAGAGGAGGGTGGAGTTATGATTAGAGCCAGGATGTGAAAAAATTATGATTAGATGAGTAGGAAATTGTATCATTTTTCTTTGAAATAGAATTGCTTTAAAACTAAACAAAAGTACAGTCGGGTACAACATGCCTACAAATTTTTCCTTGGAGGAAGTTTTTACATGAAAAGCTTGAAAATTCATTGTGAAATCAAAAATGACCTGATTTGAAAGGCGTAAAGTGTTTTGGAATCACATCGGCGTGTACTACAATATTGTTATAAAATATCAATACCTTTTTGTGATATCATTCATCATATTACAATTACTTTATACATCACCTACCATTACTACTCCTACCTTTTGTTTCAATTACAATGTACATTTCAATTGCAAATTGAAAATGAGCTTACGAAGTTGTTCTTGGAATACTTTAGTAAGCATGTTGTACCCAATTGTACAATCACTGTCAAAATGATGAAGTCAATAGATGATTACTAAGTAATGACAATTCATACATAAAGTCCTTTGCTAAATGATACCAAATACACTTGAAATTTAGACATAGGGATTGGTTAGTAAATTTTCTATAAAGTAATTCATAAAGACTTGGCACCAATATTATAGTATGAGTATAATGTACCTTACGAGTCAGAACATCTCGTGTCAGAGCAAGGTCTTTACGTTGGGTAAGGATCATAGGGCAGGGTCTTATGCAAATAAGAGGCCTACCCTCGGTTTACCGGCCTCAACGTGCCCCTCATTTGTGTAAGGGCTTGCCTAGCGATCTTTATCCTACACATAAAAGATTGTCTGATTTTGAAATTTCAAGAATTGTTCTAAATTTTTTTATAAAATTAAAGAATTAAAAAATGTCACAAAATCAAAATCATTGTCTAATCAATTTCCAATATAAATATTACATCAATTAAATAAAGATATATTTTGTGATTGTTCTTTTAAAAAAGTTTTTCATAAATACCTTCAAATGTTTATAACTTTATATTCTAATGATTATATATGTATAAAATTTAAGGAAAATTTTACATGAATTTTTATGTTATAGATGTCAAATGACATTTTTGAACTGAAATTAATATACCACAATATTTCATTTTAATAACATGGATGTATATATATGTCAATTCATCCATTTAAATAATATATGTTATATCCATAGTTTATTTATGTAATACTTGAATATTCAAATAATATATGGAATACAATATTCAAATGCCGTAATAAAACTACTTGGATATTGTTTTAGTAAATATTTTTTTCAATTTTTGAGAAGATTCATGTTTAAGAGTATATAAGAATGACTATTAATAAATAATGATTACATCTTCAACTATAATATTTTAACTTTACGCACTATAGTTTTTATTAATAAAGTAATATTTATACAATGTACATTAATGGTTATTGCAACTCGCAAGAAATTGTATGCCATAAATATTCATATGAGATTTTTTTCAAAAAAAAATTATTGAGTTAAATATTTTATTCTATTTTTTTAAATACGCATGTTTTGCATTGTTATAACATCAAAAACTTCACCTATATATCAATTAATAAAATCCTATTAATTAAATGATTTTGATTTCTTTTTTTTTATTGTTTTATATGTCATGCAGATGTTTTACATTTAAACCAACAGTTTTTTCATAAAAATTAAATCATCATAAAAAACAATGTAAATTTTGAAGTATAACTTTACTATTTAAATGTTTACTTTAATGTACCTTGAAAACCCTTAAAAATGGAACTCATTTAAAGGCTTCAACCTTTAACATTACTTCATACTTTTAATTCGTATTTCATCCATTAGTGCCAAAAAAATCACTTCGGCAAGTTTTGGCATTACTAAATAAATAAACACATATTTAATGAAAATCACATATACAACTTTTTAGAGGCAATTTTGGTGGATCATAATTTCCTTTCTAGAAAGACAGATTTTGAGAAGGCTTTTCAACTTGTCATTTATACTCTTCAAAAGGCATTTGGCAACTTGATTATAGTTTTCTTAAAAATAATTCAAAACTATAAATTTAAAGCGTCTAAATATTTGCAAATGACAATTGGAACATTAAAACATTCATCAAATGATGGAGATAAAATAAAATAAAATAAAAAATTCTACAATTAGATTTTGTAGTGTTTTTTGTTCAACAAAGAATGAATCGAAAGTGGGTGTCGAAGCAGAGGTGAATGACTCTTTTCACGTGTACCAAAAGTATGAAATAAGCGTATATTTAAACCATGAATTGAGTCAATTGAAATCTGCAACATTTAAAGTTTGTGAAAGACTTACTCAAGGAGTGCCAGAGGCAAACTCTATGGCAAAGTCAAGTGGTTCTCAGGAAGCATGGCCTATTAAAAAATGTCATGCAATTAAGGCATTTGGGCATAATATTTTTGCATCGGTAAGTTAGAATCCATTGTATACTTTAAAAAGTGTCTTTAATTTGGTTTTACAGTACCAATTGAATTTAATTTTATGTAAACGAAAGTTTAATTTTAACACCAATTGGATTTAATTTTATGTAAACTGAAATTAAATTACAACCACGGCTGAACTTAAAGGCAACATCTTCAAAAATCTCATGGAATTTAGGCTTTTACACATAAATTTTTGCATCACTAAGTTAGAATCCACTCTATCATATTATAAAGTGACTTTATAATATGTCTTGTATTTGGCTCTAAAGCGTTAATTGGATTTAATTTTGGGATTTAATTTTGTGGATTTAATCAATATCGTTCCATTCTGAATCATATAACAATCCTCCTGGGAGCAGTTCAAGTTCCACTAAGGCCTTTACGTGTCCACCCTTGCTGCCACCACCACCACCACCCCTTGATCCTCCGTCATGTGCACCCTTGCTGCTGCCACCACCACCTCCTAATCCTCCGTCATGTGCGCCCTTGCTTCCACCACCACCACCTACTGATCCTCCGTCCTGTGCACCCTTGCTGCTGCCACCACCACCTCCTGATCCTTCGTCCTGCTGCTTCCACCACCACCTCATAATCCTCTTACTGCCACCACCACCCTCTGCTCCCCCGTCCCGACCCTCCACCCTTTTGATATTGATTAAAATATAGTTATGATTGTACTGAAGGACCACATCTTCAAAAATGACATGCAACTAAAGATTTAGGCATAAATTATTGCATCAAAAACTTAGAATCCACCTCATATTACACAATGTCTGAAGCTTTATTCAACTTTAAAGAGAGATCACCTTGGATGTTTGGAAAAAAAAGTCGAGGTTTTACGTGGATTAAGGTGGATAATTGGCCTTGTTCAAAGGTAGGGTTTCCATTAACTGAAACAAATGAACTTTGTAAAGTTTCTATTATAAAAATGAATTTTTGAAGATAAATTACACCAATAAAATATAGATATTTTTTAGAATAATTATTTTTTGTGAAATTTGTTTGATTTATATTCAAAATTAATTATATTTTTTTTCAAGTAATCATTTGTATTTAAGATTGTAAATGATTTTTTTACAATTTTTAAAAGGATAGAAACGTTTAATGACATCATCAAAATTTGTATTGATTAATTAAATCATTTCTTCAATTGTATACTAGATTTTTATTTATATTCTAATTGGAATAATTCATTTAAAATTCATTATTTAAATTAATTATGTTAACTCTTTATTTTCATATATTTTATAAGACTTTTTTAATTTGTGTTTTAATTTTTTAAATGTCTAAGATTAAAAAAATCAATCAAGATTAAATTTATAATTTGCATTGTGACACAATATACAAAAGCATATGTACATTGTATTAAAAGTTATATAAAAATTGTCAAAAGAGTTTGAAAAGACCCAGAAACAATTTTTCAAGTATAAAATAAAATTGATACATTTTCAAAAAAAGTATAATTTAAATTTTCTAAAAGGTTCGTTGTAGAATTGTTGACTAATTGTGGGCTGGACGTGGTATTTTACAAATGTTAATGTAAATTTGAGAGCTATTCAAATTTACCATCATCTATAGGACGTATTCAAATATATATACATGATACTCATCAACTTTTTTTGAACATTAATACAACAAACACGACAAATCAAAACTTAATGCACATCAATCCTTTAGACCTTTGAAGGTGATGGCAAACTGTGCCTTGATCTAATTTTGCATACAGTCAGTGGCGGGCTCACTCTGGGAATGAATCATCTAATTTGATCTGATTTTGCATTCAGTCAGTGTTGGCCCACCCTCGGAATGAGCAACGACCATTTTTATTTTTGGCGTGAGTGGATTACCAATGGGAGCTCTTCAGTTCTCGCTCACTTGCAACAGCTTATTCCAATTTTGTGAAGCCTTGGAAATTCTCATAGCTTTGAAGGTATAAATATGGAAGAGGATTCTAGTTGTGGAATGTGCAAAGTAGAGCTTGGCTCATAATTGAGCAACCCCTTGACCACCCATACATGGCATGGGTATTTATATCGTGTCAGCCCCATAAATGACATTGTAATGCACTTGATCCCTTCTGCATTATGGATTCCCTCGGTTTCAAGGGTACCCAACGTTTCCTCCTTTGCTGTATTTCTACTACTTTGCTGTATTCTAGCTCCTGGAGGACAATAGTATGAACTATTTTACAATTCGGAGTCATCACTGTATTGAGTTGCTTTTGTAGATAATCTTTTGGTGGTGCCATTTTTAATGCTAATGTGACCCCTTAGCTGCGCTAACTTTTTTCCGGAAATCCCTAAGAATTCCCATGTACATTTGATCTCATTCTCGAATTGCTAAAGGAGAAGGGACAAGCAGCTATGGACATCTCGCGTAGCAGAGCGATGAAGAGATTGGGGCTCTATTTCGTCTTGATTTTGCTTTTCTCTCCCTCTTCAGAGGCTTCGTTGTCGAGGTGGTTTGCGCTTGGTCCTGCACCAGCGGAGCCGGATCCTCCTCTCCGCTCCCGGCCCACAGACTTTGACATTGAGACAGGGCAGATTTTAAGCTCCAGAGGGAAGGATTTGGTGGAGGAAGCGCGGCACGATTCGTGTTGGCACAGCGCGTACTCGCGTTTACTGTCTTCTTGCCGAGAGATCTTGAAGGACGAGGAGAAGAAAGCGCGGTTGGCATTGTGGCTGATGAATTGTTTTTTGAGGGTTTCGGAACGAGACGCAATTTATTGCCCTGAATCCGTTCCTATTTCCCAGTGTACGAGTGGGCTGAGTGATCACACGAATGCCATCTTCTTGGCCTTCTTTATCGACGCCGCCTCCATCTGCCACCACCTTCAGTACGTGATTTCTTCCCTCTGCCATATCCTTCAATTTTGTGCCCTGGTCTTCAAACTCCGAATGCATCAATTTGCTTCCATTTCGCTTTCATCGAATTCCTTTTCTGTTGACTCAGGGCTTCCGCAATTGTTGATGGTAGTATTTCTACTACTTTGCTGTATTCTAGCTCCTGGAGGACAATAGTATGAACTATTTTACAATTCGGAGTCATCACTGTATTGAGTTGCTTTTGTAGATAATCTTTTGGTGGTGCCATTTTTAATGCTAATGTGACCCCTTAGCTGCGCTAACTTTTTTCCGGAAATCCCTAAGAATTCCCATGTACATTTGATCTCATTCTCGAATTCTCATAGCTTTGAAGGTATAAATATGGAAGAGGATTCTAGTTGTGGAATGTGCAAAGTGGAGCTTGGCTCATAATTGAGCAACCCCTTGACCACCCATACATGGCATGGGTATTTAGATCGTGTCAGCCCCATAAATGACATTGTAATGCACTTGATCCCTTCTGCATTATGGATTCCCTCGGTTTCAAGGGTACCCAACGTTTCCTCCTTGCCCGGCTCTGTTTTGAAGCCATTTTATTAGTTATACCCTTCTGAATTCACAACTAAGTGAGATTTTTGTATTTTTGTATTTTTTTTTTTTCACAAAGATTACATTTGAGTCATACAACAACTCCACCGTTGGGATCCCATGGAAAGTTCATAAATTGAGTGCTATGTAGAAATATGTGAAATGGAGAAATTTGTGAGCTTTTAGACCCAAACCGACTAAAGAATTTTTTTGAAGGTCCTAAAAGCATGGGATGAAGTCAAATTTTTTTTATGGATATGCCCAACTTAGTTTCCTACATGGAAAAAAATAAGGGCAAAGCTTTTGGGATAATGAACATTAAGTCCCCATTTTTACCATTTACCCTATGCCGTTTAGGCAATACCAAAAAAAACTTTTGCTGCAACTTTGAACATTATAATCTTGCAAATGATAAACATCCTACGGTTGAAAATTCCATTAATACTTTTATAGAGGATGAAGTACAAGATCCTACAGTTGAATGTCTAAAAAAAGCAAAAAAATTGGTCTTAACCGTCATTCCCCTAAAGTGGTCAATAATGACAGTTTTGGAATTTAGAGCTTCTAAAAACGGCTGGATTTTTAGGGATTAGGTCCTTCTTTTTAGCCTTCTTTTCATCCTTCTCATCCTTCATATTTTTCCATTTTTTTTTCCTTTTTTGTTTAGAATGTTGACTTTATCAAACAAACTTGATATATAGTAAGATAGAAATCATTCCCAATTTTTTTGAAATTATTGTATGTCTATTTAAAACAAATACTTAAATAAGACTTAAAAATATGACATTATAAGTTTTGAAGATTTTAGTTTAAAATTTACTTTTCAATTCATTCTTTGTAACAATATGTAAAAGTCAAAGTCTTAAAATATTAAATGGATATGCAAATATTACAAAAACTTTAAGAGAAAAAATGAATGTCTCTTTAATTGGAATAATATTAGGATATAATCACATCAATGCTGCGATTTCAATATACCAGTCTTTTTACCAATGTGGTCGGATAGAGGTAATGTTTCAAAATGTGCACCTCTAAACTTAACATGTTGAGACCTTCATGCCCCAAAATGAAACCACCAAACCCTGTACCTCCAATAGTCATAGGTGGAGGAGTTAAATGAAGAACAACACTAGTGTCCATGGGTTCATACTCGTTGTCTGCAGGCATGGATGCATCTTGAGTTTAAATATAAATTGTAACTACAACTAATTTCGTGTGATCTTTTAAATCTTGAATATTCTATTTTTTTATTTTTTATTTTTTATTTTCCAAACAATATAGATCTAATGTCTTAATGAATCAGATTTTTTTTAATTAATCTAAGCAAATGTAAGTAAATTTTTTGATGCCAAATTTGTAATAGCCCCCATTCGAGACCTTAGTCAGTAAGTTTCATGGTTTGTAACCTCAAAATTATCTCAAAATCATTTTAAAAAGTATGAAATAATGTAGTATCATTGCCATAGCCTGTAAAAAAATGATAACCATCTTAATCATGATATATTGATTTAATTAATATTAAAAATTTAATTCAATTAAATATTTAATATATTTCAAAATAAGAAATAAAGTGATTTCATGAAACTGTAAGTTTAAATTGGAAACACATAATCATGTCCACAATAATAAATCCTATAATAATTTCCAAAATATCTGTATTAATCATTTAGTATCAAATATTTATTTATATTTTATGTTGATGATAAAATAATCAAATTATAAAATACACTCTATGTATATTTTCTAAATTACTTTTTTTTACATATTATAAATTCTTATATCATCATTGTGAATATTTAAATATTGGTAAATTCATTTTTTTTATTTAATACTAGAAAGATTTCTGTTTAGGCTAGTTGATTTTTTTCCATTATTTTATAGAAATTCTTCAAACCTTTCATTTTTATTATATAAAGAAATAATGAATCAAGATTTATTTTTTCATCTCCTACCTTAGAATAAAATGATATTTCTATGAACTTTTGTATTTAAATAATGTTGGATGGATTTTCTAATACAACATTCATTTTTAGTTTTTTACTAGAAAGTTGCAAATTTTTATAATAATAGGTATATTTTAGAGTTGGAGGAGAATATAGAGGTCTGCATCTTGTAGTTCGGAATGACATTAAACTACCAGAGGGCCTTTGGGTAGTGTTGGATAGGCTCTTGGCATCCCTCTGGGATGACCGGGGTTCGAATCCCTATGCCGCCCGGGGCTTTACGACCATTGATCCACCCAATCTTGGTGAGGAGTCTCTTGACCTTGTTGTATGGGTACCCTTTAAAAGTCCTAGGGGTGGAGAACATGTCCGTTCTTCCTGATGGTAGTAGTTAGCTCTAGGCTAGGTAGTTATAGTGTTACTATAGTGTCCATCCTCGAAAAGGGAGAGTAGTTGTGTCACACTGTCTCCATGTCCTGTGGGCACCGAGTCACTGGCACTATGAACGGACACTTTATTCACGCCGGCCCGACTGGGCTGGTGTTTCTATCTATCTATCTATCTATCTATCTATCTATCTATCTATCTATCTATCTATCTATCTATCTATCTATCTATCTATCTATCTATCTATTTGCATCTTGTTACTTATTTTAGAGCGTGGTTACCTATGTATATATATTATAAAAAATCAATGTAATAAATAACCAATAACCATTAAAATTTACTATAATTGAAGTACAATAAATTGTTGGTAATTATGTTATAAGTTGTCTTTTACATGCCTATGTGAATACAATATGTGGCCAACAACCACCTAGTGTTGCTATAATTAAAGCGCAATAAAAAGTTTGCAATATCATAAGTTGTTTTTCATATGCAAATTAAGTTAGAAAATAATATTTTTGTTATTTTTAACCTTAAAGGTCCAAGAAATCCTTTGTAATAAATAATGTACAATTGTATTTGGAATGTTTCCACGTTTCAAAATGGATTTTAGATCAAAAGTCAAATTCAACATTATGCAAAGATGGTTCTAATGAACTATTGGAGGTTTTATTTGTATTTTTTTTAACATGCTTATTCTACTATCTCCAAAGGACCGTTCCCATGCAACATACTTGGAACAAGGATTTCCTTGAAAAAAATAACCATCCAGTGATAAAACTTTGAGTGAGAAACTCAAATCAATTTATATATTAAAAATGACTCATTATAATTTCTTATAAGTTATTAAAATAATTTTATGTAAATACCTATATTTGGTATTAACCTAACCCATTCTTACATACAAATCATCCACATACAAATGCTCTATATTGACAACCACATATATACTTCTAGTAAGTGACCAATCACTACTCATGTTTGGTTCAATTGGTTCAAACTCCATATCTAAATCATTTCACACAAATATTCCTAAAGGGATGGCCTCCCCGCATTGATTCTAAAATGTTATGCTCCAAAACAATGTCAATACTAATAAACTGCTACCTGCAAAATCCGTAAAAATAAAAATAAATTCATTCATGCCGGCCTGCCAACAAGGAAGACTGAGCTCCTCCCAACCATGCTTATCCAAGGCTGACATCACCTCTTTAACGAATAAGAAACGTGCCAATTCATATGCGACTGGAACTCCCCAAACCCTAGTGTGAAAGCAACCCACGGTACCATAAACTCCCTGTTCTCACAGCAGAACAGCATGAATCAGACTCTCCCACATACTGTGTTCACTCAATACCTAGGCCTTACACCGGCTTCACCTAAGTAACACTTGGGCAGGTATCTTAAAAAGCTGATGGTGGTTGAGTAATGCGGTGCTGATACTAGTGTTCATACCCAGGAAAGTATCTCTTAAAGCGGATATGGCATCCACCAGATCCGCAACCGAGACGCCATCGCCACTTTCCATTTAATATCTTCCTCATAATTATTTTCGATACCATGTTCATACTTGGGCTAATACTGATGTGATACATGGGATATAACTAGGGGGGTATATGTTTTGCGAGGGGTTCTCCACTCGCAGTGGCAGATTTCAACGAAGACGCCATAGCCAGAGGCAGGAATGGTTCGTACGCACGAGCCAGTTTCTTTGACCCGCTCAACACAATTGGCGCCACACTTTAGGCTCGCATTCTGTGCGAGTGGGATCCTGGCACTGGCAGAGAGCAGCAATCACGAGCGGAGCGCCGAATGGCAGGTTTCGTGTGCAACGTGACGAGTTTCATCATTTTGTTGTCTTGTTTTGTTTCGTTCGGGGACGCGCTTGGTTACAGACTGTCGGTAATCGGCAGAGGGAGATAGGAAGGGAGGGAGAAGCTATTCGGTGATGATGCTGCGGTAGGTGTGAATTTCGGCGCCGGCTTGTGAAGTCAAGTGGAGGTTCCAAGTGGATGTTGTTGTCGGAAGCGTACTATTTTGCTAGAATTTGAGGTTATGTTGGAGAGAGGAGGAGGTTGAAACGGGAGCTTTGTCAAGCGTGAGCTCATTTTGCTCATCGATTTGCGCGGAGGGGAGTGTGTCGAGGTGGAGCCGGTTTTTCTCTGCAAATTGGAGGCGGGCGGGAGGTTTTAGCCGGCTTGCGAAGTCGGGAGGGCGTTGCGCTAGAATTTCAGGTTATGTGTGTGAGTGCGTGAGAGGAGGAGGTTGAATCTGGAGCTTCGTCAAGCGTGAGCTCATTCTGCTCATCGTCCCGCGTGGAGGAAGAGAGGTTCTAAAGCTGAAGCATGGTGTGTCCTGGAAATTGAAGAGGAGAGTGCGGTTGAGCATCGAGCGTCAGTTCTGGTTTTTAAGGTACGTTTCTTTGCTTTGAAGTTGTCTATGGCCACTCTGTCTTCGGCTGCTGTTTTGTGCCTGTTTCGTTGAGTGGAGTGACTATGTCAGTGACGGACGAGCGTAGATTCTACGACGTGCTTGAATTAAGGTATTTAATCTGGTGTGGCTGAGGATCGGAATATCAGTAGGCGTTAGCAGGAGAAGAGTGCCTTTGGTTGCTCTTTGTTGTAATTTGAAGCAGTCGGTAGTTGAGAGGTTGGGAGGGCGGTTTGCTAGAAATGGAGGCCGGGAGAGGACAAGTTTGAATAGGATATTCATCAAGCGTGAGCTCATCCTCCACATCGTTTCGCGTGGAGGAGAATTTCTGTAGCTCTGGACGGTGGTTTGTGGAAATTGGAGGTAGAAGGAATGTGTAGGAGTATTTGAGCATCGAGTGTCAATTCTGGTCTTGTTGGTTAGAGAGATTGTGCTTTTCAAGTTCTTTCTCTTCGGAAGTTGTATGTGACCATCGGTCTCTTGGATTTTTTTATTTTTTTATTTTTTGTCGAGGAGAGTAACCCTTCAGTACAGAGTTTACGTAAAATTTAGGCGTTTAGATTTGGCGTGACTTGGGGATCGTACGATCAGTTTCTGGTAGCAGGATACGAGTACCGTGTTGAACCGTTGGTTGCTCTTTGTTTTAATTTGAAGTAGTAGAGTGCAGAGTTTTGAAGTGTCCTATACTCTAAAGCCAATGGGTACTTAAGCGGATTGTCACACGGTGATGTCCTAGGTTCTTCGTTGCTTTTGGAAAGTGCCGGGATGATTTCCACATGGAATGTCTCGGGAAAGTGCCGAGAATCTTTTTGGTTGTTTTAATTGATCTGGTTCGGGAAAGGGACTATTCGTCGATCTGGTGTAATATATTGTGTTTGCGAAATGATGCTTGATTATGTACTGATTGATTTTGCAACCGCAATTGGAACTCTAGTTGTCGTACAGTCTATGTTATCACTGAAGTCTTCATAAGAGTGTGTTACTTCTGTTATTTTTTCCTTGATCAGAGTGGGATAACAGTACCTGCATTGTTTTACTGAGTTCCAGCTTCGAAGTTTTTATTTCCCTTTCTGGAATGAGTTCTTGTACCGATGTGATTCTTATTCCAGAACCCCTTGTAGCTTATGTCTCATTTCGTGGTGGATGAGTCCAGTTGCTATTTAGCGTTCGGAAGTTTTCATTGACTCTGTTATCCTGTAAGTAAGATAGTTTCTTAGGTGTTCCATTTCTTAGGTGGGCATATTTTGGGAGTAGTTAGGATGACACATTCCCTCGAGTTAAGATGTTGAAGTCTTCTTTCCTTTTCATATAGAAATTGCAAGTCAATTTGTTTATGATTCGATGATTGGATTTATTGCAGCTGTATCGTCAGGCATCTGTAGAGCTCATCGACAATATGGAGGTCAGCGGCGGAGCTGGAGATTTCAAAGTTGCAGGTGTTCCGACCTATGGAGGTCAGTATGTCAAGTATACTGTGGCGGGAACCGATTTCGAAGTCACCAGTAGATACAAGCTACCAATTCGACCGATCGGACGCGGAGCGTACGGTATTGTCTGGTTAGAAATTCTTCCTCTGAAACTTAAGGCATATTTGTTTTTGCCTTTATTTCAATGACAACACTGCAGAGATGCTTTCGTCTATTGTATGCACTTCTATTTGATGTTCTCCTCAAAAGTTGCACACGTAGTTTGAATCCTTGGACTTTTCAATGAAGATGTAATAGATAGCATGATTTGCGAGTAAAAACTTCATAGCTGTCACACGTTCCTCAGTATTGATGGATTTGGACATCTGGTACTAGGTCAATTTAATTACAAATCAGTGTCTTTGCGCTTTGGGATGAGAGTACTCTGCATTACTAACACTTAGTTTTGTATATTCCGCACCCTATGAAGTGAGGATGTCTTCATAATCGCTATCCCACATACTGTGGCAATATTGCAGGATACTTGATGTGACTGAACGGTCTCTTACATGTGCAGTGCACTTAAAGATGCGCTTACGGGCGAGGAGGTTGCGGTCAAGAAGATTGGAAATGCCTTCGACAATAGAATTGACGCGAAGCGGACCTTGCGTGAAATAAAACTTCTCCGTCATATGGATCATGAAAATGTATTATTTATTCTCTGCAATTTGATGGTTTCAGTATATCGTACGCCATCATGCTGGAGCATTACATGCTCTTTTGATTCTCCTCTCCTTGTGTTTGTTTGTGAGGACATCCTCACTGGGCACCTACGATTCTAATTGGACTGTGTAGGTCTCCTGGAATTCTGCTCCTTCTTTGATTTCCTTGACAAAGAAATTTGACTACCTTTCTTGCTTGGAGCAGGTCATTACCATTACAGACATCATTCGACCCCCAACTAGAGAGAATTTCAACGACGTGTACATTGTATATGAGTTGATGGATACCGATCTTCATCAGATTATTCGTTCCAACCAATTGCTAACGGAAGACCACTGCCAGGTTGACTAACACTCCTAGGTTTGCACGTTTTGTTGGTCCTGTGAATTTGTAACCCGAGTAGTTTATGTAAACGAACAAATTCAACTGACTTTAGACTTTCAGGAAACTAAAAGCTTCCAAAACCTTGTCAATCATTTTGTACGCTTAGCCGATGCGGAAGTTCAGTTGTTCTAATCACTTAATCAATGAGTACATCCTACCTGAGTAGCAAGCACTGCATTATTTGGCTATGCTGGTTTTTGAGTTGGCGTGTTGTTTATATGGTCATTGTAGATGGAGAAAATATAAACAGCTCGCTTGTTTGAGCCTTCCTTGTTAAGGTGGCCGAAGGTACTAAGATTTGTGGTACTGAATGCAGTATTTCCTATATCAAATTTTGCGGGGCTTGAAGTACATCCATTCAGCAAACGTTTTACACCGGGATTTGAAGCCTACCAACCTGCTCCTAAATGCCAATTGCGATCTGAAGATTGCGGACTTTGGCTTGGCACGCACACTGTCTGAAACAGATTTCATGACGGAGTATGTTGTAACGAGGTGGTACAGAGCTCCGGAGTTGCTCTTGAATTCTTCATCATACACTGCTGCTATTGACATTTGGTCTGTAGGATGCATCTTCATGGAGTTGCTGAATCGAGCTCCATTGTTTCCAGGCCGAGACTATGTGCACCAGCTCCGCCTCATCACAGAGGTATTCCCAGCATCAACTCTCCATAAACCAAATTTTACTTGATTTTCTTATCTGAATTTATTGTTATTATCGAATATTATTGCTTATTTCTGTATCTGCACCAAGGCTGCGTACATTTGATACTGTCTTTTAGATCTCGTAGTTTTGAATTAGGAGGGCTTGGTCTAACTAGTAAACAGGAACACGATTTTCAGTCATAAATCGACATATATTCAGGACTTGGACTGCAACTTTTGCGTTTTTCCTTGAGCATTAACAGAAGTCGCAGTTACTGGTTTGCCAAATTGCCATTGTCATTCGAACCTAAATAGTTATCCTGCAATGTCTTGTCACGAGCTGTTCCACGGTCACTAAGTCTTGTGCTTCTAATGACAGCTCATCGGGACCCCTGAAGACAAAGATCTTGGATTCTTGGTGAACGACAATGCCAGACGGTATGTTAAGCAGCTTCCACGACAGTCGCGTGTTCCTTTGGCCCAGAAGTTCAAAAATATTAATCGTGGTGCTCTTGATCTTATCGACAAGATGCTAGTCTTTGATCCAGCGAAAAGAATAACAGGTATTATATGATCGGAAATTTGATTGTGACTGTTCAAATTTCTGCAATCGATTATTGTGATGAAAACGCTGTTCCACCATAGTGCATTCAGCGAGAGGTAATTTGTTGAGCTAGTTTGTCCTTGGTAGGTATCAGGAAGCAGTCTGGTTGCGTCGTATTGGATTTCAAATGACTCAGGTTTAGGTCGATCTTATAAATATCAAATGTATGTTATCAGACGACAAGAAGATTGTGGTGTTGTTTGCTTTTCTCAGCTGTTTTCCATTCTTGTATGTGGCAGTGGAAGACGCATTGGCGCACCCTTATTTGGCTTCGCTTCATGACATCAATGATGAGCCTGCTTGTTCATCCCCCTTCGAATTCGACTTTGAGGAGCCCTCAATCTCGGAAGAGAACATCAAGGATCTCATATGGATGGAGGCGCTGCTTTGTAGCTCAAACCCTAATGCGATGGTGCACTAGCTCATAAGCCTAGAATTCTCCGAGAAACAAATGACGGGCCATGCCGACATACATAAAACTTGAGCGTTTTGGACTCTTTTTTATTTCGATAGCTTCAATTTCCGACGCACAGTGATCTGTGCGTCGTGTAGTTTTGCAACTAGGCCCTCGAGAGACCACGCCATTAAAGCAGATCGAGATTTCTTGGGCCCTTTTCTGTTTTATCTCTCTGTCTGTAAATTGATACCTACTTATACTCTCACTGGCGTTGTAGCAGACCTTTGGTCATACTCTACGTTAAATTTCCACCCCTGTTCTCATGTACGTTTTCCTAGTTTGCATAATCCTAATTGAAGAGAGTGGTCCTGCAAATGTGAACATTACTGTTTATGTTTTTACTTTTACTTTTACTTTTGCTTTTGATCAATGACTTTGCTTTACTTTGAATTCAAAATAAAATAAAAAGTATATAAGAGTATACTTGACAAGTTGAATTTATATTTTATAACTTGATTTTTTATGTTTTATATTTTATAACAACTATTATATGAACTGATTTTTTTGTTTGAAGTCTATCAAATCATTATGGCTGAAGAGATGGAGGTTTCCTTTGTTGATAAGAAAACTAAAAATTCCATCATGGATGAAGAAGTGAAGGTTCCAAAATGGATTGTAAAATTCATTTTGAGTGACTATTTTTCATATAAAAATGGAGAAGAAAATGATGTTTTGAAAAATCCTTGTCCATGTGAGCGAAAAGAATGTACCAAGTATTTTTGTATTTCATGTGAAACTGGAAAAGTGTGTGAAAGAGTTCATTCTAAATCGAGAACTTGTTCAAATGATGGAAGTAAATATTTACAGGTACGAAAAGTTACTCATCGAACTGCGATAGATTCTGACGAATTAAAAAAATATTGTGGTGAGTCACTTTTAAGAGGCATTCAAACTTATAGATTCAATAATAAAGAGAATATAATATTGCAATCTAAAGATCAACCAGATCTTCTTGGAGTGGAACAATCGGATAATCACAAGGCCAATATTGAAGAATACTGTCAAATATGTAGAAGATCAATAAAAACATGTACACCAAATTATGGAGCCATTTATTGTTCGTTACAGTGTAGGCTAAGTGTATTGAAAGGATTTGGTGGCGTAAGAGATTCAATTAAAGATGAAGGAAGTAAGAATTTGAAAGAAAAAAACATAAATTTCATCAAGGGTGTTCCAAGAAAATTCCGTAGTTTGAATTATAAACCATCAGAAGAAGTTTTAGATGCCGCTGCAATTTTAGTGAGTATGCGTACAAGTAGAATTAGTGATGAAGAGAAACTTCAATTGCAAAGTAAGGTAAAGGCTTTGAAATTCTTCAAAAATTAAATTCAGTCAAAGTAGAATCTCCAAAAAGATCAACTTATCTTGTTTAATTATGTCTTGTTTAATTATGTCAAGATATTTAATAATCCATCTCAGCTCAATATATCAAAATTGTACTGTTGTCATGCTACGGAACATCAAACAAAGCATCTGCTAGAACGTCTACAGTCATCACGGCGATGGCTGGGCAGACTTTCTTATTCCCTTGAACTGGTTTCAGCTGGCGTTGGTCTGAGCATTACAAAAACAGAACATCTTTCGTCCAGAAAATATGAACTACCTCTATATATAGTACCAACTCACAATCTGGGACAACACACTATCATGTAACATGGCGGAGCTGTTAACATTGATCGTAATCTGATCAGAGCTTCATGCACAGTTCTAAAGATTTTCCACCTTCCAAATTCTAACTTCCCTGCGTTCCTGCAAAGTCTCAATATCTACCAAAATTCTCAACTAGACTATTGAACAATCCGGTGCTTGAGCCACAGTGCACAATTAGTCCGAAAATTTTGATAAGACCCTAGTGTAAACAATAACATGTGAACCTCTGAAGATGAATAAGAGCCTGCTCATATACCGGTATTGAACAGAGAATTCGAAGGTTAGCAGGACCTAGTTTGACACCTGAAAAGAAAATCGCTGTTATATATATAGTTCGCACTTCATTCACTATTGAATCTAAGCAAATGCTCTGGACATTTGTGTACCAGTGAACTCCTTCAAGCAGGTGATTGCGAGAACCGCAAATTGTAGGCTTGAAGGAGTGCACCAGCACAAGAATGCCCGCAACAACGTCTGTACTGTCGATACAATTGATCGACCAATATCCAGGAATATGAGCAAGCCAACGGGTCGAGAGTGTGAAGAACACGAAAGTAGCACACAACAAGTACCCACTAAATGCTACCATATGTATACTAAGTTTGAGTGTCTCGTAAACTGCGATGCGCTTATCAACAACTTGCAGTAAAGATATACTCTGCTCCATCACATGTGAAAATTTATGTGGACAGAGTCCTTGCTCAAGAGATTCTCACAACACAAGTGAAACAGGTGTGATATGTCCACAAAATCTATGTCCAATTAACATACACACCCCAACTGCACCTAAGATGAATACGTCGAGTAGATATTGTCGATGCCAGTTTCAGATGTGTGCCTTGACGAACACCTACCCAAGCTCTAATCTGAAGATCCCCGCCTTGGTATTTTCCGGATTATAATTCGAAGAGGACACTAGCTGCTGAGTCAGATTGTCATATTTGATGCGTCGAATCTGCCTCAACTGAATTGACCCCGCAATGAGTAGTACAATATTTTTGTGACTTTATGGTATATGTCACCGTACGTGATCCTCAGCAGGCTAGAGTCCAAACTGCTGATCAGCTCTGTCCGGCATCGTCAGCTGGATCTACAACAAGTTGAGGTCTGTCCCCAGCTCTTCCATCACCAGTTTCCAGATAGGTAGAGCTCTTTCCGGGATTTGTCCGGCTCCAAGTTGCTCATGAGCTCTGTCCTGGTCGAGTTGGCCGATTCTAAAAAGCCAGAGTAACTTCCTTTTGAGAATCTGGACGTGCACTGAATCGAGTCCAGACTCCAGGGATGCATTTGAATACTGGCTCCCTTTTTAATTTAATCCCCCGTTTTTACACGAGGGGCATGCTTGTGCAAGCCGCGGCGAGAGCTGCGTTTCGGGGTCATGGATGCAGTATTCCAGATTGATGTCTTTTGATGCCTGTCAAACGTGACTTGGCCCTTCAAAATATACCTTTCTCTAAATGATTTTTCAAAATATTACAAAATGAAGACACCACTTGAAGTCCTCAATGTAAGCTGCCCTGTCAAGCAATGTTAATACAACACTGATAGGCAATGTTAGTACAACACTACTTGCAAATCAGTTGCTTCTCACTTACCAGTAACTTTGGTGATGTGGAAAAGGTAGTTTTTTTTTCCAATGTGATGTGATGTTTCTTACCCACCATTTTTTGTAATGGCTCAAAATAGGAATGAGAAATGACTAATTTATTTACAGTGCAAGAATATCAAATCATTTGTCATTGTGGGAAAGATTGGAGAGCAAAGTTTATATTTCTTGATGTCAGAGATTGGAGCAGAAGCTGCACCACTCTCCACTAATGCATCACCTTTTTGAAGCAATGCATAGTAACTTCATTGAGTAGATAGCATCTATCCAAAAAATTGTACTACCAAACACTAGTAGTAGGTATTCTAGATTTGAACTTCTATTTTAATGGATCCAATACTAAAGGTAACTCCAAATCATGGTTAATTTTAATTAAGTTTTTTACTTCATTATAAATTCACCATTGACATCCTAATGTGAACCTGCCCTTTAATTGAAATGCAAATTTAAGAGGCCTCTCATAATGAAATTCATAAATTTTCAGAGGCTTCAGAATGAAATTCATATGAGGGCTTCAATCTTGAACACTGGGTGCAAACCCCGGTGCAAGTTGCGTTTCGGGATCATGGATGTTCCAATAATAAAATAAGCATGTAAGCATGTGCCCAGATCACATGCATCAACGTTGCTCAGATTGTAAAGCACAATAACACAATCCAATGGCATTTTACAAAGAACGAGGAAAATTAGAATTTACTCATGCTGCATAACCTGACACACGCTTGCAGGACACTATCAAGTAGCGATTGACGAGGTCTTCTGGGACCTAGACACCATAAAATCTCAACTGAAATCGTGGCTCTAGTTTGTTTTCTTGCAGCCGCGTCTGCTAAAGCTTTCATTGTCATTTCCACGCACTTGCAGCAGCGTGACTTTTTCAAGCGACCGGATTCAGGAATTCTCCCCAAGTCCCAACTCCCAAGGTAATCGGTTTACATCATGACAAAATACCACGCACTCCACTACGATATGTCGTGAGCATCTGAATAATTTCCCACTCATAGCTTCCACGAGTCCCTGACAATTGTGATTCTGTGACGTCAAAGCAAAGGCCTATCCGAATAAAATCTTCCTGGATAGCGCATTCGAGTCGCCATCTACGACATAGTCCTGTTCCAACCTTCTAGATAATATTCAGTCCAGTTTGGCAGTTTGCTGTGACCAACACCGCCTCATCGTCAACACTCAACAGCTCACGTCCCCGCCATAGCTTTCCACATCTGGAGACGATCCTTTGAATGTGCTCTAGAAAAAGCTGCTTCTTGAGGAATAATCGACCATGTGATACTGTACCATACTGAACAGGTGGGGCGGGGGAGCGACAAACTCCCTTGGCAGTCCCGGGAAAAGCTCATTCGTCCTCTCGTCGGAAAAAGTGGGATACGCCGGGACTGGTATGCGGCCAAATCTTGAGATTCGAAAACCAGGATCGGAGAAAGATCTACCCACATGACATGCACTTGACTGTATCGTTGAGCTCGAGGCCCAAACAATGATCCACGCTCACACAGCCAATTGTTTTTGATGGAATCCTGCCCACCTTCAGAAAACAGAACTACAGGATGATATTATTTCTAGGCTCAGATGATGTACAAATGATTCACGAAACACAAAATGGCACTCTAAGGAGCACATCGGGCAGAGTGATTTAATTTCACACGAACGACTTATGTGACACCAGACATTTGTAAAGGCGGTTGCTGCACATCTCGTTCCCCTTCTGAGTCTGGCTGCTCCGAGTCAAAATAGGATTCCAGAATCGCAAGCCGTTCTAAAGCATCAAAATCAGCACGCAGCCCAATAAAGGCACTGCCTATTCTAGCACAGCCAGTTTGGGGCCAACGACAACTTTCCCCCGGTCGCAGCCTACAACTGCTGTTGTAATCAGCTCCACATGGTCTTCGAAATACATCCGTGGTCCCATCCATATCTGACCGCATAGATACAGACACTGAAAGCTGCCGCTCCTCAGCATCATTCTCCTTTACATTGCTGCCTGCTGTACTAGAAGTCTGGCCCCTATTGTCTCCAAGTCCACCAGCAGAATCTACACTATCTTCATCTGGAGCATCTAAGAGATGTGGTGTCAAATTATTTATACGAATTTTGCAACCAACAGCCTCAATAACTTGTTTCAAAGCTGCCGTTTCCCGTCGCCCACGCATTGCTGTAGCCATGGCTGATAATCGCCCTTCCTTTTCCTCCCGCAGCTGTTCCGTTAATGCCCTCTTTTCTGCTAACAACTGCTGCACTCGCTCTTCTGCTTTCTCCTTCGCCTGCACAACAGCAAACAAAAAGGACATCTCAGAAAAAAGAGAAGTATGCACTAACTAATCAAGGTGCAGAGAATTGATCCAGGGCTATCACACCTTCCCACGACTTGACCGTGAAAAAGATAAGGTCGTGCTATTATTCGTAAATTTTTTCTAAACAAACTTGTGAGCTCATGTGCGAACCAGTTGTTGTTGTTGTTTTTTTTTTAATTATTTTAATTTTAATTTTGGCAAAAAGATTTAGGACCCTGTGACGATTGCAAGATCTTGTGGGTATAGTCTTGAAGGCAGCAATTATAAATACTAAGCCTAAACTATATTCTGTTGATGGCAGCCAGAGTGAAAATAAATATGAATGTATGATAGTTTGAGGCAGACCTTTCGAACCGACGAGAAGGTTTCTGCAAGACCATGAACAGCTCCTTCAAGGTCACCACCATGAACCCAGCCTGTAGGAGCTTTGCCCCCGGTATTTGCAAGGCTGGGACAAGACCAGCGTAAAAAGTAATTACGCCACAAGCTGGGGGCGGAAGCTGCGGCTGGTGGCAGTAGTACTGCAGCATTTTGAGCGCTATTATACAACAGGTTGTAGTGTTCATGTTCCCTCCCCTTCTGGTCACGCAACTGCTTCAAATATGCCCATACACACGCAGCAGAATCCGAAACTCCTCCTTGATGCCTTTCTTTTTCGCTGCACATAAACAGATTCAATAAGTTACATTCACATGCCTCGTCAGGAATATTCTGTAAAACACAGCCACCTTACCATCAATCTCCAAAGCCATCATAACAAAGAACAGAGTTCAATTGCAGTTCCAGTGGTCACAAAAGATAACAGCATTGTGCTGTCATTTTTGTCATGTGCGACAGCAATATGATTACCATGCATACATACCACCAGGATACAAAAGATCCAGTAAGTGATACCTGTTACAGAGAAAATTCCCAAACCGGCATGAAAGTATGCAATCCATCAGCTCCACAAGATACGCCTGAAAACAAAAGAACGAGAAGTACATTACAAGGCACGTCGTACTCCATCAAGTGCTACACTGGGTATTCACGCATTACTCCAAAATTGATAAGGTCTATCCATTTAAAACAACTTTGACTCCTACGCCCTTTAAGGCATTTATTTCCGTCAAGCTTCACATCACCGTCATCTTCGATTACTAGCCTTCATTACAGGAATTAACTATCAGCACGACCTAGATGATGATGATAATAGAATTCCTAGAGAAAGTACCGTAGACACATCTACTTTAAGGAACATTACTGTTCAGAACAGAAACTAGAAACAGCCCACATCTTTCACTTCTGAGGTATTCCACTTGAGACAATTTAAAATGCTCTGCATAAACTTACCTGAGTAAATTCGAAGGCACTTGGATAGATTCGCAGAAGTTGTGCCACGGCATCCATCCACTGCCAGCATATAAACCAGTCATAAATTATCTCTATTTTTGAATTACAATATACTGGAAACTTTTATTATCAACGATTAGAAAATGGCAGACAAGTTACCTGCAGAAAAATTGGTGAGTACTGGCTTGACTGTGCACCCGGAGAATGACTACCAGCAGAAGAAGAGGAATTCTCAAGAGACGGACGCCCTGGGGATGTAGAAGCCTGCCCTGCTTGCCTCATTATTGAATCCGTCGCAGAGAAGCTCCGCGTCCCAGTATATGTAGGTATTCCTAGCCTCTCCGAAAACATATGCCCGAACGCCAGCCAGTCCTTCTCTATCAGTGCCTGCTCATATGTCAGCCATTCTATTCATCAGATGGCAATTTCAAGAGCACTGCCTCGCTAGAAATGACGAGATAATTGCATTGTCCAACTATATATGCGCAGATAGAGAGATAAGGACATTGCTAATCTTTCAAATGGAAACAGGAACTTTACCTGAAAACCCTGAAAGGTACGGTAATATGGATCAAGCAGGAGGCTTGCCAAACAGACGAGTTGTGCAGTTCTATCCCACCCATCACTGTACCAACCACGAGACATCTTTTTTACTTCCATAGGTCTTCTAACCTCCATAAAACTGATTCAGGATGTTTTAACTTCAAGAACTTGACCTACGAAGGTTTACTGTGCAAATAAACATAAATTGTATTACTTCCAGATCACCCTATCGCGCAAGTACATAATGAGATAACAAAATGTTGCAACGTGTCACCTGCAATGAACCAAAACAGAAGCACCCTCGAGGTGAATACGAGCAGCAATCCATACGGCACTTGTCAGAATCTTATGGCAGTGAAGCAGCCAGCCACTATCCCCCAACGCTGAAGCTGCTCCCGCTATACTGGCAACGTTACCTCCAACCCATGCGCGTCCTCCACTTCGCTGCACGCAGACCCTACCTATGTAAGTTCAGGAACAAGAGCAAGACAGAAGTCTACACAGTTCAAATCGACAACACACAAGCTTCCATGCTAGGCAATTTACTTTCCTTCACCTAACTGATATCACTCTCTTATGTTTAACACCACTAAAATAGGAACCTTTGCATACCAGTAAGGACGAAGATCCATCAGAGGAAGACGCGCCATGAGTGTCCAAGAAGTCGCGCATCTTAGTCAAGCTGTCCCGCATCCCATGAATGTTATCGATACCCAAGAAAATCACCTGAAGAACAATTCCAAAACACCCTGTTAGCAAAGCTGTTCAAAGATACACAACACCTCATACCACAAAAGAAGAGTAGCTGTCTACAAATTTTTACCTCCGACTGCAGATAATTCGCAGATGATTCGGACCCGCCACCCATCGCACCATTGGCTAGCGCATTCTTTCTGGGTCGAGCATCAGCAATATATAACTTCCTGTAGCAATCATACGTGTAAATTAACAAACGTTCAATTCAATCGTATGAACCCACCAACAAGCCCAACATCATCTCGTTGATGACCTTGCAGTACAAACCGATGTAACCTCATAACAAATTGAAAACAGAGCCCAAAATTGGAAATAAAAAAACCGACATCTTGACAAAGTCAATATCCTTGAAAGTCTACTTGATCAGTATAGAGAGAAATTCTAGAACAACACTAAAGCGAAAAATAGAATCTTTCTCACCAAGTACTCTAAATATCAGATTCATAATCTTTCCTACTCAGACAATAGAAATAATAGATAAATACCTGCGTTGGTTTGCAGTATTACAAACAGCTGCAACAAGCTTTTCGTCTGCAGTACTGCAAAACAAGTAAGACCTCTAATGTCAGTAGCTGTCGCTCTTTCTGCATGAATTTTTGCTCCAGAAGCAAATCCAAAAGGCAAACGATAGTTAAACTCCAAATAACAGTCTCGAGCGCTCTATTTCTCGTGCATGATCAAAACAATTGCCCAGTAACTAAGTAAATCGCACCACAATTACAACATCTCTACCTCCGTGTCATGCCAAACCCCGTGAACGGCTGAGAAGATCGAGCCAGCACAGCTCCATTCTCTACACATACAACATACACCAAGCTTACAAATTAAAAGATGCAAGAGAATTGGTTGCATCTATTTAATTCTACATTTAATACGATACGAATCTTAACAGTAAAATAAAAGTAAACTTGGACGTGTAGGGACTTACCAGGGTGCTGCCAGCAAAGATGTGCAAGCCTACCCCTGGAGCGAAAAAGAGCAGCCTGCTGTACCTCGTCATCACTGAACAAGAAATGATCATATTCAGGGCATGATAGATAACTAAGTGAACAGTCTAATTAAATCAGGACTACATGTCTACTTTCAAGAAGCTTGATTTTCCATCAGAAAAGCCACTACTCTGTTTTCACACTTCCCCTCTGTAAACGAGCTATTGTTCAACATACAGGAGCTTCAAGTAACAATTGCTTACTGAAGTACCTGATAGATTTTGGCATCACCATAAGCGAAGGATAAGTTGGACAAACATTATAGTTTTCATTCACTTTACAAAGTCGCCAAGCACTACCACGTTGGGGTTGCTCAATCGTATTCTGAAAAGCATGACTGTCCCCTGAAATTAAGCGGATATATTCCGCACGTAGTCTTTCACGAGGGTCTCCACCGGCAGGATAGGCATCTGAAAAAGCGTATAAATCCCATAGCCGCGTAGGTCTTGTCCGATATGCCAACGCCTCACGTACCTTCCTTCTCTGGTACAAGCAAGGATGTCAGATATTTTATTACCTTACGATTGGTCGAAACGTCACTACTTACAATCCTACTTACGTAGAGTAACAATATGTAACAAACACACATCTTCAGATGAAAATTCACCTGCTTCGTGTGAGGCAGAAACCCAAACGTTATTGTTCGCAAATCTTTCCCTTCAATCATCAAACAGTATATCAATAGGTCTAAAGAATTCGTCTTCTTCTGTCGCCTATCGACAGAAATGCATAAACACAGCGGCTTGATTCAACATGTTAAAGTGGCTATGCCTTTTAGGCATAAATGAGCATGGAAAATGCCTATTAATCAAAAGAAGTCATCCTCATTGGGGATTCGAAATAATGTGAATACACAATATGCTTGAACATCACGCACCAACTACTGTGAGCAAACGCCCTGAGGCTGTACTCGAAGAAACAATGGGTGTTTTCACAACCTGCACCTTAAAATTTGAACAAATCATTGTTATCTCTGACCGCAGTTTTAAAACAGAAAGACTAATCCTCTAAACATCGCTAGACGAAAGGAAGTTTTTGTAGACTCTACTCATGGATATTCCAATAAAAGGAATTGTCCTCAAACAGAACGGCTAGAGAGATTACCTAAGCAGAGAAAAGGATAGATTAAATTTTTGAAAGGTAGGCAGAAAAAAATTTCAAAGGACCAAAACAATCTGCTGTACAATTTCTGATAGCAAGAAAGAACAAATCACTCAGCAATTACCACGATCCGCTTGAAAGGAAATGGTTAGTTCACCTGCTTGTAGAAGTTTTCAATGGTCAATAAAGGAATCGTTCCGAGTGGTAGAGGTTGCTTCGCATTCCCACCCTGCGTCATCCACGAAGGCCCACGAGTGCGATTAATACAACTGAAAATAAATCGTGCTTTAAATGTATTTCGATGCAGGACGACTTCAATAAATTGATATGCACGCCTCCTAATTAGAAAGACTATCTTTATTTATCCAAAATCTAACATTTGCACACAAATCAGTAAGACTTTCAACCGAATTTCAGAAAAGTTAGCATATTCCTCCGAAATACATACAGTTGATCATTATTAGCCATTATTTCCAAATCATCACAACGAGTTAAGCTTACCAAGAAAACAATTCGAAAGTTCGTCACAAATAAGGTGCCGGCCATATCCAGATTCACAAGAACCGCCCCACGTGCCTGCACAAAAGTGGAGAAAGTGAGCACCCTAAAAAGAGGTTTGGTAATTCCTTAATCACAATCATAAAAAAACTGTTTAATCAACCAAGCCCCAATCTACGCAGCTGACTACGCACAATCGCCCAATCTCACACACGCCACAAAATCTACCCAGTGCTCATAAAATTCAATGACCGTGACTTTCAACCCTGGCAATGAACTTCAACCCGCACGATTATAGTAGCTGCCTAATGAGCACTTATCCTCACGCCATAACACTTACACGAAAACTATAAAACTACTACGGAAGGGAAACGACACTGCACAATTCCGGAATAATGAACCAGCGTCCAATTATCCTCCTAACAAGTTTCAGTAGATAGAAGCACCGTGATAGGGTGCCGAATTGACTTCAAAAGAGTGAACATAATTGCACAAATAATAAAGCTAGGAGGATATTAGGGAAAGAGAGTAAAACTACAGAATTCCGGGATAACGACCTATCGTTCAATAGAAGAAAAAAAAAAAAAAAAAAAATCCCGCTGCGAGCTAAACATCCTTAAAAACTCCAAACTGCAGAAACCTCGATGCTTTCATTCCCCTCGTCTACAAGAGCTCCCGCCATCATCAGGACAGAGCCGTATGATACACGCCAAATCATCTCCAAGTACCCGGGGGAAATAAAAGCAACAGCACAATTGCACACAATTGTGAAATCTTAAACACAATCCTCCCTCTCCGTGCCTAACATTCTTAAAAAAACCACACACGGCCAACGTATCATCAAATTCATCGCCATCGTCTCCACAAGCTCCTACTCCCTCGCCTACCAACTCCCAATCAACTCCAGAGAAAAGCGCGAAACAGACTCACCTCCTCCACAACAGCCTCCGCCGGCAAGAGGAACCCGTCGCCCGCGTGCATCATGGACCGCCCGGAGCCCTGCCACGGCCAAAAACCAAATCCTCACCAATCCACGAAACCCTAACACACGCCATCACCTCGAATTCACACAAAAAACCACAGCAACAACATTCACTCGACACGCACCTTGAGCAACGACCCGGAGCCGGAGCCGGAGCCGGTGCGGTTGGTGCCGACCTCGACAGGCGTCCAGTCCAGGCCATCGATCCAGCTCTCGCCCGTGGCCCCCGAGTCCATGCTGTGCCATCCGACCATCGCTCCCCCGCGCCTCGCCTCCCTCTCTCCTCTACCCTCTCCCTTACACTACACTACACTACACCGAGACGCCATATCGTCATGGTGAAGCTCCGAGTCGTGTCCGGCGTGGATGGAGCGGATCAAACCCTAATGGCGAAGCTCCGAACGGCGAGCGATGCGATGTGATGCGATCCGTGTCTGTGTGTGTGTGTGTTTGTGTGTAGGTTTGCATGTTGTTTGTTCCGACCATCCCATCCGCTTTGGCCGATGCGCCCTCGATCTTGTGCTCCTTTCGCCGTGGAATCTCAGCGTCGCAGCTCCCCCCGCTCTACGTTACCCCCGCAAAAAGGCATTCGCGACTCCATAAAGGCGATCCTTCCTTTTTCCTTCCCCTCTCGGCTTCTCTTTTCTTTTTCCCTCGAAGCTGACTCACCAAGTCAGGCTTTGGTCTCTTGAAGGACACAGTAATATGAAGGGGAAAGAAAGTAGGACGGGGAAAATAAAGTAATTGGGGGGAGATAAAGTTGGATGGAAGGTTGTAAAGTAGGACGGAGCAGAATGGGAGACTGGAAAGAGGAGTGAAGTCGTAGGCTTCTTCCCTTGGCTTCTCTTTGGAGAGTGTTTTTTAAAGTTGTTGTTTAAGGGTGACTATCTAAGGGTGTTTAGGTTGCCTTTGTGAGGCGTGGATGTCTGAATATATTGAGAATATTTTGTGTCTGGAATTAATAAAAACATGCATATTTGGAAATATGGAATCTATGTTTTTTTGTGTGTGAGAGAGAACGTTTGAACCATGTAAGATGTTTATATTAAGAAAAATATTGTGTGAGTTTTTTTTTTTAAAAATTGTAAATATTACATAGTACAAGATGTTGAGAATAATAACATTAAATCCACTAAATTGGGACACATATTTGAATGGAAGCATCTTGGATCACTCACCTCATTTTTAACACAAAGTGGGTAAATTTAGACATAATTCTATTTTTGGGGTAGCATCTTCCACTTCTTTAAAAATATTTTTAGGGGATCCATATTCTGGATCTCCTCTTCTTTTTTTGGTCTTTTTCAGATTCTCAGTAACTTTTTCTCTCTGTGACCTTTTTCCCTGTCCTACTCCTTTTCTTTCTCTTGTGAAGTTCAGTTTCAGGGCACCAATAGCTTCTGTATTAGACTTTGTAATGTAGTACATGTACTTGGCACTACGTGCTTTGGTTGCCATGTTCGCAAGAAAAGGGAAAGAAAAGTGGATCAACCCACCTTTTACTTTTTCGTGAAGCAGTGTTCTCTGATTCTTTCCGTTTCTCTCTTTTTCTCTGTTCTTGTTTTGGATTTGAAGGCACCGTCGGCGGTGGTGGCGTAACAAGCTTGTGAGGGATTTGTAAGTTAGTGCAATTGATTCTATCACCCGCTTCAGGCTGCACAAAAACAGGCAAATATTGTGGACCATGATAATAGCACAGACAATTCCATATTGCACAGAAGACATCCAAATTTTACTAAAATTCTTGTTTTTCATAAAGATTTTGCATTCTACGGTTGTCTTATTTCACAATGTTTTTTGAGCCCAAAATAAGACATATAACTGTGTATGATTCAGTTCTTATTTTATTTTCATTTTTTAATTTTAAAAAAGGAATCAACTTCACTATTTGTCAATCGGTCCAGAGTAGGAAGTTGGTTTGTGAACAAAAATGTTGAGGCTTATCTCCTACTGTTTAGGGAGTCTCGTTTCCACCTGTAAAGGATTTCCTGAAATCATTCACCAACCATCTTCTCATCTTGACACCAGCTAATTTATTACTCGGGGCTACGTACGGGAAGTCTCAATTCTCATTGTAAGGTTCCTTCCATGTGCAATTGAGGCCAAGTATAAGATCACATCACATGGAGAGGCTGCTATCAAAGCTTGTTAACATTGTAATAGTTTTTCCTTTAAATTCAATTCTACAGATTTTTGACTCGGATGAAAGGTGTATTCATTGTAGAAAAAGCAACAAGCTAACTCTCTCACAGTAACTTAAAAAATTAACTCTGTGTTACTTGTTATGTACTGTACGTGAATGCTTATCTCTTACACCAAGTTGCCAAAACAACTACTTGAAACATGTCCCTCACATCAATCTGTCTCTCCATCTACAAGAGTCAGGCCATGGCCACTGGCCAGTACCCACATGGTGCAGTACAGTACATGCCTTTCATACGAAAACCCAAGCCGGGTCTTCTCTCAAACAATGTAGGCCTTATACTCGTCTCTCAGTCCTTGTCCTTATCAAAACCTCACACTCAGACTGAAGACGTGCGACAAAACCGTGCTAACTCTACACCCTCCTCCCTTATGGCATCACCTTCAGAATGGCACAAAGGCATCCACCTTGTAACTATCACAATGGCACCCTCGGTTTCAGTAACACATGAGTGTAAATATGCACACAGCTACAATATGACTAAGCAAATGCCATAATATTCTCTCAAGCACAAAGTAGGATTCTCACACAAGTTACAACTGTCCTCAATGGATTTTCGAAGGATCCTTACATGTTCCCAATGACTAGCTTTTGGGATACTCTTCCAGAAGTCAGTGTAATGTGGTTCCTTGTAATCTTCTTTTGGGAATTCACCTGATGCTCGATGTTTACACGGATGCTGGATTCCTCAGAAAGTGGTACTGGAATGGAGTCATCCCCTCAACAGCAGTATCCCCTAAGAGCATCCCCAGTAAGCTGTAAAGCTGTAAGCCTGTAATTATGAGAACGTCGTTCTCCCAAACCTGAGTGCCTTTCCGAAGCAAAACATTCCAAAACCGTTTACAGATTTACAGGTTTGCCCCAAAAAACCTTCCAAAATGAGGTTTCGACCTATAAATTACAGACTTACAAGCTCGAATACAGGCTTGGCGTGAACCGCAATTCACGTCTTTCTACATCTTTCCGATTACAGGTTTACGGTTCAGGCCTTACTGGAGATGCTCTAAAGAGAAATTTCTGCAAACATACAATTAGTGCGCGTTCTCATTTACCTTGATTCTAGGCAGTGTTAAGGATTTGACACTGATTAGTTCCGTTCCTGAAAATATGCTACATAATGTAAATTACCCTATCAGTTCCATTGATCCATGAGGGCCGGTTAAGACTACGGTGGAGAAGTCCACCGGTCATAAAAAAAAAGGGCATTTGTGAAATGTGATTGGCCGAAAATGCAACTCTTCACCGGAAGGTGTTTACACTAGGTGAAGATAAGAATGGTGGTGAAGTTTTCTCATGGATGATAAAATGACATAGCCACCTACATGGCAGCACTTTTTGGACTTGGGCTTCTCCGGAGGACAAGTTTCTTGTTCGGCCTCAAGAGTCCGGAGAAGAAACTCCACCTCCGGAGAAGCCCAAGTTAATAAAAAATCATTTTTCAAAACAAATCTGTGCCGTAGATCCTACCATCGAGATTTGAACCATGCACCTCGTGATTGCTATGACAAGCCTCCCCGGCTTGTGGTCCACGTCCACCTTTTACTGGTATCCTCTTCTTCTTAAAATTGCATATATACACTTCCCACTCTAGCTCTACATGCTGTAATTTTTTTTTCAAAGCTATTTTGAAGGCTTAGAGTTTATTTTTTGGGCTTTTTATCATGTTTTTTAAGACATGAGCATGTAGGGTACCAATGGTATTTTTGTTATTGATTAGGTATTGATATGTGGGCCAAAATTGACAATTGGCAATTTGGTAATTTTAATTATTATTTTTGACTAAAACTGAATATTATATTACCATGAGATATTTTTCAATTAAGAAAAGTGAAAATTAACCAAAAAAATTATTATTCTTCCGCATAATTTGATAACAAAATAATTTTGAAGTTTAGTCAAATTGTCATACATATGCATATTCATTTTTTATGAAAACAATTCTTGTTTAAATTTTTTGTTACAATGTGAATGTAGAGAATTGTGATTTTTATCAAAAAAAAACTTCACAATTTGGTGAGTTTCTCTTCACCGGTACACTTCTCCGGTGGACTTGTCCGTTAAGCTTCTCCTCTAGGTGTTTAGACTACAACCGGTCAAGACTCCTTTTGAAATATTTTATTGCCTTAAATTCTTCTCCGTCACATCTACCATTTGCCTCATATAACCATGTCTTGGCCAAGCATTCTTGACCGACCGGAGGCCTTCTCCACCGTAGTGTAAACCAGCCCTCAGGGCCAATTGAAGAAATGGTGATAATGGATGAGAGAGTGGTGGTTATGGATTAAAATTTGGTGTAAATGGGGTGAGACATTGGTGGCAGTAGTGAATGCTTTTAGTTTATTAATGAAAAATTATACAAAGATTTTATCTTATAAATTAAATGTTATTCTAAACTATTTTTATAAGGGTATTATAATTACTTTGTCATGTCTATTCAGGTAGTCCAAATTCAGGTTCTACCTCAATTGTACTGAGTTCCAATCCAGGTTCTACCTCAAGTGCACTGTCACTTTCATATCCAACCTACTAAATCTAGTCTAGATTTTACTTCAAGCGCACTGTCACTACCACTATCATATCTAATCTATTATTTCTGGTTATGATTCTATTTGAAGTACATTACAGGTATTATATCTAACTGACATGTTTGTCCAAATTCTTTTCTGGTTATGATTCTATTTGAAGTACATCATAGGTATTATATCTAACTGACATGTTTGTCCAAATTCTAACTATCTACTGTCCACATCTGAAACATTCTTCAATCAAAAAAGACTCTGGAGGCACATCAAATCTACTGTCCACATCTCAAACATTCTTCAATCAAAAAAGACTCTGGAGGCACATCAAATCTACTGTCTACATCTGAAACATTCTTCAATCAAAAAAGACTCTGGAGGCACATCAAAGTACACAAATTCTGTAGGGCTCGGAAATTCTAGGCTTGGTAAATGTACAAACTTGCTATCGATGTACTTCAAAGTACTAAAGTTTTGGAAGGAATAAAAAATCTACGTCGTTTCAAATCCTAATACTTTGAAATACATGTATCGCAAATTAATACTTTGCACAACTTGCACCTTTTAAACATTGCAATATTTGATTACTTTGACTTCCCTTCAAAATACTATGTTGTATGAAGAATATATCAAATGTTAACAGCAAACATGCTTCAAAATATAAAATATTTTAAGACTTCAACGATTTGATTATTATAACAAGACACCCGCCTACTCTTCCCATGATACCCGTCATTTACACAGCCATGTTGCTATTTGTCATGGCCGGGTTTTCCAGCTTATTTAATCCATATTCCATACACAAAGTCGTATTCCATACAACAGTGTAGATTTTAACTAAAATTTTCAAGAATTAAGATATTAGCAATTTATTGAAATAGATGGTAGTGTTAAGATTTAACTTCTACTCGGTTTAGGTGGACAATGTAGCTAGGTACACCCTTCATCATAAGGCATGCATGTGGACACTGAACAATGAAGACATTGACATGTCATGACGGTGACAATGAAGAGATAATGAAGACATTGACATGTCATGACAATGACTACTGATGCCTTCCTGCACCTTTGATTCTGCATTACTTCAAGGTCACTTCAAGGTCTCTAAGGTCACAAGATCAACTCACAAGATGGGCAGCACAACTTCTTCTTTGTTGTCTTGGTAGTCTTCAAGTTGTCGAGGTTGGTAGCTCTAACAACTCGTTCTTCTTTGTTGCCTTGGTAGTCTTCAAGTTGTCAAGGTTGGTTGCTCTAACAACTCGTTCTTCTTTGTTGTCTTGGTAGCTCTAAAGTTGTGGAGGTTGGTAGCTCTTCAACTTGTTCCTCACCGTTTCAGGATTTCTTTGCAGAAAGTACAACTTCGGTATCTTATCACCTGCATGTTTGTTTTCCTATGTTGGTTCCTTGAAGAGACGCTATCTTATGGTTTCCTGAGAGAGGTCTGAAATTATTATTGTAACACTAACTTCCTTGAGTGATCCTTTCTGCAAATTCTGATAAATTGTTGTTGTTATCCATGGTGGAAGGTGTGGGTTTGCATCATGCGGTACGTATACCAGGAAGTGGCAAAGTGTGGGGAGCACAAGAGAATTGTCGCCATGTTCGAGACCTGGCCCATGATTTTCTTCAAGGTGATTACGAAGAAAGCTATCAAGTCGCTCACACTGTCCGGGAGTGACTTCACAATATTGGTTAGTACATGTTTCAAATTATTTGAAAATTTATGGTTTTTTGGTTTTTTTCTTCTTCCAGCTGGTTTCGCCATGGAAGTCGATTTAGTGATCGTTTTTAGGTGCAGGCAGTCATGCAAGTGTTAACCTTAAGCTCGCTCGTTAATTTCGATCACCTTCTAGACTGGGTATGCCAAACTTTTTGCTCACTTCATCGGTATAGAAATCAAAGTGCTGCTTGCTTCGTGTCTGTAAGTGGTTTTTAATTATCATTGAGAAAATGAAGAGCTGTGGTTATGACAATTGAAGCTTGCAATTGAAGCTTAGTTGTAAGTCAAGCTAGATAGCCAAGAAGGTAACCGAGCACCCAATTCTCCTCCCCACTCCATCATTTTCTCAGTCCTAAGTTCGAGTTCTCTTTTCTTTTGTGTTTTTTGATTTGATGAATGCTAATTTGGTCCCAGTTTTAGTATTCAATCCATCATTTTGAATTAAACAAGTACTTGGCATACATATACACAGGATATTCCTGTTGCCTTTACAGAAGAGTATACAGAAGTATATGGTGAGCTCTCGGAGGTGAGACTTGAGAGAGCATTTGGAGACAAAGTTTGGCCCGTGGTCATGAAGAAGCCTGGCGTGGGCGGAGCTATGAACCTACTGTTTCTGCATGGATATGACGGCTGGAGGAAGTTTTTTGAGGAGAATGGTGTCAAAGAAGGTGACATTTTAGTGTTTCAGGTCATCGAGAAATCACGGTTCATCGTATAGGTTCCCAATGTGTTCAGGGTGTGAATCATGTATTGACCTACAAGCCCGAATTGATAGCCGGCCAGCTCTTGGCTGTGCTTGATGGCTTCCTGGATAGTTGATGTTAGTGTAGCCTAAGATAATTTGTTGGACAATATCCATAAGCTCACTTGGCAGCTTACCTTCATCACTCTTTTCCGCTTCTCTGATTTTGTTTCATCTCTACCTTTTATGGCACGACTTCTTGCTTTGGCCAGAAGACCCTCAATCTCGTTCAACCAATTCGATTGTGCCTCATCCAAATGGGCTGAATTTCGTCTGGCTGCATCGATATGTGGTTGAAGCTTGTTCACGCTGTCTAATACAATCTTGCATTTCTTTCTGTATCGATAGGCACTTTTGGCTGCATCAATCACCTCTGTGAAGAACAAGCTTACAACTGCTCCGACCAGAGCAGGAGTAAAAAGTGGGTCGGCCATAATGACTTATGAAGCTGTCAATTAAATCATCGTCTTGAATGATGGACTGGGTTGCAAGATTTTTTTCTTCTGCCACAAAGGAATGAGTAAACTTAGACCACGATGAAGTGCCAATTGGAGTGTTGACATTACAATCCAACGCAATTGGCACTTAGTAAAAGAGAAATGCATCCAGCATACACAGTTGAAGCAGAACAGAGCAAATTGTGATTCACAAAAACGTCGGGGAGTGAAGTGTACCTTACAGGGAATATGACAAAGTGCTGCCCTTGATCGCATGAATAACACAGATAAGCTGCTCCCAGTCTTATAAAAGCTTCTAGCACATCACATAAATTTTAGAAAGCTCCAAGGTAGTTCACTGATAATGCAGCCCCCGCAATGTCGAGAATGGAAGTGCACATTAAATTATAAAGTTAACCCGGATCTGCAACAACCACATGTCGAATGTGTAAATGCCTTATGCGCAACACATATAGTGCAATTTGAAACGAGATGATCTCCAATCCAAAAGACAATTACCTCACTGAATAGCACGTGACAGTGTGCTC
This sequence comes from Ceratodon purpureus, assembly GCA_014871385.1. Classification (NCBI taxonomy): domain Eukaryota; kingdom Viridiplantae; phylum Streptophyta; class Bryopsida; order Pseudoditrichales; family Ditrichaceae; genus Ceratodon; species Ceratodon purpureus. The sequence goes on from CM026429.1 coordinate 15,801,486, forward strand.
ATACATCGAAAGCGGTTCGGACAGTTCAACTAGTTTTCACTTTCAAAATCTGAATTAATTCAAGAAGCAACCAAAGCAGTGTGCAGGAAAAGAGCCTAAAACAGTAGACTGATTCACCACCTTCACTCTTCCCCAATCCACACTGTTGGGTCCGCCTCTTCGCTCAGACTATCTCTCTCTCGCTTCGTACTAGACTATCACGGTATGTTAGAGCTGATCAAGTCTAAGTTAGCTAACTCAGTATCAACATACTCGGTAAGTCTAAGATGAATTAACAGTGTTCAGGTAGCATGCATTGGAAACTAGGACTCCAGTGGAAGGATTCAAGTCACTGTAGTGCTGGTGTAAGGCAGTATCAGGTCGTGAATAGGCCACCGAACTTACACACAAGAAACTCACGTCACAAGACTCTGCTACTGACTTCACCTGGATTAGTCTTCATCGGCTTCTGACATTTTGTAACTCAACGCATATCTTAAGGCTGAACCAAAGAAATCGATGACATGTAACCTAAGAGTGGGTGCCCGACTACAACTTCCACAATGCAGGTGCTTGCACTCACAACGGCAACCAGCTCCGTACATTTCAATAGCATCATTCAACTAAGAGTTTTAACAACTCGCATGTCGTCTTCACTAGTGTTCTCTGCGGATATGTTCAACCTTCAAGTCTATGATCATAATGATCATGAGATAATCAATATTTTATTGTGGAGATATTATCCGTCTGCAAGCTCATAACCTTTAAGAGCACAGGATCCTGTTGAGAGAGTTGGAGATTACAGATTGAATTGGAGTAACTAGGAGTTGGAACCCCACACGCAAAGTTGCCTTGCTAGACCTTTACTGACTCTTGAGGTAGGGGATGTTTCTGAGTTAGAAGTGATACAGCAAATTCAATGAGCTCTTAGACCATGTAAACAATTGGGCTTTGCTGGGAATCCATTAAATGCTCTTACTTGATATTGAACTGTTTTGGATATGAATAAGTGACTAGGTGGATCAGGAATTTGATAATTGTGTACATGGAAAAATCAATGACTGCATTTGTAGTCTTCAGAACTCAGCAATGTAGGTCTTCCTAAAACCCTCAATTAGGGAAGTTGTGGCTCCTGCAATTTAAGCTTTAAAATAATCATAACTGATATTATTAAAAATACAGTAAAGTCTCAAGGCATACACTGGGCATTGTGTTATCTTCCCAGCCATGTATTCATGCTTCCTGCATTGGCAGGTGAGTATTCTGTCTTCAAAATTCTGCAGCAGCCTTCCAGAGGGTTTGCAGATCTGATTTTCTGCTTGCTGTTTCGCATTGCTTAGAAAGCGCTTCTAATTACTCTAAAATGTTTTCAGAGGTAAGGTCATACATGCACAGAATAGCGCAAAAACTGTAGAAAAATCCTGGTTTTAAAAGTGATACAACTGGTCAAACCCTTGGGTGCGTCTATTCTATTTAAATATGACTGAAATGCGGTGTCAACTGTGTGCAGCTCGCAGTCTTCGCAGCTGTTGCAGTTACCACCCACAAATTTAATTTTTAAACCGGACACTACGACTGATGTTGGTGCGAATACCACTAGCTTCACCGCCGTAGTTTGTTGAAGCCTGTCGAATGTCACGCACTTGACCCTTCCGCCGGATAACTGCCTTCTCATGCTTAAGCTTATACTTCTTGCGAGGATTCTTATTAAGTTTCTTGCGATGTGGTGTAAGCCCTCTATTCTTCTCCATCTGCAATGAGCATCATTAAGCAAGATTAAGTTCGGGGTAATTGAAAATGCAAGCAATATAGGTAGACAAGATCGAACCTTTCATAAAGAGTTAATCTTCCCTTCATAAGTCTGGACAACCTCCAAGATTGTACTCAGCTCCTTGCGTACATGCAGAGAACTTTAACATATCACTTTGGAGCATCAGAATATTTACCTGCCAAGTAATGCTCCGCTTCCCCTCAGCGTCGACTTCCTCAACTGGGGTAAGGATTGTCCTGTAATTACAAAATATCACAGCATGAGTAACGGCGATTTATATTCAGTCCCTTAAGTATGATAATTAGTCAAAATAACATAATTTGCTTACCTTGCATACTTCGCTTGTTTAGCAGCTTGCTTTGCTTCCTTGAGGAGTACAGCTTGCTTGTAAAAGTCATCCATTTCTGGCTCATCAACTACAGCTTCTTCATTGCTTTCATCAGAGTCATCCATATTAGCCAACTCTTTGTTAGTTTTCTGAATTTCAAGTTTTCGCCTTCTGTCTCCTAAATCTTCCTTGACGGGTAGATCCGCATCTCCAGAAATAATCTGGCAAGTACCACTCAACAATTTAGAAAAAACTCAAAACTAACGAAGGGTACAAGGGCAAAACCAACTTTCTCCAAAGCTGAGTATAGACTGTAGGCACCAATTCAAAGTACTCTCCAGGAATAACAACCTAACGAACATCATTTAATAAAAGGATAGTCATAATACTGTCCCCGGTTCTGTACCTGAGGTTTCTTAAATGGTCTACCCGCTTGAGCAATGACTTGCGAAAGCGTCCGTGGCTTCACATCAAAAAGGCCATTGAACGATTTCAAGTTGCTACTGTCCCTCTCCACATCGTCGTCAAGATCATCTGCCATTCTTGTCAATCTGCCCAGTACGAAAATCATATCAATATTCAACAATCGTGTCAAATATAAGACAAAAAGAGATATTTCCAATTCCTAAATATATCTCACCCAGTGCTAGACTTGTGTCGCTTCGCTTTCTTGCGTTCTGCGTTCGATGAAGGTACATGGGCAACATCATCACCTTGTACGCGGGCATCCAAGCGTTTCCTCTCATTCATCATGTTTTGACTCTCGATTGGCAAAACATTCACTTCCTGCAGCAGAGAATAAGTTGTATTGTCAACAAGCAATAGGACCTTGCAGTCCAAAGACTCATAGCCATGTATACAAACAAACGAAATCGAGAGAGATAAGCCACCTGATACCCCTTTGCTAATTCATTCATATGACTCATTACAACCTAAATAAGTTAGTGTCTAGTTTTCACAAAGATAAAATGATAAGGTCTAAAGTGACACAATAGCCCAAAACTCGAGAGATTCCCTAGATAGTACCTTTTCCAACTGGCCATTTGTTCCATTCGTCTTTTCTTCCACGGTAGCTTTTCGTTTCTTTGAGTTCCCAGCTGACTTCGATGCTTTCTTTAGAGCTTGAGAGCTCGCAATCTTGGCCTGGAGAAATTTGCATCCATTGGAAAATTAGCAACTTGATACTACAATTTTCTCCATCTTTTTCGCTACCCAACAAAGACCTCAGGATAGCATGCCGAGGTTCTCAATCCAGGAGAAGGGTATCAACCGTACCTTGGTCTTTGATTCTTCCTTGTTCGCAGCAGCTATGTTCAACGTCAGTAGTTTGTCTATCTGCTTTTGATTTTTCTCCTCAATTGGACGAAGCTGCCAAGAAGAGAAGCCACAACAAAATGAAGCAAACAACTTCAGCATGGCGATTGCTCTGCCTTGATAACCAATCCAAGTGTATCTTGTTAACAATTTTTCCAGGCTAAGAGAGTTCAATTGCAACCAAAAACAACAGGAAAGATACTTACCCTTTCCAACGATAATTTCAAATCAACCAAACGACGAACTACAGGATGGTCTCTGACAGATTGTGGCATCTCAGCCTTTAGCTGAAAGTAGAAAACGATCGCTTGACAGTAACTTAACAGCAGCATATGCTTGAGCTCCAAATATCTGATTCCTTCTTCAGTTACAAAATTCCCTGCCTTCACCTTCATCAACATGCATCTCCAATTAATTGGTGCAGCAAGATTACAATGAGAAGCATCCAAATGCCTTTAATTGCACAACGTAAGAAATAATAATAAAAGTACGTTTCCTTCTTGTAGGCATGAATTTATACTCACTAACTACATACCTTTTCCAGCAACGGCTGCACCTTCAACCGAAGTTCATTTATACTATCCTGTAGATCTGTCTGCAGCCCTACCAGCTCCGGAGCATCGCTGTCAAGCAGTACAATAATGACACATGACCTCCATCAATACTCCAATATAGGCTTATATAAGAGCGCGTAAGTACGTCAAACCTCAAAAATCAAACCGCGATTTCCTGAGCTTGAAGCAATAAAATCAAGGAGTGGAACTCAACAAAGTCTAGAATTAATAACAAACCTCATTAAAACCTCCATCTGCTCTGCCTTGGACAACGCAGCGGTATCTTTCTTAACCTCAATCGTGCCATCCGTGAGCATTTTGTCTTTCTTCTGCTTCTTCGTCTTAGGTTCCGACTCCTTCCGTGCAGCCTCCTAAATAGGAAGTACTGTTAAAACAGAACGGTTTTAAATTTGGAAAGAAATTTTAACCAGATGAGGATATAAAAATACCTCGAACGTTTCCTCCCTGTCAGCATCATCCTCTTCTTCTGAATCAGAAAAATCAAAATCTTCATTCCGCAATAATGCAGTTAGTTTCTGCTGCGTTTGTCGATTGTTTTCTTCCTCCTCAGCAGCCAGCTCCTCGTCACTAGATTCAAGCTGAATTCACCAAAGCTACGTAAGCAAAAAAAAAAACTATCGACCAAAAGATAAGAGATAATAGTACAGTTCTCTCGACCAAGCTTTCCGAATGAACACGACCCAAACTCAATGCAGAGGTGAGAGAACAAGTTTAAGTGATCCACATATTAGCCCGGTACGATTGCAACCTGAAACTGGCAGTACCCAAGCATCAATTAAGCAACCTCCGTTATGCCTGAAACGCTAAAACTGTGACCAAAACCGAACTTCTTACCTCACGGTCAACATTATCCGCACCATAATAAATTTTCTTTCCCCTCCCCCACACAGCCCTCTGTTTCTCCTCGTCCTCATCCTCCTCATCCTCGTCTTCCATTCCCACTTTCTGCTTCATGAGCTTGGCTTGCCGAGCCACTGCCAAAAAACGAACACGACCCCAATGACCCACAAGTAACTGTCAGCACATTCAGCCTGTCAATCCCGTTCTTCAATTCAATCTTCCCAATTGTGACAAGCGACCTAATTCAAGTGCGAAATTCGACAGCAACAACACGTACTCTTGGCTGCAAGACCCGTGAGCTCCTCCTCCCCCATCTCCTCATCGTCACTAGAGGAGAGGCGCTCCATGTTTGTTCGCGTCGTCACTCACTCCTCTTTTCGCTTCAAAAACCTTCAGACCTTAAACCCCTGAGTCCTTAAACCCTAAACCCTAAACCCTAAAACTTTAAACCTGTTGCAAATCCACTCGAACTTCCTCCGAATTCCACAACTGTGCCACGAAGTTAGCAAGCAGCCCGTTCGAGATGATGGCGCAGAAGCTTGAAGACGAGGCGCGCCCCTCGATCCTGCTCCACCGCCGTTGCAAATGCTTCTACAGCTTTCCTCCGCAACCTCGTCACTGTCTCTCTCTCTCCTTCTCCTCTTCGCCCACAAACACGACAGCACTTGACGGCACTTGGCGGTAATCGACTGGACTTGACGGCACTTGACGGCACTTGACGGTGATCGGCGGGGCTAGACGGTGCTCGACGGTCTTGACGTAACTTTACGGAGTTAAGGTAGAAGCTTACCCATCAGTAGACTTCTCCAATTCCGACAAATTTTTAGGTTTAAAACCTTGGGAGATCTAGGAGAAAGTATGAAGCATGATTGGTAGAAAGGGAATCATATGGGAATATTCTGGTAGTAGTAAAGTGATCGAGTTTTGGTGTCATGGTGGTCGGTTTTAGGTGGGCCTATATATCGGTTATATGTATTACACAAAAAATGGCTTTAAAAATTCATAGTAAATTAAATATTGAAGAAAACATGAAATTTAAAGTTGCATTCATCCTTAAACATAGTTCCCCTTCAAGGAAAAATCTCCCTCAACTTATACACCTCCAATATCAATGGGAAATCTCTTAACTGATCGGCTTTAGGTGCGTCTATCTTAGTCATATTTTGTGGACCTTGGTGGCGAAATTACTTAAAGAGATGTAAAAATGAGAAGATAGATAGATAGATAGAATGGAGAAGAAAATGTAGGTAATTTGAAGAAAATGATATAGGAATCTTAAAGAAGTTAGGTGATCAAGATGTACCGGCTTTGAGAAATTAAATGGTTTTGTTAGGAAAAAAGAATAGAAATAAATAAAAGATCTTCTGAAATTGTATATCTCTTTGTTTTGGTTTTTTTTTATTTTATTTTTTATTTTATTTTTATTTTTATTTTATTTTTATAACCTTGAAATTCCACGGCATCAAGAAGAAGGGGAAATTTTCAAAAATTAAAAAACAAGGACGGAGAGAAGGGAAGAAGAGGAAGAAAGAAAAAAAGAAGAAGGGAGGGAAAGGAAAAAAAATGGAAGGTAGGAATCTTGGGTGCTTTTACTTTGAATAAGTCAGTTTTCATTGCCAACATTTGATGCAAAAGTAAAAGTAGACTGAATGTAATAAAAGTAGACTGAATGTCATAAAAATGGTTGAAAGAGGTTTAGGGTTCATGTCAATGAAAAAAGTAAAAGAAATGTGTTGTATTTGTTTTGATTTAATTTTGGACTATGTTCTCTTATTCATGTTCCATAAGTTTATTCTTGACATAGAAGATAATAACTGAGAGATTTTGATGATTGTTAAACCTCGTTTGCTTTTCATTTTAAGAAATTTAACCCAAACTTCATTCAACTTTGAAGTCACACAACCTCCAAAATCTCATTTTTTAGCGTGCATTATACAATTCAAAGACATATTATAACTTCCAATCCGAAGCCCGATCTTACCAAGGTTTGACAAACACTTGTTTGATTAAGGATGCTTACATGCTTAAAAAATCACCCAAAAGCTGTGGTTTCTCCATAACCACTCTGGGCATCAAAGGGTTGAGTCATCCTCTTCCTCAGTTTATGCCTAAATCTTCATTTGGGCTGCTGCCATCTCCTCAAATAGGATCTCCCTCCTGACCGTGTATTGTGAACCGTGTTCCTTTTCCTCATTTTAATTCTGTTTTGATCTTGAGGGCTTGATTTACAAGTGTAAGCTTCGTCACTCTCTACTGATACAGACAAGAGAGGTTTATACTGTGTCATACTTCACACAATATACTGGACCCTGATCTAATTGCTGTAGCATTACTGCCATGAGCAAGTCCTAATCTGAAATCCACTGTCTGAAGGAATGTCACTTTTGCAAATGATGCATCATTGTGGGATACTTGTGAGGCTGCATCTGCATGACACAATGCAAGGGAAGTAAACCTAGATCTATCCTGTTGAAGAATGCAATTATCTTGGGTCCTTCATAAATAGGGGGCGGATTTATACAGAGATCTCTCTTAACGACCGGGCCTGAGGGAAAATTGCTCCAGCAGCTTAAAATACAGTCAGAAATTGTGAGAATGAATACTATTATTCAGCAATGCCGCACAAATGCCCGGTTACAGGCAGAACTACAATACAATCTGATCTCCAACGACTCCAGAGAACTGAGTGAAAATGGTCTAACTTGTGTACGTATACAGTGTCACATGCGTCGAGAGTATCCCGACCCTTTACATGTTTTGCAAAGAATTAAGCCTGTTAAACCACAAAGACGAATTCCTGATATCAGTCGTGCCGAGTGCAACAAACAAACAAGAATTGCAGTAAATGTATTCAAGTGCAGGTATCCCATTTCAGATAAAAGACCCTGTTCGGAATGCGATGGTTTCACCAGCAATTCAAGAATGGGAAGTTGTGAGCTGGCATATTTACCTGCTCCCTTGCAGACACGACAATCTGATAATCCTGATTCAGTCTTCATTTTGCCGTCTATGCAGAATACACATTTTGTACCCCCTGGTACAAAAACATGATGATACTTAAGAGCCATGAATCTCCAACAAAATAACAAAGCTATCAGTTGGTAGATTTCTTGTCAAAGAGACACAAAGACAGAAAACAGACAAGCGGAATGTTTAATGAAGGGAGTCAGGCAATGGCTATTTGAGAAGCTAAACATTTTTGACAGTTGTAAACAATGGGGACGAAAGAGGGCGCTGTGATGATAACTAGGAATGAAAGGGGGGGAAACGAATCTTACCGTTTCCTCCACAGTTCGCGCACGTTACTGGTTCACCCTGCATTGGATTCCCGATCACTCCGTTATTAACAATTTAACAATGCTCTGAAGCGCAATCGCAGACTCAACTTCCTCCTCTGCCAGATAACCAAGCCCTTCACCTCAATCTATACAACAAGTCAATTTAGAGCCGATGGTCGCAGACATTACTCGGATTAAATCGCGAACTATACTGCCCGCTTATTGACGGAGAATGGCAATCAACATGAAACATTCCAATGTGTCTCGAATTATCAGATTGAGCATTTGAGGTGGAAGATGCTTTGCCTTGAGGCCGTAATAAAGAGACGCAGAAGTAGCGACCAACACACTCGCGCCAATAATCAAATTCTGCAAATTCTCTGAATCCATCTCCGCCAACACCAAGCACACCGAAGCAGAGTCGAGCAAACTCCCTCTGCAAACCAATTTCGATCCCCTCACTCCCACCCTCCGCTTCCTCCCCGAGCCATCCTCCGGAAGCTCCCCCACGCCACCGCACTCCACGAACCCCATCCTCCACCCGACTACGGACTTCCGTTGCAGTAAATCTCCCAATGGGACACTCCTCTCAACCGTGGACACAATACTCAACTGAATTCGGTGATTTAGGTATGTGCAAACAGCGAAGGACTTGACCGACACGGAGGACGACGATCGCACCGAGCCCAGCCCTATAACACCCCCGCGCACTCCCTGCGACGAAACTCCCGGCCTCGCTACACATATCATCGCCCGCCCCTGCACGCAGCTCGGCACCACCATCTCGCCCGTCAAACCTACCATTAACCTTCGCGCATCAATGCTCACCAAAACGAACTCCAAACTCCAAACGAATCCAATCCTACATAAACCTCTCCCCCTCCTGCTCCTAAAACTCTCCTCCTCCTCTGCTCATATCACTCCATAACACCGGCAGCTGCGACTACGAATTGCGCCACCAAGCAACGAATCCTCAACGAATCGTCAATTGAATCCCCGAATTAGGGCAGGTCTCCACGCGACAGAGCTCTCGAACAAGGGTCCCTCTGCGCACACTCACACGCCATTTACGACCGAGAGGTCGGCATTTGAGAAAGGTGGCAATTGAGAAATTGAGTGTGGCGAAACTCGTGGGCCTTGCAGCTGGTTGAGGGAGTGGTGTGTGCCGGAATTGGTGCCTGGGTGGCAGGCTTGGTGCGGAGAGGCAAGCGCAGCTTTGCGAAGGCGGAGCTCCTGCAGCAACTTTGAGGCTGGGCAATCCCAATCCAAATCCAAATCCAAATATCCAAATCCAAATCTGGTTGATGGTTGAAGCGAGCGAGTCCCTGGGCCCTGCAAATGCTGGTCGCGTCGAGACGACGACGGCCACCTGGCTTGCGCTTCCACTTTGCCCCACTTTGCCCATCTGTTCCCACGCTCCCCACCGATCCCCATCGGGAACCCTCGTTCCCGCTGTGCACAAATCCCGAAATCACAAAATATTACTAAAAATAAAAGTATTGATTTATTACCGTAGTACCATAGCAGGTATGTCCAAAAATTATTCTAAAAGTATGAAGCGTAAAAATATGAAAATTATGAATACAGAAGAACTAAAATAGAATAAAGTAGTTTTTATAATATTTTGTTATTTCAAAGTTATTTAAGGTCATTTTCACTAAAAAAAATCTTAAAAAAGAAAATTGAGGGATTTGGTTTCCTTTGACGCTGATCTTATTTTTCCAAAAATATAAATATTCATTCGCCAAATGACGAATATGCTACGGTGTTATGGTATCTTCACTTTCTTTTGATTTAAAATTTAATTTTATCGGATTTCCACTATAACATTTTAATAAAAATGAGTTGATAACTTATTAGGGAGGTGTAATGGTAAGCCTTGAAGCACTTATCTATGTAGTGTTGCATAAAATACCTCCAAATATGGAACATTGTTAAAATCCCATCAACATAGCATTATATACAATTCTCTAGAATATAAATTCTCTTCTTTCTTTAAACGCTCTTAGTCGGTGAGTTTTTACACAATCAAGCTTATGCAAAAAACCACTTTAACCCACTAAAAACCTATCCAACCACCACTTACTAAACAACATATTCTATGACAAGCATGTACTAACGATTAGGAAATTATAAAGGTACATTGCACATGTGTTATGTAGCTTGGACATGGACAGACTTTGTGAAAAATCAGCCCTACCCCCAATCGTACAAACGTCATCATCCAAGCTTGGTATAAAGTTCCTTACCTTAGATTCCTCCTTAGATTCTTTAGATTCCCCATTAGCAAACCTGCTCTTGGGAGTCGGGGACCAACAAGCCCAAACTCAACACTGAACAACTTCACACTAAACTACTCCCCCGGGAACACCCCAAGGAAGCGAAGAAATCTATTTTACAATTGAGCATGTTTGTCTCACACGACGGTTCCGTAGTGGAATCCGTTGAGGAGACAACTGCGGTCAATGTGCTCATCGGCACACGGGTCCCACTAGTGGTAGCACATGCAACTCCACAATCTTAGGAAACACCTCGCCGAACAACTCTTAAAACAACTCTGTATCTTGTATGTCTTCAGACAGAGAGGGACAACTTACTTGTAGGGATTGAAGTGGAGGAGTTCATTCCAGATACACACCACCATTCAAAGCCAACACATCATGGCCATGGGGATGCATTCCACACATGTTGCTCTTGCGCTGCTCTTCGCCTGCATCCTCCTCGTGGCCATGGGCGCGGGGCCCCCTGTTCATGCCTCGCAGCCTGGCGACGAAGCCCAGCTCGGCAACATCCGGGTCGTCTTCCAGGTACTCTAGCTTTTTCGATCATGTCTTGAGTGCTTTTATGCCTCCGATCGCTCATGGGGTTTTCTCATTCTGATTCTGAGATAAGTTGTGGGCTCGATTGCTCATGGTTGTGTCTCATTCTGAGATGAGATAAGTTGCAGGTTGCCGTAAAACCGAAATTTAGTGGATACTGAGGTTTTCGTTTTGTCGGGGTTTGATACCCTAATATTGGGTTGTGGATTCAATTTCAGTTCATTGCCTCAGCTAGAATGGTTTTTTTCTCGTTCGGAATTTGCATTAAGCTGTAGTGTAGCTTACCGATCTATGTTCATGGGACCCAGTTTGGCAATCGGTCATGGTCCTGTGATTGTAATGCTAAGGCATGTGCAGACAAGGAGAGAAGATGTTAGGGTTGTGGGGATTTGTTCCACTTTCGTAGCGTTCACTGTACTATGTGGTTTGTTTTTGTATTGTCTCATGTGGGCACTCTCTCTGGCAGACTTCGTATGGCGACATCGAGTTTGGGTTCTATCCGGATGTGGCTCCCAAAACTGTGGCGCATATTTTAAAGCTAGTTCGTCTTGGTGCTTATAATACGAATCACTTCTTCCGAGTAAGGAATCGATTTTCTCTCGTGATGTGTTATACCTTAGGAGATGCTTTGGTTGTGGTGTTTAGTGCAGTTGGGATTGCAGAGAGAAGAAGTTGTAGCTAGGGTTCATGTTGTTAATGATGTGCAGGTTAGATGTGATGGACTCTTTTCTATGGCTCTGCTGCTATTAGATGTCTGCAATGCTGCGTCGCTGATCGGGGTGGGTTTACAGGTTGACAGAGGCTTTGTAGCTCAGGTCGCGGACGTGATTGGAGGGCGTGAGGCTCCATTGAATGCCGAGCAACGAGCTGAAGGAGAGAAGACAGTTCCCGGCGAATTTTCGAAGGTGAAGCATGTTCGTGGCATCTTGTCTATGGGGAGGTGAGCATTGGAGCACATGGATATCACCTCGATGTTGCTTGCCGTTTAAAACCTAAGGATCTTGTATTTCGTATTTCTTTGTATGACTGATATCTTATCGAGTTTAAAGTCCGATCATTTCAAAGGTTTTGCACTCTCTCCAGATTCCACATTGAAGACGCAGTCCCTAAGCTTTGTCATTCTTTGTTGTTGCTCGATATGCAGGTACAGTGATCCTGACAGCGCAGGATCATCATTCTCCATGCTTCTGGGGAATGCTCCCCATCTTGATGGACAGGTTGCACTCCACCTGGATTACTTTATGTGAATTACAGTCTTACCAGCAATACCTTCAAAGAGTAGTAGACTGAAACTTAAAGGTTCCAGCAATCAGTGGGAGCATACACTGGATAGTGAAATACTAAGGCTGCCTCAAATGGCACGAAGCACTTGTTTTTAACATTGTGCTGGTGGTTGACTGATAGTATGCCGTTTTCGGGAAAGTTACGAAAGGCGATGAAGTTCTTTCAAAGCTCGAGGAACTGCCAACTCGCAAAGAAGGCATATTTGTGATGGTCAGTTTATGTTTTCAACTTCTGTGTTTCGTTGTCCATCATGTCAAAAAGCTACTCTGTACGTATCAAAAGACATAGGACTGTCCTTTCCTATTTTCTATCCTCAATTTCTATTGATATGTGGATTACTTGCTGCATGTGAACATCGCGATCAGCCGCTTCAACGCATCTCCATTCTGTCAACATATTATTATGGTACGTGTACGGCATCTAGATGCGAGCATAGCAGTGGCTGCTGCAGCTTCCAATGATATTCATGATTTCATTTTAATGTGAAGATACCTGGGTAGCACCTTACAAGTCCTATCACTTGTTTATATCTCGTGAATTTTGCGGTACTCGGGAGTCAAACAAAAATTAACTCTTAAACTAAAAAAAGACTACGTTGGATTGGCAGACATTGAGGAAAGCAATCAAATTGTAAGCTGTAAGGAACAGGTTGAGATTCTTAAGAAGCGACTGATCGAAGCCAACAACAACATCCAAATAGAAGTATGCCCCTCTTTGCTGTGTCCTTTGACTGCATGTTGCCCTTGCCCTTCCTGTTCTACATTTCTTGCATTTGAAACTTCCCCTGCCAGAAAAACTCAAGTTCCGTCCCTCGGGTTGTTATTTTGCAGAGGACAAAATGCCTTCCTTAAGTAGGCAGAATCATACAGCTTGTTCAAAGTTTTCTCACTCTGGCGATGACTAACTTTGGACTCTTGAACAATGCCCCTCGTCAAGTACGGATCGGTTGAAAAGCTACACTATCAGCAGCAAGTACAGCAGCAGCTTCTAGATCCAGACAATTTTCCGGAGGCTCACAATTTTCGTAGTATTTTGTAATAGTTGTCAATGGAAGATATCCGGAGATTTCAGTTTTCAGTTGATGTGAGTCCAATGTTGCGAATGACCTGCCACGTTCCAATAAGGTCATTGCAACAATCTACTCATATAATGTAAAATTACATCATAATTAGATTAATCTTGTATCATTGAATGACAATTTGCACATAAAACGGCTATGATTTGATACTCCTGAAGTGATGGCTCGAAATACCGGTCGTCATCTTCTGCTAACGATGTTCCGTTCTCCCAACAATACTTTTATACTCGTATCGTTCTGGGCAACCTTCTTGATTGAAAAAACGATTGCATTCATTTTGGATTAAAGGCGAGCATTCCTTCTTTACAATTAGAAATAGGGCAAACAAAGATATCTAAAACTAGTTCAGTGATTCGAGTGCACCTAGCCTGAAAGAAGTTACAAAATTGCCTGTCGCAATTAAACCGCTGACCGTTTCATTTTGTTAAAAAAATCAATCTTGAGCATCTCTTATTCATTACACCTCAGACAGCTTGGAGTCAGAGATAGCTCAAGAACAACACAAAGTGCAAAGTGTCCTACATAACCTTTTGAGTAATCTAGTTCATTCATTCACCTGGCTAACAGAGATCGTGTAACCTTTCAAAAATCTCAACCTGCTGCAATGAAATAAGCTTTCGTGAGCACCACACTGTATGCACAACCTAAAGACCTTTGCTCCTCAAAAACGCCTCCTGTGTTGGTTCCCGTCCCAGAAATTCCCGGATGATGACTGCAGCGTCCTTGGTAGCTCCAGGAGCAAGGACCTGGCAAAACAATTTACGTCAATAAGTCACTTCTCTAGAAAAGTGGGTCCTCTAGAAATGATCTAACAAACCTCTTTCTTGAGTGACCATATATGTATATCAAGAACAGGTGATATTTAATCGTGATCTAAGGAAATTACCTTGTCTCGATACTCTCTGCCTGCTACCTTGCTGAGGACATTGCCCTTAAACTTCGTTTCAAACATCTCTGCAGAGAATACCTGCATACAAGAAAAGAGCAATTTGTTTGAAAGTTAAAAGCACATTGTGTAGAAACAATTGCAACAAAGGAATCAGTATGAAACACCTCAATTAAGACGGTTGTCAACAAACAATATGCAAGGATCGCTAACAAAAGCATACAGACGAGGGGAACAATTTCAACAGGATATGGAAATATTCCATGTAGGTATCTGAAAGGCATCGCCAAAGCTCCCAAGGACCAGACGGAAAGAACGTCGTCTTGCTAGCTATTGCTTTGAATAACAAGTATTATTTTTTACCTCACTCCAAAGATAACCATAATAAGCAGCATCGTAGCCACCGGCCATATGACCAAATGAGGCACTGAAATTGGTACCCTCCAGCATTGGAATTCCCTCCATCACCTGCGTAAATAGTAGCAGTTAGTGGACGCAACCTTCATGTGACAGTAGGAGTATTGAAGTGTCAATCCTAGATGATGCGGTGTAAACATTACTATTATTACAAAAAATTAGTGCAAAGTGCTATCAGATTAAGTAGGAGATTAAAACCTTAGGAGTTAAATCTCTAAGGATGGCAGCTGTGTCGGCTTTGTCTCGCATGTGAATTGACTGGTCAAAAAGTCCTGAAGATCTCGCCAAGAAATACCAGTAAGAAATGAATAATCCCAGTCGACAAGAATGATGTCAATCTTACTAATGCCTCAAATTCTCAACAGCCATGTGAACATTCTACAGAGTCAATTCTCGAAACAGTGCATACCGAACAATAGTTGTCTTTTTGTGAGAAGGCCAGCATATGCACGCTTCTTCTTCATCAGAGCTTCACATATGTCTTGTGGCAAAGGTTGGTCCACATCCTGCAACATTGTTGTCAACGTGTGAGCGCTTCATAGGGCGAAGAAATTTGACACGCTTTAAACAATGAAATCTTGCACTAAGCACAAGATGATAAGAGTACATTCTTTAGTTAACTGATTCTTTGTTAATTGAGCCAAATATATAGAGGAAAGAATTCTACCTTGTAGTGACCACTCATCATCTTCAAAGAAGCACTTTCCAAGCACCTGTGAGTAAACAGAGCCAAGTCATAACGGCATACATTTCTTCCTAGATTTATTCTGAAAATGAAGTGCAGTCGAGGTTCGAACAGAACCATGGAGAGAAGTCCACGTGAGGTAACCAAAAGAATGACCTACTCAAGCATCTGTGTGAAGTATTTTACCAGTTTTCAAGCATCTGACTGGGAGCCTCCACAAAATCTTCTTCAACGCGCAATCCTGAAAACTTTGCAAAGGATGCGCGGCTGCAAATATGATGCATCTGCAAGCGGAGACACATAGGAAGGGAATCCATCGATAAGAAATACATTGATACTTGAGCAACAGGTAACACCTGCCAAGAATGCTCGTCTGCCTCAGCTGAACAATCGCTAATAGATCCTGCTCAATCATTAATTGGGAAGCATCCGCAAAACAAGCATCCTTGAGGTAAAGGGAGATAGAGTCAGATGCTAACCACATGTCCAAACTCGTGGAAATATGTCTCAACCTCCGCATGCCCCAGCAATGAGGGTTTCTCAGCTGTGGGCTTGGTGAAGTTAGCCAGCATCGCAGCCACTGGAAGCTGAGTCAGGGGACAGAAGCAGTTAGAACAAAACAAAACCATAGCAACGAAGGATAGCAGTTTCAGCTGCCAATCAAAACCATTTCCATACTTTGAAAAAGTTCTTCAGAAAAATAGAAACTGTTTTCATTAAAAACCAGAATCAGAAGTATATAAAGTGTTACCTGACGAGTGCCATCTTTCTGGACACAGCCTGGCTGTAGTGAACACACACACGCATGCGTGTATTTCCCATCCCTGGAAAAGATTACCAAGATTCACATAGGATAAGGCATTTGAGTTTTAAGGATCAACTTTCATGATTCTGATATTTACATTCTCTATGATATGACAAACCAACTGACTAAAAAAATAGTCTCTTGAAATCATGAAAGCTGAGTCATTATTCATACTGTGTAATGAAGCTCCAATCAAACATTTCAAGACTCCATCACCTACCGCGGGTGGAGGTCAAGGTAAAAGTAACCCATGCGTTCTCCTGTCTCTGCATCCGTCACAGCATACTGGTGGACCTCTGGATGCCACACCGTGGGCTTTGCAACTTCCTTGAATTTCAAACCTGTAGGCGCACGTCATTAGCAACAATTAGAAACTAGTGATTGGCTGTAAAAGATAATAATCGTTCGAAGTACATATGACATTCCTGCATCTCGAACTGGAAAGTTTCAAACAAGGATAATATTGCGAAATCCTGAAACAGAATGACACAAAGGCGATTTTGTGTGCTGGATTTTAGAACTTATATCCTCAGATTCTCACTAAGAGATACACACAAAGAAAGAAAAGAGAAGCCCCAAACCTAACAAGTCCTGGTAAATTTGAAGCAGGCCAGCCGTGACGACATTTAGAGGGAAATATTGCTTTACTGTCTCATAGTCCACTTTAAACTCCAACTCTTCGGCCTTTCGAATGTAGTATCTAAAATCTTGAAAACCAAAAGGTTCATCACCTTCCTCTTCCCTCTGCACAGACATGAGGAGAATATGAACATGAGTGGATTTACTGGGGACATATAAAATAGTTTCTCCTATTCATAATTCATAAATATCTGCTCTAGCAATCCCCCACCTTCGACAATCAAGTTACTCACATGCCTTTCATAGGCTCAGAAGCAGTGTCTAATTTTCATCTCGATAACGCAGATCTGCCAGCATGATGTAAGTACATACCTTCATGGCTTCCAGCTTTGCAAGCTCCTTCTTGGCAAGAGGGGAAATTTTGTTGGAGATGTTCTCCAAGAAGCTTTTCACCTGAACAACAAGCCTCTACATCAAAACCTTATCTAGAAACTAGTACTCCTATTATTGAATATTATAAGAGATGATTCCATGACATAGTTGATGAACAAAAGAAAGGAGCTTTACCTTCGCAGGAGACTTCGCCATGCGTGTAGCTATTGCATACTCTGCATGATTCCTGTAACCTAACAATTGTGCCATAGCATTTCTCATCGCCACCTGATACAGATACAAACCAAGTCATAAAGCTCAATTCAGTATATAATTGCCCCAGGAATTGAGCACATTATAAAGCAGCGGAAATTTTTTCTTCTGTTCAAGCACATACCACTTTTTCCAATATTGTCACATTCTCGTCCATACAACGCTGGTCATAGGCAATTGCCACAGCTTTCCGTGTACTTCCCACCTGCCCAATAAATATGATAAAAATTTAGCGACAAGAGAACAATTATGAGAAAAGCAGGAGCTTTAACAGAGGAATAGCACCTCAAAATATCTAATCTATTTTTTTAACATTTTATAGTCTATGCTATCCATCAATATGGTTTAAATACTAGATTAGACTGGCATACCTTACATCTCTCCATAATAGGAAAGTAATGGGGGTATTTCAAGTTGATCTCCAACTTCCCATCGCTATCACGAGTAAGTTCCTGAAGAGAGGTGCCACAAAGAAGCTTTTAAAACCACAGAATTTACAACTGGCAACGATAACCAAAAACCATCCCACATACGTAGTTCCACAATGTTCACAGATTTGCAACAATGACCTCATGCTTGCAATTTTCAAGTCTCAAAGAGACTGCAAGTAAGATTGAATTCCTACAGAAATACGACCTTAATGAAGTCCGCAGGTAATCCTGCAAGCTCACTTTCAGTGAAGTAGAGGCGTTGATTTTCTTCGTTCATGTTTTGCTGGAATTCGATACACAGCTCGCCAATGGTGGTCTTCAAAAACTCGACTTTCCTCCTTATGTCTGCAGAGAGATTCAAACCTAATCTCTCATAATCTCTGACCTGCAACAAGTGATTTCCATAAAATTCATACATAACATTCGGAAACAAGCAACCAACGAAAAGGGAGTGTCACTTATGCAACAAGGGTGCTGAAATAAGCAAGCTAATTGCATTTCCCTAATTATAAGGAAAGGCGTGGAGTCAGCAGAACTCCACATGGCAGGAACTCACCAGACGGTCCACAAAGCGCTGGGCTTGAGGGCTTAATGGGACCTTTTTCTCAGCAAAAGCCTTCACAACAAGATAAACATCTTCGCGCATGCTGCATACACGTAACATTAAGAAATCTCAATAAGCGCAACATGTTATATTTGCGGGCGTGTCCATTGCTGCAACCATCGAGACACAGTTGTATCCAGCTAGCATATTGATCATGAAATATATCACTACCTGCACTTTACATTGTAGGCGTCAATTCTCTTCTCTGCCTCAGAACTGGCATCTCGAACTTCCTTCGAAGTGGACACCAGGGCAGGGAACACACAGCTTTGAACCAATGCAAACTCCTCAGCCTCTAGATTTGCCAATGGGGCAATCACATTTTCATAGGTCACCTGTGGAAAACATCCCCCAAAACCTAGAGGTAAGACAACTGCAAAGAAACTCAAAACTACACCGAGGAACCTCGCATTTAACTACCAAAAACAGCAACATATCGAGTAAGGGTTCACATACTTGATCGAAGGGTACAGCAGCAACTGCATCATGAACACTCGTCGATGTCGCGATTATGTTGTCTGCTACTCTCAAAATATCGGCTGCCGATAGTTTGAGACGCACCTTAATCCCATCCGAAACATCTATAAACCCCATACAAAAAAACCATAATATCACTCCTTGAACGCATTAAAAATCACAAAATCTCTCAATAAATCCCCTGTCAATCCTCGTGCAAGCTACCAAAAACTGAAGCCAATCTTACTCTCTCCTCCAATCTCTTCTCCACACAATCATCCTAAAAGCCAAGTTTTTGCACATAAACTTTATCAAAAAGCCCGATTTTCCAGAAAATTGGTTTGGTTTCCAAAAACTTGAATTTCCAAAGCTCCAAAGCTCCAAACATCACTCAACTCCCTAAATTCACCCACCCACCCATAAATGCAATAAAAATGCAACCTTTCAATCCTAAACCCCTACCCCTCTCCCAGAAAAAACGAAATCCCTCATCTCCATCCCTAAAACCCAATCCACAAAAAAACCTCTCCTCCAATCTCCACACCCCCAAGATCCCCCAGATCCATCGCCCAAGCACCCACTTCCCACCCCCAAATTCATCCCAATCCCAATCCTCACCGGAGTGGCTGCGACGCAGCATGCCCATGACAACGCGCGCCGTGACAGCCAGGCCGGCAGCTGCCACGCTCACCACCGCCACCTCCTTCCGCCTCACCATGGCTGCTCCCCCCAGCAACAACGACGAAGAAGATCTCCCACTCCCACTCCTGTAACTCCTCCTCCCCCCACTCGGCCCCGCTACTCCCGAAGTCACAACCAACGCAACAGAAGATGGGCGCGTCCCAGACGAGATACACACGAAGCTAGATGATGACACTGCTGGCGATGGTGGCGATGGTGATGCTGATGCTGCGCATATGAGTTTGTTGCCATGGACATGGAATGCTTGCAGCATTCGTCTGGGAGCAACAACCGAGGCCAACTTCATCACAACTCCAACTCCAGCCTAGCCTTAACCTTGCCTTAACCTGGTGATACTGTATACAAACTTAACACTAACCAAGAGTGGAGTGAAGTTACCTAAGTTAGTCACTCTCTCCCCACTTCCAAACTTGTTGTGGACAAG
The DNA here is from genome assembly GCA_014871385.1 of Ceratodon purpureus. Lineage (NCBI taxonomy): Eukaryota > Viridiplantae > Streptophyta > Bryopsida > Pseudoditrichales > Ditrichaceae > Ceratodon > Ceratodon purpureus. Next base: position 15,821,386 of record CM026429.1, read on the forward strand.
TTGTTGTTTGCTACATAACTTATGTCATGGTTTGGGTTTGGGTTTGGGTTTTGCCTCGGGAGGGGGATTGGGCTCCTCAGTGAAGGGGGCCCTTGGCCTTGGGATTGGCCTTGGGAGGGGGTGGGGCTCCTCAGTGAAGGGGGCCTTGGCCTTGGGTTGAGGGGGTTGGGGGTTCCAGGGCTGCCCTAACTCTGGTTGGCTTTCAATTTACTCCTGGAGTGGGGGAGTCTAGGCAGCTTCGCTCTAGGGGGCTTGGTTGGGCTATTTTTGTTTCCCCAATCTAGGGGCCTTACTTGGGAAGATTGTGCTACTCGAGTGCCACTTCAATGTGTGGGCTTATTTTGTATGCTATTTCTTTCATTTTTTGTTGTTATTTCTTTAGATTTTGTTTGGGTTTTTGTTTGTTTTTTTAAAAGAAGAGAAGAGGGAAAATAGAACCCTTCTCTTGGGGTTATGAAAGGAGGAAATGACTTGGTGTTGTTGGGTTTTGTATGTGACTTATTAGTATTGTGGCTTATAAGATAAGTTTTTGTTTCATTAATTTAAGTAGAGGAGCCAAATTTTTTTTTGAAATTATTACACCATCTTGTTGGAATTAATGAAAATTATATAAAGAATACAAAAATGAGTAATCAACAAAACGAAATCATGGAGAGAAATCTACTTATGAGGGATACTATAAGGTGCAAGTTCTAATGTACATGGTTGTGATTTAAATGAAGGGAGTTTGAACCCTATAAAGCATTGAATTAGAATTTGATGAGACTTGCAGTTAAAATTCAACAACATTTTTTTAAGTATCAAATAATATTTTCTCAACCTGAATATATTCAAAGATGCATTAGCAAAGTTGTCTATAAGCTGTAATATCTAAGATAATAATATGGGAACTCTAAAGTCTTTAAATTCAAAAAAGCTATAGTAATTCTTAATGGCATAGATGCATCTATTAACTTAACTTTTATTCTAGATCAATTGATAAAAGAAACTAGTTTGAAAAATTTGGTGTAATGAATTTTATCTCTATAATTAAAATGTTCTACATGTTTATTGAATTGTATTTATCAAATTAAAAAAAAAATAAAAAAATTGCATTTCATAAAATATTGTTTGGACATTGAATAAACAAGTTATGAAATTTCAAGTAAACACATTACAACATAAATATTTAAGTTGGTAAGATTAAATAGTAGCTTATTGACCACTGCAAATCATTAGCACTTATGATCATAATTCATAATCATTTCAATAAGCCATTCTAAATCTTAAAAAAACAATAGAACTTATACATTCATTATCTTAAGATATTTTTGCACTAGCAATGTATCTATTCAAGTAATTTACATTATAGTGGAATAACAAAATCTAAAGTTCTATTGTACTTTATATAAAAAAACTAATGATTAATTCAAAAATCATGAATACATATCAAAATGTAAATTTCATAGAAAGATAAGCATAAAAATATAAAATTTATATAGTATGGCAAAGTATTTTTAAATTGACTATATTGATTTTATTTTTATTATGGATATTTTAAGATTCAAATGGGATAAAGTCAAATGTAATTGTTAATTATTACATCATCTTATTGATATATATATATATATATATATATATATATATATATATATATAAATATATATATATATAAAATTAAAAAATTGTAAATTTGGTATATTAAAAAGAGATTAAAGTGATCTTTTTAACTTTTTATTGAATTTAAAAAATACAATAATATTATTTATTAGTTTATTTTCATATTATTAATCATTTAATAATATATATAAGTTTAAATATATGGATTTTTAAATACACATACGTATCAATCAAAAAAGTATATATTGATATTGAATGAAATTTAAATATAAATTAAATACTAAAATTCATGAAGTGAAAAATTTTAAAAATCTAAAAATTAGAACGATGTAAAATAAATCCATAATCTTAGAACAAAATTCTTAAAGATCTTTGAAGAATGTAGATATTTTGTAGTTTTGATACTTGAAATTTTTATCAAATTATAAGAATTTTATTTTATTTTACATTTTCAAATTCATAATTCTTTTAAAATTTTCACAAAGAAGATTATTCTTACCAAAAGCATCAATTGTTTTAGCATAAAATTTGAAATTTGTATCACATCATCAAACTATTTTTTTTTTAATTTTGTTTTCCTTAATATTAATGAGAAAGAATACGTTTTCTTTAATTAACATTGTTGAAATGTTGCTTCCAAGCTTCAAAATCAAATGTAAAAATTATCAATCATTTTGAAAAACAATAAGGATATGAATTCTAATGTAAATGAAATTATGGTATTCAATTTTATAAATGTAATTTTTTTGGTAAGAAACCAAATCTAGTCAAAGTATATAAGAATAATTACTATCTGTATAACTATTTCATTTCAACTAACATTTTAAAAGACTAATTAATTGATTATTTTTAATAAATCATATGAAGAGTCACATAATAATTTTTGATTATAGACAAGAGTGAAAATGGACTACATCCAACTATATACCGTATGTATTTCTAAATTTTTATTTCCCTCCAACGTGATATATTTTTTTTAAATATGATTTTTTTCCAATAATATTGCATTTAAAGTAAAAAAACAATTATTAAATAGTCAATGTCTTCTTTTAGAATAAACATGAATTTTATCTATTTATTATTTCAACTAAAAATGAAATGAAATTTATTGACAAGTATTATAGTATTTAAACAAGTGTATTTCCTTTTAAAATAAATAACTTTTCAAAGTTTTTTTTTTTTTTTTTTTTTTTGTTTGTTTGTTTGTTTTCTTTGATTGAAAAATGAAGAAGCTTTGCCTTTGAAACTTTTTCTAAAACTTTTTATCAATATGTTTTTTCTTAATTTATTTACACTAATCACAACTTTTTATCTATTTGTAGCATTCATCGTAGTAATGCCCTTAATGATAGGCTTTTTTAAAGAGTGGCGGTGCACAGTGAAACGTTTTATCTGCCATGCTATTGAGGGAAAGCCCTCTCTTCAATCTTTTACGGTATGACATGCACATTGATCCCATGTCATCTAATTATGATGCAATTTGTCCAAAACTCTTTTTCTTCAAATTTTTTTGCCATGTTACTGTACACAAGCATGTATTTTTTTTAGTCATACTGTATATGGTTACCAGCTATCGGGCATTCAGTTACGAAGCATATGCGATACTTTTTACAACTCTATTAGCCATCATATACCCTAAGTGATAGTAAAGTTGATTTGATCTATTTTATTTTAAGTTTGTTTTAATTTCATCACATTTGTTTTAAGGCATTATGATTTTGAAGACCTTAGTGCAGATATTTTTATGTTTGTATTTTATTGATCAGTTTAAATTTTATCAATTCTATTAAGTTCTATTTTAGGACACTAAAATCAAAGTATCTAATGTACAAATATTTCCATGTTCGTATTTCTTGATAACCAAAAAAATTCAAAGAACAATTTATGTATTAAAATTAGAAAATTAAAATAATTTATATTCCTTAATTATTAAATATTTATCTAATAATATTTAATTTCTTCAAAATAAGTTTTTAAAATTAGGTATGCATATTTAAAATTATACTTTAAAATTATAATTTTAATTATAATTATAATTATATTTTAATTTAATTATAATATATTTTAATAATAGTTTCATCACGATACTATTATTAATAATTAAAAAAAATTAATAATTAAAAATGCATATATGATTTTTTTGATTTGTGAATAATAATAATTTAGTCTATATTATATAGAATTCAAAAATTATTTAAATATTAAAATATAAAACACAAATATCATGTTTGATTTTTTAAAATTTCAATATCTTAATTATTTCCAAAAAAAAAAAATTCCAAAAAAAAAAATGCTTTATATGCTTTATACAACTCATTTGATTTTTTGATTTAATTTCTCTTTTTGGGCTAACTATTCTATTTAAAATCTTTACATTAGATTACAAACTTATTCGATAGAATTCAAAATGAGATTTGAAGGTGAATGTTTAATTGATTTTTAAGGTCTTCTTTAAAAAAATATTATTTTAATTTTAAAATGACCATATTCACTACATGCTAATGTAAACTTAGAAACAACAAATGAAATGGTTTTCATGAAATGATTAATGCTATTGTGAGACATTGCCTCTTTGAGAGTAAACAAACATATCATTATCTCAATAAGTTTGCTCATACGTGTATCCATCATTTACTCCAATAAATTTATTTAAATTTGGTTATTATTTATTTTTTCAACTACCTTAAGATTCAAATGGTCAAAATGTATTCTTATTAAAAATTATTCACTAAAACATAGTTTAAAATTTTGATATTTTAATGTGTTTTGCAGAAATGAACTAAAAGTATAATTTCATCTATAAGGACTATAAAAAAGATTGATTCTTAAATAAATTTATTTTTTTAGTTTGTATTACTAAAAGTATTTGAATATTTTCATTAATATTTCTATGTAGCAAAAATGTAATACATTAAAATAGACTTTGGATTCTTTTATATGTACACAAATATACGTATAAAAACAAACAAGTAAATTACAAGACATTCCTTACTTGTTCATACTTTGAAACATAGTTTTGTGATTTCATTTAAAATTTTATTTGGTTCAAAAATATAATTTTGTATTTGAATTTTTTTAGTGCTGGCTTTTTTTTCAGAAATATTTGAATTTGCTTTACCATTACACTCAAAATTTGAGAATTTTGCTTAAAATTTTCTATTTTAGCAACAATTGGAAATTCACTTCTTCTTCTCTTTTTTTTTTTTTTTTTTTTTTTTTTTTTTTTTTTTGGAGTAAAAATTAATAGCAAAAAAACTCTTTGTTGCCTCACAAATTCCCCCACCTGCTCATGAGAGAAAAATAGGAAATAGCAGAAACCAAAACATAATCACTGGAAAAATTCCCCTGCAACCCCTCCCCACGTCCTCCAGTTGACCCATTTTCTCACAATTATAACACACCACCCGTCCAATTAGCCCAGGCCCCAGGGAATGCCACCCAAATAAGCTCTGGCCTTAACTAAACACCTAATTATTCTCCCAAGGCCCAAGAGATCATTAGTTATTATACAAAGAAAATAACTAAGTTAACCCCCACCCGCCCGTGCCTGTAGCCGTGTAGAAATGAGCTGTGAGGACCCATGGCTGTGAAGAATCTGTACAATGCGAACTCAGTCTCCACATTGTGATAGTTTCAATGTGGAGAAGCATGGGAAATGTTGAGAAGTCCTGGCTGCACCTCCCTATGGTGATTGATTGCGAATCAAGTGAGTGAATAGTGCAAAAATGAGGATTGAATCTCGAAATGGAGAGTTGACCAAAGCAGGGCAGCAATAGTAAAATAGTTCTAGGAGAGTGGGATTCATGTACACGGTAGGTTTGATTGATAAAACTCATAGTCTAAGTATAGGAGGACCGTTTGCAAAAAGAATCACTCAAAGATCTACAGTAGATAGGGAGAAAAGTGTCTTGCAATCACGGCCACATCTATAGTCTAAAAACAGTTTGAGATTGGAAAATGAGCTCTAAAACAAATAACACACATGGGAACACAATCAAGTGACACACAATGAAGGAATAGTATATTAGAAAAGAAAAGAGCATCAAAGTTGCTACAAAACAAACTAAAATTGCAAGTTGTGGAGGCTCGAATTGAAGGTACACCACATGTGCTGCCCCACAAGCTCGGCGTCCTTGTGAAGACACTGCTCCACAAATCGAGGAGGTTAGGGTAGCACATGTGGTGTAAAAGAGTTGCTGCCCCACGGAAATGATGGGGCAACATGATTGGTCATGGCAACTACCTTCCATATCTCTTCCCTGCCCCGTCACGCTCACCCCTCAGCCACGGTGGTCAGGATCGTTGAGAAGGTCGCCTCGCACCTGTAAAGGTCGGACTCGGTGTCAGAGCAAAGTCGCGCCAGCCTGGGTTCCCGACCCTCGTCGACCCTGCCAAGGCCCCATTCGAACCTCACTCCCCGTACCCGCCATGAGAACCTCGCTCCCCGTACCCGCCCGCTCAGTTCCCCTTGATTCCGTTCAGCTGACCGTGAACCAACCCAACGGTCAACCCGCCTTGTCCGTCCCTCTCCCTCTCCCCGCACTGCCAAGCCTCGACCCCGCAGCACCCAAGGCCGGGCTCCACCTTGGAAAATCACCTCGTCAAATTGTTTGAGACAATCCCTGAATTTCTCCCCATCCCAAGCAAGTCCCCGCCCTTGACAACTGAACCTGAATTACTGGAGGCCTTGAGCACTGGTACAAGTTTGCATCCCACTTCATTTTTTTTTATTTTTTTTATTTTTTTCTTCTTCAAGAAAATTGATTTGGTGAAGTGAGGGATTGGCAAAGGTCTTCCAATTAGACTTGTGCAATGCAAAATTTAGGGCTCAAACAAAAACGGAACATGGGGAGGAAAATTCACCTTTGATAGGCTCTATGTATCGAAAAATAGCATTCACCTTCACAAATAAAAAGGCCAGCACATCCCGGGCATGTCTTGGTGGTGCGCACCCCGCAAACCCAACAAACTCGCCGCTTCCTTGATGTCAAGGTGCCATGAGGTAAAGGCTGCAGTGGTGCTACTGTAGAGATACACAAACGGGGGCTAGACATGGAAGCTCCAAGTTGTTGGGCTAGCTGTAGATGAAAATCCAAGTGTGTCAGTGGCTCAACCCCATGCCAATATGACACCTCGGAATGCACAATCCAAGAATTGATGAAGGCTGTGTCAAGTAGGAAATCCAAGACTCAATGCCACCACTTGTGGCTCTTGGAAAGGAGGGAATAGGCCCCCCTCAATTGATCTGCAACGTCGACCCCCCTCATCTCCTTGGTGTATTCAAGGTGGATGGGGGTAGTAGGTATTCTCTTCTTCTCTCCATCCACCAAGCGCCAAACATACATTGGTTTATCCAATGGGCTTTTTTGCAAAGCATGGGTGGATAAGAGCAACACGGGCTTCTTATCCATCCAAACCAAACAACAAATCCTCCCACTGGAATGAAAGCGGAAGTCATTCCACCCTTGGTGTTTGGCGTTTTCCACCTTGTTTGTCAAACAAGGTGGAAGTTCCTTACGATCGGACCTCACTGTCCCTGTTGCAAATACCCCATGGTCCAAAGGTTAGTGAACAACGGGATGCTATTAAAGAAGTTGTCAACAACCACGAGGTGGCCCCTATGATGCAAGTCCTTGACCAATTTCTTCACTACATCACCTCCTTGTGCCCCAACTCCCTTTCCACTCTTTGATTGTTTCTCTCCATACTTGGTGCTTGCTCCACAGTAAATGTCAAAGTTTAGAACATATTTTGCTCTTGAATCCGCCAATACCCACACTTTCACACCAAATTTTGTGGGTTTCTTAGGCATGTATTGTCTTTTGGGACAATACTTCCCCTTGTACCTAATCATTGTGTCATCTACGGTTAGTGCAACATTGGGGTTCCACAATGTTGCACATGCCTCCCGTAAATCGTTTGCTAGCCACCTAACCTTCCAAATCTTGTCATAGTTTGGATCACCCTTTTCTCCCACCCTATTGGAGTCGGGGGTCAAATGGAGGCACCTTGTAATTGACTCCAACAGGTTTCGAGACATCATTGAAGAAATAATGGGACAATGGTACAAAACTTGGTCACGGGACCAATAAAGACCTAGATTGGGCAATTTTTTGAGTGATATAAACATACGGATGGGTAAGTAGCCCTCCAAATCTCTCACTGTCACGGGAATCCACCCCTCACCCCCTCTAGTACTCCCATCATCCTTCACCACTTCTAAAGCATAACGATTTGTCTCCCTTGCTATCTTCTTCAAAGTAGATACACGGAAAAATCTATGAAAGAGTCCTATAGGTGAAGGCACCTTGTCAAAATCCACCTTCACTCCTGGTTGTGGTCCTGTAAATTCAGAGGTCCCCTGACTGTAATTGTCTAATTCAGAGGTCCAAGTCTCCGCACGGTACAAATCTTCAATTGACCCTGCCACTATCTTCTTGGGTTTCCTTAGGGCTGCTTGACGTCCCCCCCTTCCTGCTCCACCACACCACCTTCCCCGAATTGGAACAGTGGAGTCAACCCCTGACCCACTTCCCCCATCCCCTATCTCCATTCCTCTCCCCGATCCTCGAGCTCGGCAGCCACCTCTCCCCTCTCCCCTCCCTTGGCGCGCTCTTCTCTCGCCTTCCTCACTGGCAGCCACCTCGCTGCCCCTCCCTCTCATCTCCCCCTCCCTCTCCCTCGCAGCCCACATCCCTCCCTTGCATCAACCCTCTCCACCCGTCCCTGGTCCCCCTCCTCTCCCGAGAGCTCCTCCGCCTCTCTTTTAGTCTCTCCAGCACCATTCATTCCCTTGTAGTGGCCACCTCTTCCCACCTCAACCCTCTGTTCTTCTCCCTCCTCGACCCTTTGTTCCTCGCCCTCCTTCTCTCCCTCCGAAATCTCTCGTGAATTCCTCCCTCTCCCTCTCCCGCGCCCTCTCCCCTCTCCCCTTGCTCTCCCCCTCTCCTCTCCACGTCCCCTTCCCCTTCCCTCAGCAGTCGATCTCCCTCTTCCCTCACCCCAAGCTCTCCCCCTCCCCCAACCCTCCTCCCGTCCTCTCCCTTGCCCGAGAAGCGGACCCGACACCAACCCATCACCATCAAAAGCCGGCTGCGCCTCGCGGCCTCTTCCTCGTCTCCTCCCGGTCACGGTGACCAGGAGCCCACCTCCCTCCCCGTAGTTCATTAACCTCCCTCCCTCTTCACTCCCGCCTCGCACCATGTCCTCCTCCCCCTTGCTGGGCTCTCCTTCGCTACTTGTATTCATTTCCCAGTTAGGTTCTTGGAAATCTGACCTTCTTGGGTTGTCCTCGTGCAGGTCAAAGAGAGGAGGAGAGACGGTGAATTCACTCACCTCAGGACTAGGCGCCCCCGCGAGAGTTGCCTCCATCTTTATGGGCGCGGCCACCTCGCCCCCCTCGGCGTGCTCTACCTCGCAATCTGGGCTCTGCGGGTTCGGGTGACAGACCGTCTTCCTCCGCCACGCGCCTGCGGACTGCTCGCCGCCAACCACCCAGACCGCGCTCACCTTCATCGGCGCTGCGGCGCTCATCCTCATCTGGCTGTCTCTGAGGTGGGGATTCGGACTTCTTCGCACGCATGCGGCTCGCCCCGCAACCCCGCCCTGCCTTGCATCCGCGCCTCGTACACCTCGCCCTCGGCCCCTCCGCCCTCGCCTCGCATGTCGGACCGCACGCTCTCCCTCATCACCATCATCGGAGTCCCCATTGTTGAGTCCATGCGGCAGCCCTCCGTTGAGAGTCTAGGGGCGTGCAACTCTGGAATCGTACCATCCATCTGGAGAAGAGATCGGATCTGGCCAGATGTGCCCACAGAGTAGCTCGTTGAGTCAGTCGGGAAATCCATCTGCTTGACCCTCCTCTCTACGCTCCCCCCACCTCAGAATGTATGCTGTCCACATCCAAAACGAGTATAGGCGGCCTTGATTGGTATCGTGAATCCTCCCCCACCTTTCACCCACAAATCCTGGCAATCTCTTAAGACAATTTTCAAGGGATATTTAGGTAATTCTGGACAAAAAAAAGTCCAGAATTCAAAAATGACCAATGCGAACTCAGCGGACCGCCGATGGATGGAGACCACAGATGAATAGTGTCATTGTACATGAATACCACAGAATATGGAATGCAAAACTGGACATCGAGATGTGCATAGGCGGAATTTGCCAGTGATGGATATATGAACCCGAAGATTGCGACATATGATGCAGAATAAGAGTTACAATGAATACTTTAAAGAATATCATGTTGATTCAAGTAATGAAATGTACAATACAGAGTCGGCGACTCGCCGATAATAGAACAAGCTAAACTAACTAGTCCCGTAGCACTTTGAGTCATGAAGTCCTACAACATTAAGTCTACACCCAGCACTATGTACCAAGTTGACGTAAATCCTATCACATTATAACCTACTCGGAAAACTATTTCCCTGAAAGCATAGCCGTAAGGTCAATGAGTAAATCATATATTTGAAGGCCGCACAAACGGGTCGACCAAGTCGGCGGTTCGCCGATGGAAGGTGTTCTGTTGGTTAGGAGGAGGGAAGAAGTGCAAGTTGGAGGCGAAAAAGCCGCCTAACTCAGTCCCAGCAAACTTCAGTCCAGTCCACTCGTGCACGTCCAAACTTTCTCGCAGCTTCAATTGCCCAGTGCACTTGCCCCGGCCTACACGCCTGCGCCATATACTCCGGTACAGATTCGAACTTGTGCAAGGGATAAACCAGAGGAAGGATATCTGTAGCAATGTTAGGTATAACGCCGTCATCGTTCGGAAAGTTTAGATGACCCTGAAAAGGCCAAGGAATGTAGCACATACAGTTTGGTGTCCTCCTCAATGACCTCGGGTCAACATCCACAAATAGCACCTGATCTAGTTTGCAGACGTTTCTAGACTGTACCTTGGAGCAAACTTGACCTAACGTCTTATAACTCCAGGGGAAATTTTCCCGGTCGATAAGGTCACTTCTGCTATACACAAAGGACAGCCTCTCCATTACACCGGCCGGCAGAATATGTGTGAGTAAAGGCTTCAGTTCTCCCAAGGGCATCTTCGACCACAGACCAACATGGAAATGCAAGAAAAGCATGTCAAAAAGCTTCTTCAAACCTGGGCGCTTCACTACATTCCGATGCGTATCCCATGGCAAAGCCTCTATCCTGGGATCCACATAGCAGAGAAGGCCATTGACGCATAGGACAATACATTTCTTGACATGATGAGGTGGACCGTGAAGGCATTTGAAATAAAACGAGGAACCCTGAAGAATATGAAATGCAATCAGTGAAGGAAATCAAGGAACAGGACGAAGTATATGAAAGAAATGGACTACATTCAAAGTCGTCGGCGACCAGCCGACAAAACGATGCATTGAAGAAACCTCAAAGGTAAATGTGCAGCAAGTGAAATGTCATGCATGCATCTTCAAAAAGATGTACCGAATTGCAGCACTGGAAACAAATGTGTGGTGCAGGAAAGTTCAGAAAGGGAACAGTCTTAGCGTATTAGACTAAAGAGTGCAGGGTATCATATGTGATTTTTAAAACTAGTGGCGCCGCTGATATAGGCTCTAATCAGTCGGCTGCCCGCCGATGATGGAACTACCAGGGGCCTCCGGAGGACAAGGTAAATTCACAAACCAAGATCCAGGATCACCCGGGACGTCAAACCCGCATGCATGAGAAGGAATAACCTCCCTATACTTCTGGTATTCGCGAGATCCTGGAAAAAGACGTGGCTTCCCCACGCTAGAATTCTTCCTACAATACTCCTGGACATCCAATCCAGACTGCTTAAGTCCTGCAAGGAATGGTGTAACTACCCTAGTTAAATAGGGATTGGGGGTGGGTTGAGGTTCTTTGCACTCTGCAGAGTCCCAGAAAAAAGAATTAGGATGGACAGCGCTAAATGGATGATTAAGTACATTCCTATAAGGGCGGTCGTCTACCAGTAGGGTATTCTGGACAGTGGCACCTGATCGAGCCAGTAGCTTAGTGTCGCAGAAAAGTCTATCCAGACGCTTCAACAAGTACTCCCGTTTCCCATTCGGATTAGTCCTTATTGAGATATCACACCAGAATCCTGGAAGGCGTCTGTAATTGCTCCTGAGCAAAGGATGAATGGCTAACAGCTTCTGGAAGTGACGATCGAGATTCTTTTCAGAAACCGTGGACCAAAAGACTACCTCGAAATTCGCCGTGCAGAACTCTAGAAATGAAAGAAGTCCTGGTCTAGCCCGGATATGAATTTTTGTCTTCAGGTCATCACCGATATACCCGTGGTGCTCCGCGATGAGCAATCCCTTAATGTCAAGGACAAGGTAGTATCGTTGGAGAGGTACCTCAATATTACGCGCAATAATATCAGTGCTGACACTGACGGAATCATCGCGCGGGGAACCGGTGCGCGGGATCGCGACGTTGGTCTCGACGAACGAGGTGGAAGCCATCGCACACCGGCCAGAGCTATGTGCAGCAGACAGCGTCGGCGGCCCGCCGACTGGATAGTCGTACTCGTCCTCCCCATTACTTTCATTCTCGGCTTCCGCTCCCGGAGACTCTTCTCTGTGAGCATCACCATCAGGAGATGTTGGGTACTCCTCCAAGAGCATACTAAGAAGGGAAGGTCCCTGGTGCACTTCAATTTCAGCGTCACCCTCCAGTGACTCCTGAAAAATGAAGGACAAATTCCAAGAAAACATGGGTGATCAATCGCATGCTCACAATTCATACTTGCTCTAGTGTACAAATGGAGACACAATAAGACACCCACGACAGAATACACAGTCTCGACACTGAGTTCCGTTCTCATATATTTAAAAGGAGAAAAACTTTATTTACTGAAAAAGTCTAAATACATGAAGATCCCATCGGCGGGCAGCCGACTGAATCATGTGCATGCTCTCTAAAACAGTTTCTACATCTACTATGCTCTCTTTCGTTTAGGGCAATCAATGTGTGGAGAGAAGAGACTATAAGCTTCATCCCCCGGAAACAGACGACGCTGACCGAATTCGGAGTGTTTCTAGCAGTACTCGGGCACGGGGAGTTTGGATTCTTTCAAACTGGTAAGCCAAGGAATCAATTCTCCAAGCAGATAATTCCTCTTATTTTCCGACTCCTTCGACTCGAAAGTATATGGTGTAGGGTGCACAGCGTTCCAAGGAGTGTTTGCGACATTCTTATAAGGGGAATCATCAACCAAGAGAGTGTTAATTGAAGACGCCCCCGTCCCCTTCAGCCCGTCATCGAGGTCAAAGAGGGTCTGGAGTCTCTTCAAATAAAACTCCCTACTAGCCTTATGTACGCAAGTCTCGCAGAAACTCTGGTCGAACTTGTAGCGCACTTCGGCATCTAGACGAGGACAGCGCTGCTGCAACGCTGTCCACAGAATCTGGAACCTCTTTTCCTGAACGCAGCTCCAGAAGACCACCTCGAAATTGTCCAGGCAGAACTCTAGGAACTTCTCTAAACCCGGTCTAAGTTTAGTATTCCACCTAGTACCCTGCTTCGTCTGGACTAATAGCAGGCCGTTAATATCCAGAACCAGAAAGTACTTCAGCACTGGATCGTGTACCTGAGTACCAGCCTGTTCCGGGGCTATGTGAAGTGGATTCAGAGGTGGAGGTCCCTGCTCCATAAGTGCACTGGGTCTGTCTTCGTGAAGTTTTCCATGGACTTCCTTGTCCGCGGACTCTGGAGTGACAGAAAACGAAGCAGAGGACAAACGTGACGGTTAGGATGACGGTCGGCGGACAACCGACTTGCAAGCAACATTATTTGAAAAAAGGGAAAGCGTACAACTTGGCATTTACCGAAAATTTATTCATATTTGGCAGTACAAACATCGAACACAATCCTAGAGCCCGATCACTACACTAAATTATCAATGCAGGCATTTAAAAGATGGACTGGGCCACCGCCTGATTCACTGACCTCCACCTTTGTGCTTCTTCGGCCTAGGCTCCCGTTTGGATGCCCGCACAGGTGACAGAACGTCCTGTGGAGCGTCCACATTCCTAGGACTCATGAGCAGAAACCCTGATGTGCCCTTCTTGGAGGAAGTCTTCTTCGAAGCAGCCTTCCGTTTGCCCTTCCCAGAGGACTCCTCCCCTTCCTGAACCCCTGAGGAATCACGGGATAAGTTACCCACAAGAGAGGAACCCTGCGCAGTACCATCGGTCTTACTTCTCTTCATTGATCGTGTCTTGACGAGAGGGTTCTCATCCGGGCCAATCATCCGAGTTGCGCCCTTCACACCTTGAGTGACGAATGCGATTGACTTCCCTGTCAACTTGGACTTGGCAAAGGGGTTAGATGAGGTTTGCTCGTCTGCCCGCCGACGGCAGCAGGAGGAACATGTCCTTCAATGCTCACTGCAGGCTCCTGGGTTGGCTTCTGGACACGGAGAACCACTTCATCGTCAGGCCTCGATGCTAGAGGAACCTGCATCTTCTTTGGACGCCCCGCCTGGTCTAAATCACGTTCTTGCTCGGCGGGAGGAGTCTCCTGCTCTTGAAATGTAGGAGAAATAATACCGAAGCTGAGGGAGTCAGTTCCTTGCTCCCCTAGAACTTGCGACAGCGGTGGGTTCACGTAACGAGGATTCGATTCTTCCAGTGGTAATACGTCGGGTTCTGGTTCATAGTCTAAGTCCTCCGTGTCTCGCTCCTCTACCTCTGCATCTCCAGTTGGAATGCGAGTCTCAGCTTGGTCGTCCTCGTTTCTTGGCTGTTCCTCAGCATCTCCAGCTTCATCTTCAACGTCTGGGTCGGGTACATCTGGTGGCTCCTCGTCGACATCGTCATCGGAGTCCAGATAACTCTGTGAGCGAACCCCCGCACTCTTCCCCGAACCCATACATCCACCCTTCCCGACCAAATGGGCTTCCTCCGCATTCACACCGAAGTCGGCAGCCGTGAGAGTGGCAGTCCTGCCTCTAGCAGAGGCGGGGACAGACGGCCCGGCCCCAGACTGCGTGGTCTGAACTGGAGCTTGGACGGCACGTTATAAACGCCCGGAATGAACGTCATATTCCGAACCCGACAGTGCGCTTCGTATCTCTCTTCCTCGGTACGCACGATCTCAATTACAGTCAAATGGTTTTTCTGCAGCAGAACAAGACAAAACGGTTAAGGAAATCTTCTACCCAAGAAACACGAAAGATTCAATTAGCGTCGGCTGCCCGCCGACGATCGGTGAGCAAACAGCGAAGGCACCAGAAGAGACAGCAGTGACTTACCAGAGCGAGGGCCGTGACGTTCCCCCCTCCCCAGCAATTGATGACCCGAACGTCCTCAATCTGCATCGCTTTCTCCAGAAGAGATTGGAGGAAAGAGTAACTAGCGTGGCAGTGTCCATTTGACCAATCCTCCCCAAGATGATCTTCTTCTTCGTCCACATAGGGAGGAAGCGGACGTTTCAAACCAGTGAAGTCCGAGAAGGTATTCCATGCATCTCCGGGCGTTGTTTTTGGATACATAACGGACACATGAACCTTGGGTCTAGAGTCAATGAGAGAACTCCTTTGAAACCCGGCGGAACTATCAGGGAAGTATTGCATAGTATGAACCGTCCACGAATTACTCGTCAGCCTTGACACGCCTTGAAGAGTGTGATTACACTCAGCATCGAGTAGCCACAAGGATGGGGTGACAAGCTTATTTACCTTAATTGTATCTACCTCCCCATCCACAATGACCTCCTCCTCCACCTCACGGTGAATCCTCTCAGCGACAGTTATAACGTGTTGTTGTCGCATGTTAGGCATCTCCTTTCCCGCTGGATCGTAGCCAAAGACCACGAACATCTCATACTGCGCCTTGTCCAAGGAGAATGCTCCGCGAACGTCAAGAGCTGTGCACACTTCACCCAGGTCCTGTGCAATCCGGGCATCGAACTGTACAGACGACTGCGAAGACTGGTCCACATCCGACTTCCAGTACTTTTGCACAATGTCTTTGAAGAATTCTGGTGTTGGCCCGTGCGACGGCGTGAGCGGATGATTCCGTCCCTTAAGCCACTCCTTCCCCTCAGGACTATCTTCCAAGTCAGCTCGAATATTACTAATCATTGTATCATTGAACCCCTTCTCGACTTCAAGGGAATTCCAGTCATCCATGCTCCACTCAATATGCTTCCCAGTCCCTGGTTTCTTCAGTGCAAAGCCCCTGTAAATACACATGAGTTCGTTTCGGACAATATACTCGTACTTCACACGAAAACACCAATTGTCCAAGGATATTCCGTCCCGTTGAACCACCTCTTTCCCAGTGACCTTGAGGTACACTTTAAGGTCCAGAACTTCCTTGGCCAGCCTCTTGCATTCGTGGTCCCGAAGACCGATCACGTACTGCATGTCGTTGAGTGTTATGTCCCGGCGGGCTGGCTTTGGGGGAAATCCTGGTTTCAAACCGTCCTCCCCGATGATCCTCCCCTCCTCCCAGGCGTTGAACACCAGTTGCCACTCGTTGTATGTTTCGTCAGACACGAAGACTAAGGGCAGCTTGAAGGTTTAGGACGTAGGGGACTTTCCGAGAATCGGACTGAGGTACTCCTTGCAGAACTCCTACAAGGAAGAAGAAAATGACATTGATAAATAAATCCCACTTCTACAATACGGAGAACCACTTGAGCGTCGGCGGGCCGCCGACGACTTTCAACTACATGTAAACAACAGGAAAAGGGGAAGATGTGAATTACCTTCCATGCGCTGAAGTCATCTTTCTTGTCGATCCTCCCCCGCTCGATCCATTTGGCGCGCATCTTCGCCAGCTGGGACCTGAAACTTACTTCGGCGACTTTATCCTTCACCTCGATGTTTAATGCGTTAGAGACCTTAATGAGGGTATCCTTGTTATCAGCATATACAGGAATGATATCGTGGTTAAGGTAATATTGCCGCATAGGAGAGTCCAGTAGTTCCTTCTCTCCCAGTTCTCGACAAGCCTCAAACGTGTGCTGGCCCCCAATTATGTACCAATGGATGAGCTCATCTTCATACCAAGGTACCAGCGACGTTGTGCCGTCATCCAATGTACGTGAATACTTGATATTTAGGGCTGGCATAGGTCGAAGAAGTCCTTCCAAGCCTTTAAGCTTAATCTTGCTCGTCACTGGATCCTTTACTCTGGGGTCACCACTCATAGGAAGGCTGTACAGCTCGGGCTTCTTCCGGATTGCTCCAAGTCCTTTGTAGAAAAGACTTATCTGATCCTGCCTCTTCCTGAATATCGCTCTGTACTTAAATTCGTCGGGAGCTATGTGTATCCTGTTATATGGAATCTGACAAGGAAGGGCACGTTGCCCGTTGGGAAAGCAGTGCCCAAGTCCCTCCTCCAACGTCTGGTACATTGCAAGGACGTCGGTGTCCTTTGTTTTGGAAGTGAGATTGTTTGCGAGCATGAGAGCTTCCGCCACGGTCTGCTTTTTCTCTTCCTTCTTCCCACCTTTCTTCTTCCCACCTTTCTTCTTCCCACCCTCGCCCTCAGCAGCCGCTGCCTTTTGCTTCTTCTTTCTCGATGACTCCCCTGTCGTCTGTGTCTCTCCGGTCTCGGGGGTGACTGTACCAGTGCCCGCTTCTACAGCAGACTTGCGGCCGCCTCTTTTCTTTGCTGAAGGCTTAACCGAGTTCTTCGTCTTCTCTTCCATCACTTTGTCCCCGAGCGTATCAATCACGTCGAGTATCTGTTCAACAGCTATGTTCTCGCCCCTGCCCCAAGTAGCCGCATCCTGTACTTCTTTAGAGCACAAGCCGTCCATGCACTTCTCAACCGGAATTACAACCGCGAAGCAGTCCACTGGTGTGCCCTCCACGACAGGAACCGATGCAAACACCAAGCACACGTTGTTGTTATCCTCGCATTCCCTGGCTCCAATAATCTCAAATCTTGGTCCACCCGCCATTTGCTTCTGACCTATTTTGGTCACGAAGCCCAGCGACGTGGGAGTGTCACGCCAGGTGATGCCCCACTCCGTTATCTTCGAATCAGCGAGGAATGTCACCCTCGGTGTCAAGCCCCGTGCTCGTATTTGTACTTCAAGATCAACAACCTTGTCACAGAGCCACCGTAACCCATTTGGTTTTGCGGTGGAGTCGACCATCGCCCTGCAAAATTAGAATCACGAGATTAGACCATGAGATTCTCACTCCATCGGCGGATAGCCGACGGGGCGGATGAACACGCCCTCCCCATCGGCGGACAGCCGACGGGGGGAATAACCATGTGAGAAAATAGAAAAATGAAGGACTCAGAAAGGGGTGCCGTCGGCGGTCAGCCGACGGGAGGAACAACCCCATGCGCGAGAACACAAAACATGAAGGGCAAAAGAAGGGGTGGCGTCGGCGGACAGCCGACGGGAAGGACAAACCCATGCGAGAAAACAGAAACATGAAGGACAAAAGAAGGAGTGGCGTCGGCGGACAGCCGACGGGAGGGACAAACCCATGCGAGAAAACGGAAACATGAAGGACAAAAGAAGGGGTGGCGTCGGCGGACAGCCGACGGGAGGGACAAACCCATGCGAGAAAACGGAAACATGAAGCACTCAAGAAGGGGAGCGTCGGCGGACAGCCGACTGGACAACTTACCCACTCTCGGAGGCTGCCATGGCGTCGGCGGATGACCTTCGAACAGCAGCCGACGCGCGCAGGTGAAGGAGCCGACGCCCTCAACCCTAGCAGCCGACGCAAAAAAACCTAGCAGCCGACGCGACCTCTGCGGAGCGCTGAGAAGAGGACAAAAGAGAGCTGAAAAAGAGAAGGCTGGAAATGAGGAGGAAATGTCGGGAGTGGCGGGTGTATACCCTGCAGACCCCCACCTCCCGAGACTGAATCGTCACGCCCGATGGGTCATGACGTATGGCTATGTACATACCATCCATGCATGGATGGTCATCCCTAACATCCGTCCCATCACGCCACGTAGGATGATGATGGGACGTCTTTTGACTTTTTTTCAATCCGTCACCAAGTCATGATGGCGTGGGCATGTGATGTGACAGCTGCTCCAATCGCCACGTTCAAATTCGTAATAATGAACTAACATTGTTGTGTGACGGCGGGGGTATCTCGCCGCCATGATGGGATCTTGATCTGTCCAAGGCGCGCAAAATTGAATTCGATTCTGGCGCCAATTTGTACTCCTGGGAATTCATAACTAACCCCCCGTCAGATGCGCATACTTCATTCTATTTCTGTCATTGCACTTTCGATTCCCTCTGAGAGTGCTCCTGACGCACACGTTTCCTGAGAGGACCGTTATTATTCTCGCATGTGCTTAACTGTCCAGCACCTTCTGTTGCCGTTTCTGTTGTCTTCGTCTATCGTTTATGATTGGACGGTTGAGAGGAGTCTCTGATTGGACAGGTTAGAGGACACCATACTGCTTCTCAACTAAGGTCCCCTGCAATTTCTGTTGGCGGACGTGTCCGTCATCGTCGGCGGATGCTATTTCTGGGCACACTCCGAGTCGTACGATCCGCGTTGGCTGGAGGGAAGTTACCATGCGTGCTGCGAGCGGCGAGCGGAGAGCGGCGAGCAGAGAATGGCGAGCACAGAATTTACCTTTACCAAAATTTTCAGGACTAATAATACCCCTATAACCGCGGGAAAAAACAGAAATTTGCCATTTTTTGTAGTTACTTTTTTTAGAAAAGATGTGTAATTCCGTGGATTTCTGGGTTAAAATCACTTTAGTTTATTATGTATTTACCAAGAGGTATAAATTAGGGCTGATGTCATGATGACGTCATGCATATATATTTTTTGATTTGCGATGGGTTTAGGCAAGATACAATGATCAGGCGTTGAGTTTTAGATCAAACAAATAATTCTTTCATAGGTTTATGTGAATGCACAAGGAAAAAATCAAGTTTCACAGATCCTAAAGAAGTCAAGGTCTGAAAACTTCCTGGAATATTTCAAAATTCGTGTATAATATCTTAACTGCTAAAACCAAGATATACCTTCTTGGAGTCCTTGTCTTCATCGAAGATTACTCTCTCTTCCTAGGCAGCAAAGCATCTTCATTTGAGTGATACAAGTAAGAGATTCTTATCATGAAACAACACTTGGTAAGCAAGGTTCCACAGGAGGAGGCCACTCTTGGTTTCTTGAGCTTGTTTCTAGGTGGCGTATTAGGATAGTGACACAGTCCTTGGCATTCTGTGCTGTATGTAAAGGTAGTGTAGGAGTTCGGGGGGGTCAATCTGCAACCTTGCGTGGAACGTTTTAAGATTTGAACAATTTAGTGTGTTGCACGATGCCGAAGGTGCGTAATGCAAGACTGAGGAGGACGAGAGCGGCTGTAGGTTTGGCCCGAAAGGCACCGGCGAGTTATCAGGAGCTGCGGCCCTGGCTTCTGGAGGTGGAGCGCGCCAGGGAACGAGGCATGGACCTGCCACCGTTTAGGCACATCGGAAGCCTCCATGTTGGTGAAGGTGAATGGCGTTGGACAGTGCTTTGTACCAATGAGCTTCTCCGTATCATGGAGCTGTCCCTAATCCCGTATCCCTTGCCATCCACTGTGGAAGAGAATCCAGTTGTTCAGCTGCCCGAAGTGATCATATCGGATGGCAAAACTTGCTGGTTTGATATCGACAAGAGTTGGACTGTATATCCTCCGAAGGATTAGTACTATAAAGACTAGAAGGGTATTCGTGTGCAATGAAGGAGTCCAGAAGAGTGAAGACGAAAGAACGAGTCTTTCTGTATTTAGCAAGGAGAGATATTCTTGCCTGACTTGGTGTCTGGGTTTCTCCGAAGAATGAGTGAGCTTGGAATTATAAAAAAAGATTACTGTTTGTAATCTAAGAGTTTAGGATCATAGGTCTCGACGGAGAACAGATGATGTCAGTATTATGAAAACCAAAGATTAATATTTAAAGAAATTTCTAATAGTAAAGGAAGTCTCGGAATAATAGCTGAGATGGTATCATGAGAGAGGTTGTCGTCCACTGAAGATGAATTCTAGTATTCATATTTAAAGAATATTTCTAAGAGTGTTTTGAGTATAATTGTAAAATGGGAGGAATCAGAATAATATAAAATGGTCGACGTATATTATGTAATTTATGTATTACAACGTCTGTAACTAATATATTTCAGAGTTCCGTGTGCTGTAGTTTTGGACGCTTTGGCGGTTGATCTTCATCGTCAGGTTCCCCTGTCCGCTTCCGTATTGGAACCCAGTCAAATCGTTTTTCCCAGATTGATCCGGTTTGTCCACATCCAACTCGGTCCAGCCAAATCCCTTCATTGTCTGCTTTCCATGCACAATCTATACAGTCAATAGGCATTGAAACGTGATTCACTAGAGGAGGTTTCCATATTTTAACATCTCTACGATATGCCATACTCCCCAGGTCTTTAAATTTGCATATCCAGGGCGAACTGAGTAAACGCTCGTCGGTGCGTGGATTTAAGGATATGTAAAAAAATCGTTCGGAAATGTGTGCTCGAAGTCGTCCAGGAATTTTCACAGTATTCATTGGCGCATCCATAACTCCAAATGTAAGTAGTAGTTCATCATCGAGATCATTGAAAATAGACACTCTATACTCCTTCAGAAATTCGTGGTGGTCCTCGTCCTCCTTCCATTGCTTAAAAAGCTTGTACTGATGTCTCCCGCTAAAAGGATGGAACTGAGAAACATACAGACCATCTCGTTCAATATTCCATCGGCACAAATATGTATCAGGGCTGGGACCTTGTTCACAGATTGGACAATGGTCATCGTTGAAATTTGCAGATTCGTGCCGCATAAGACGAGCATGGGGATGCTCCCAGATGCACATGTGATCTATCTCATACTTTATGGCACAATTCCATTCGCGGATTTCGTATTCAAAATCACAAAACAAATTATCTTCGAAATCGAGAAGACCGCGGCCAACTTCAACATTTGCATGAGGTTTGATTTGATAAAGTACGACATTTTGCGTTTTTGGCACACCATGATCATAGACCTTTTCGAAGCAATCTAGCCATACCTTCTTGGGAATATTATTTGTAATTTCAACTGGTGACAATACATTCTGTATAATTTCCTCATCAAATGATTGTACTAGTCGGAAAGTTGTCAGAATTAAGACATAGAGTAGTGAAAAAACGCATTTCAGTCCATGACCTTCCATGCTATTTAAAAAATGTGAATTCAAATTGAATTATAATAATTATAAGAAAAAAATTTGAAGTTTACGGAGACAGCTATTTAATTCTTCAAATGTTCTGAAAAGGTGTTGTGAACTCTGCGTATCCATCAATATCACTTATGATGACTTTTCAATAACAGTTATACTTTTGGAATATAGAAATAGTCATAGTACAGCAGTTATTTATTCGAAAGATTCCTGCAACGAATACATAAACCATTTCTTATAAAAATTAGACGACGAGCTTGGTAGCTATGCACAATGAATTGAAACTTGAAGTTCTTTAATTTGTTAAAATGAAACTTGGAAGTCTGAGTTTCATACTTATTGCAGAGTTCTAGTTTAGACTCGGATCAGATTGAATGAAAATCCGTAAAAACCTTATGAGACTTGCATGTGCATCCGTTCGCACTTAGGACATTAATTCGACTATTTCAGGGAAGAGGTTCTTTTGTTTTGAAGAAATAAGGTGAGCAGATTTGCATGAGAAACATGGAAACTTGAACACCTCAAAAGAGTTATAAGCACTTGCTAAGTTTAATGTCAGCAGTACACAGTAGAATCGCAGAAGTAACTCCTCTACCTACTGTTAATATATATATTCAGTTGTTACAGAAAACTGTGTGGCACAATCCATGTCTCCTCAAATCCTCAGTGTATTAGTGCTCGAACATACGCAGGATTTGCACAAGATAAAATCGAAGTACGTAAAGTATACAGCTCACATTCTGGAGACCGGGTAAGTAAAGTGCAATAAAATGTTGGAATGGGTGAAGCTGAACGAGATCATAAACGAAGACTACGGAATAAACTCATCATCACTTTCCGAAGCACTGTTTAAAATGAACGGGCAGATACTAGGATTATATTTTTTGCAAGGACTAGATGAGGCACTCGAACTAGTAGAAGAAATCTGAGCTAACACTTCTGCTAGACCTTCAATGTAGCAAGGAAGTCTATCAGATCTGCTCGGTGACCGGTACTCCCTCCAAAGACGCCTCAGATTTAGACGCCGACTGCGAAATCAAACTAAATGTTAGTTAGAAAGGAGAAAGTCAAAATAATAATTAAGAGCAGTACTGAAGGAAGGATGAAACTGGTAACGAACTTACTCACATAAATCTACAGCATCCTCCTTGGGAAGAACCTCCTCATCCTCGGTGACATCAGTAACTTCGGATGGCGCTACTGCATGAGGCACTGCCGCGGTCTTCTGAAGAGGATCCAGAACCTCCTTGAAAATGTTCTTATCACCTTCGAGTGCCACGATCGCCCTCCTTGTTGCCTGGGCGGCCAAGACAGAAGCCCCTAAAAGTACCATACGTAAACAGTTAGAAAACACGTACTTCAATGCAGGGCAGAAAGTAGTAACTAAAAATCTGGGGGATATGCTTACCAGTACCAGGAGAGAGGTCACAGACGATCCCATTTTCGGGGGTGAGTCCGCCAATCAGGAGCTCCATTAGGGCCTGAGACTTTTCTTTTGGACCTCTCCAAAGGAAGTCAGAATCCTTCCTCTTCAGCGCGGATTCTTCAGTTACAACATTGAAAAGAACATCATCCTTAGATAGGTTGATCTTCGCAAATTGAGGCCCTGTGACAATGGTAAGGCTCTTTGGATTCCTAGCCACAGGCTTGGTGAAGCTGCGCACTAACAAGACGGCCCGAAACATCAAGGTCTGCATTCACCAGAAGTTATATTAATAGGGTAGCAATCGAGAGATGAGGAAAAAAATAAACATGTGATGAACTTCACAATGGCGAAACCGGAAGCAGACAACATACCAAACGTGCTGGGTCCAAAGGGTGAGTATGATGTAGAGAGTTGACAATGATCCACTATTTCTTCACGACCAGGTTGTTGTTCTTGAGGAAGCTTCCCAGAACCTTACTGATATGGCTGCTATCTGGAATGAAGAAGAGAAGAGCCCCATCATCGTGAAGGAAGCCTCGAGAGAAACCGACCGTAAGCTTTATGTAATCCTTCACTAACTCATTCCACAGAGGGACATGCTCCGGATATTCTGATACCCCAGGGACATACAGTCCATCCGGAAAGTCCGCAATCACCAGGTCCGCAGCCGGTTTCTGATCAACCACTCCAAGGAAGTACTTTTGTCGACCTGCTCCAACCTGCTCGACAGAAAATGGTATAAATCCGAAATTATAAAAAATCATGCAAAAAAAAAGAAACAAATACACAAACTATAAGTGATTGGTGCCTCCAGCACTCGCATGGGCGATTGGCGCACGCGCATGAAGGAGCAGCAGATTGACTCTGCTGCTCCCTCACCCGCATGAGCCAAGGGCCCATGCGGGTGTCGATGAGGGGGCCCTCATGGCACTGCCGTCAACGGCAGTGCCATGGGAGGTGCCTCCAGCACTCGCATGAGCCTCGGGCTCATGCGGGTGAGGGAGCAGCAGATTGACTCTGCTGCTCCCTCACCCGCATGAGCCAAGGGCCCATGCGGGTGTCGATGAGGTGGACCTCAAGGCACTGCCGTCAACGGCAGTGCCCTGGGAGGCTCCTGCAGCACCCGCATGAGCCTCGGGCTCATGCGGGTGAGGGAGCAGCAATGAAACTCTGCTGCTCCCAAAAGGACTGCCGTTAACGGGAGTCCTTTTGGGAGCAGCAGATTGACTCTGCTGCTCCCTCACCCGCATGAGCCAAGGGCCCATGCGGGTGTCGATGAGGGGGCCCTCATGGCACTGCCGTCAACGGCAGTGCCATGGGAGGTGCCTCCAGCACTCGCATGAGCCTCGGGCTCATGCGGGTGAGGGAGCAGCAGGGAAACTCTGCTGCTCCCAAAAGGACTGCCGTTAACGGCAGTCCTTTTGGGAGCAGCAGATTGACTCTGCTGCTCCCTCACCCGCATGAGCCAAGGGCCCATGCGGGTGTCGATGAGGTGGACCTCAAGGCACTGCCGTCAACGGCAGTGCCCTGGGAGGCTCCTCCAGCACCCGCATGAGCCTCGGGCTCATGCGGGTGAGGGAGCAGCAGTGAAACTCTGCTGCTCCCTCACCCGCATGAGCCAAGGGCCCATGCGGGTGTCGATGAGGGGGCCCTCTTTAAAAAGGTTGAAATCCGAAATAATGCACAAGGATGCATAGAGAAGATATGAATCGAGATAAATAGAGAGGTTTTAAATTACCTTAGTGAGAAATGCAATCATGGCCTCAAAGGAGGGTGGATATTTTCCTCTCGTAGACTTGTAGTCCACCATCATGTGAAAAGCCTCATCAAGAATGAGAAGCTTGGTCTGGTGTCGAGTGGAGGACGCGGCTGCCGACATGGTCTTCATGGCTGGAGGAATAAACTGGGAGGGAGCATCCTTCGAGGAAGATGCATGCTGAAGGCGCTTGAATTGTGGCCGGGGAGGTGGAGAAGGATTCGGCTCAGTTTCCGCAGGCTCGGTTTGTTGCACCTCGGTGCCTGCAGCGGTGTTTGCGGGTATGTCCTCCTCTATCTGCTCTTCAACCAGGTCCTCAGCCTTCCGCTTCGCCCCCCTTCCTTTCCTCCCCCTGGAAGTCGCCTTTCCCTTTGGAGAGCCCGCTGCTGCTTGCTGGTCTGGAGAATCCGAGGGCACAGCTGCTGGAATCTTCGCCAGAGCTGGCTGAAGAGAATCCCGAAGTGCCACATCAAAAGTAGGGCACTTTTTTGGGGGGCAGTCCATGTACCACCCACATCTCTCGTAATGAACGGGCTCCCAAGCCCTAAGCATCGCGGGTGTATACATACACTCAGAATTTGAAGTATCGAGGTAGTTAGGGAAAAAGGCCGGAACCTTGGAAATTGCCTTCCTCGGGAGGAGAACATACTTGAAGTACCTGTAGAGAACCCTGCGAACAGCCGGAAAAAAATTCGGCTGCTGATCCGAGGTCTTGTTCTTATGCACTTGGTCTCCTGTGAATTCCCTGAAAAATGCAGAGTCCCACAGCTGGCACCTCATGGCCTCGACATAGTCAAAAATGTGTTGTACTGGATCGCCATCGTCGGGAGTGTAGTTAACCTCCACTCCCAAGTCCTGAAGAACTCCCTTGAAGAGCTCCTCAACCTCCACAGCTATCTGGAGGTAAAGAAAGAAGGCAAAAGGACAGTTAGTTAAGATTTTAAGAGTGTGCATAGGAACCCGCATGAGACTGGCGGTCGTGCTTGTTTAAGAGCAGCAGTGGTATTCTGCTGCTCCTTAAAGGACTGCCGTCAACGGCAGTTCTTTTAGGAGCAGCAGAATATCTTTGCAGCTCCTAAACCCGCATGAGCACCAGTCTCATGCGGGTGCAGCAACGCCTCCCTCAAAGGCACTGCCGTTGACGGCAGTGCCTATGAGGGAGGGCTTGCGGCACCCAAACAAGCATTTTGCTCGTGCGGGTGGAGGAGCAGCAGAGATAATCTGCTGCTCCCAGAAGGACCGCCGTTAACGGCGGTCCTTTTAGGAGCAGCAGAGTTTCTCTGCTGCTCCTGCACCCACACGAGCACAGTGCTCGTGCGGGAGCTGCAAGGCCTCCCCCTAAGGCACTGCCGTCAACGGCAGTGCCGAGGGAGGGGTCCACTGGACCCCGCATGAGCAAGGTGCTCATGCGGTGCAGGAGCAGCAGAGAAACTCTGCTGCTCGCAAAAGGACCGCCGTTAACGGCGGTCCCTTTTGGAGCAGCAGATTGTCTCCGCTGCTCATGCACCCGCATGAGCACCTTCCGTGCCGAGGCTTATGAACATAACAAAATAATGGTGAATTTCAAGAATGATGAGAGATTACTTACTTGAGCCCACCAAGTGGCCTTATGGAGCCAAGGGGGAAATATGACGTCGGAAAAGTTTGGCTTGGGAAACTTGTATGCATCCCGAATGGCGACAGTAGAATTCCACCTTTGAAGCCACTTGATCATCATGGGCGTGGGCATCGCTGATGTTGCCAACATCCACAGCTTCTCTTGCTGCATCTCCGGCTTATCAAATTTCTCGTAATGGAGTTTTACCTCCTCCAGAAATGCGGACGTGTGTTTCGGATCTGCAACCGGCAAGTACTTCCGTAGCTCTGCGCTAAGCTTGTCCTCCGTTGCCTTCACAGCCTGAGCAACCCACTCGTCGGCAGAGCGTTCGGTCCATTGCTCTGGGTCCGGGTATTTAATCTGAAACCTCTCCTGAGCAGCATGTGCGGCCTCTCCAAGCTCTTGCTGCACTCCACAAGAATTTGTTTCAACAATTCAAATTATTATGTATCCCAATGCACTATAAGACAAAGCCGCGGCTTGGAGGTCATACCTGATAAAGTACTGAGCATAATGCTTCAACCGAGAGTGTGTACCACGTCCTTTTTTTCCCGGCTTGTTTCTTCTTTGCAGCCTCCAGAACCGGCTGCGGTACTAAACCCTCAAAGTATGAGATCGGCTGCGGTGCTATGTTTTGGACGCGGTACAGTTTGTGGACAAGATTAGTTGACACATGCGACTTCTGATTCCTCCTGGACATGTACAAAAGCAAGAAAATTAGCACGCAAAAATAAAGAGGACAAGATAAAATAAACAACGTATGGTCAAGGCTGCCTCACCAGTTTACTTCGTGTAAAGCAGTCAGCGCAGACGGGACGTCCCCTTTCGGGTCGAGTATTACACTCTCCACCCTGTAATGCCAGTTGATGTCTCCCGAATGATACTCCTCAATTATCGGCATCCAGGCCTGCAACCTATGGTTACCATCCCAGACATGGAACATCTTATTCGAAAACATCAGCAAATCATCGTCCATGCGCAAGCTCTGCTCGAAGTCCTCATTAACCTCCCTCCATTCCTTGGACCAGGAATTCTCGATTGCCGGGGTAACATCGGAAGTGTGGCCATGGTTGTCTTCAAGGGCAACATAAAAGTACCCATTACCCTCCATGTATCCATCCCGAACGAAATGAGCAGCAAGGTTATTTACATCATTTTTTAGAAAGGGCCGAACAACTGGAAGTGACACCATACGACAAAGAGGGATAAAGATTCGGCCCTTAGCCTTCGGCTGCCACTTCAGTTTCTCCAGACGAGATGCAGTATTCACGGATTCCTTGTTGACAAGATCGTATAACTTCTGCTTCAGCCCCCGGTCCGATAAAGGAACTGTATCAAAACATTCTGAAAATTAAAAACTCAATCAGCTTGCAATGCAGATTCTAGTATGCGACTAGAGCATTCAACATTCATCAAAAGGAATCCTAAATTTGTAGTGCCATTAGGATGATATAGCGTCACCTTCAATGGTGACGGAGGTGACGCTGAGCCATCCCGAAGGCACTGCAAAAGCAGTGCCGTTAACGGCACTGCTTTTGCAGTGCCTTCGGAATCGCTCAGGGTCACCTCCGTCACCATCGAAGGTGACGCTGTCCGATTCCAATGGCACTGCCAAAGCAGTGCCGTTAACGGCACTGCTTTTGCAGTGCCATTGGGATTGCTGAGGGTCACATCCGCTTGGTGACGGCGGTGACCCCATGCCATTCCAAAGGCACTGCGAAAGCAGTGCCGTTAACGGCACTGCTCTGGCAGTGCCTTCAGAATCACCACAGGGTCCCCTTCTTCACCAACCGAAGGGGACCCTGAGTGATTCTGAAGGCACTGCCAAAGCAGTGCCGTTAACGGCACTGCTTTGGCAGTGCCATCCCAATTGGACAGCGTCACCTTCGAAAGCTTTCGAAGGTGACCCTGGGCCATCCTGAAGGCACTGCAAAAGCAGTGCCGTTAACGGCACTGCTTTTGCAGTGCCTTCGGAATGGCTCAGGGTCACCTTCGACAGCTTTCGAAGGTGGGCCCTGCGCCAAACCCAAGGCACTGTAGAAGCACTGCCGTTAACGGCAGTGCTTCTACAGCAACCTGTGGTAGCCTAAGAGCCCACCTCATCGGAGCATTGACGGAGGAGAATGGCCGATCTCCTCCGTCAATGCTCTGATGGAGGAGGCTGCTCGGACAAGTAAGAGCGCACCGCAAAGGCAGTGCCGTTAACGGCACTGCCTTTGCGGTGCGCTCTTACTTGTCCGAGCAGCCTCCTCCATCGAGTTGAAATGTTTGAAATTTCAAAACAAAACCCAATGCGCTTACCTTGAGGTAGCGCATCTGACGTGTCGCGGCTCTCCTCTTGGAGGTCCTCCGACGTCGGTGTGTTCTCGGGCTGGTCCTGGGTCTCCTCCACCCGATCTGACCGAGCTGCGGAGTGAGCTCCGGAGTGGCTCGCCATATCATACAAAAACGAGAGGGTTTGAGTTAGACAGACAGCCCGATCTTTGGAACTACAAAAAAAAAAGAAACTACTTGACAATCAGCCCGATTGTTGCAGTTACCGCGACAAGATGAGATCGCAGCCAAAGCCGAGGGCCGAGAGGAGAGAGAAGAGAGTTAGGTTATTTGTCTGATGTAAGAAGAAGGGGTCGTGTCGAGAATTAGGGCACGCGGTTTTCGCGAGCCTAGTTACGTGATTGACATAATGAGAGGCTATGGACTGAATTTAGGCTACTTAGAGTATTGGGACATAATGCTGATAATTGCAACCATAAAACCTACAGAGTTTGAAAATCCCTGGAAGTCTCTTAGGAAAACAATCACGGCATGAACTCTTAAACGATCTCAAAAAAAAAATCATACCTTTGTTTCTTGGCCTTGCATTTGCTGGGAATCCGAACTCTTACTGTTTTCCTTCCTTCCTCTCCTTCCATACTGCTTTGGAGTATCTTCTGTGAGAGTACCTAATGCTTCCTCCACCTCCGTTCCAAAATCTAAAACTTTCTGTAATCCGGTAGTCTCTGAGCCCTCAGTCGTCATCTTTCTAGTTCTCATCATTCGACTATTCCTCAAAGCCTTTGCACTACTAAATAACAAACCTCTCCTTCTTCTCTTCTTCTTAATCGGAACCTGCATATCAGGACCTTAATCTGCAAAACATCCTGCCAGATTGCAAACGCTAACTTCGACATAAGGATGACTGAGTCCCGGGGAGGAATTGGGACTACAAGTTTTAGACATTCTTTTGCACATTGCAAGAGGAGCCTCCAAAATTAAAACCAGTGTTCCTTGAAGCCAGTGCACAAAGAAGATTTAAAGTACTACCATCATTATCATTAATGTCAAATCTGATACCAGATGATGATATTTATCTTTCAAATGACGGCTCAATCTAAAACTGTACAGATACCAATCAGAATGAATTATGCCCACGATGAAGATTTTATTAATCCGTTAAATGTACATCTGAGCACCCACGACCTAATTGAAACTGACGGCTTCTTAATTCACTGAAATCAATACTTCATTTCCCTTTACATCTAAACTGAAAGCATATTGTGCTAATGAAATGAGGAATGAACCCAGCACATCTAATAAGTAGCGCACTTGTAATGCACTAATCTTCTCAACCAGTATTCACTAATTCGTCTCGTCTCATTCCAATCTTCCAACACAGTGCCGAGAATGGCGCATCTCCCTGCAGACAGAGTGTTAGGCATGGCCGTCCTCAGAGCTCATGGTGTTGGGATACCACTTACAGTCAGGGTAGATGAGGATGGCTTGGCAACTGTTACAGCACAGCGCCTGAGCCTGAGGTTCCACTTCAGGGAGGAGAGTATTAGTCTAGAGGAGGAGATTTATGATGATGAGACCAAGGAGATTACACACACTCTGGATCAGGTTTCAGAGAAAGACGATGACGATAACAGGTTGTGGAACCTGTATCCCGGTAGATACAGAGTTTATGGTCTTACAGAGTCCCAGATACAGGCGTCGACTGAAATTCTAACTCCTCGTCGTTCATCTACTGTTCAGACTCCTCTGCCATGCGATGTTAAGGTCAAATTAGAGCCAGGACTGGATACTCCGGATGTTCCTTCAGTCATCTCCCTTTCTTCAGACGAGGAGACAAGTCCGCTGAAAGCAGCTACTGCGGTTCCAAAACAGTCTGTAGAATCTAGAATGCCTTCGGATCTTCCTGTCAAGGGCCCCAATACCTCTCAATCTCCAATGGACGAGACTGCCAGTGTAGTCCCTCTCATTCGGAAACTTGCGGAGAGACCAGGGAGGAGTAACATTTTGAAAAGAATAGATTTCTCCTTGGTGAGACACGAGAAGGTTGAGTACTTACCTGCTATGTTCGACGACAGCGTGATCTTTGAGCTCCCTCCTGTTGGTGATGGAGCCTCCAGGACGCAGGCAAAGGCAATGCAGGGAATGGACAAGCGTTACGATGGACATGTATGGACCAAGACAATCACAACCAACATCGCTAACGATTTCGGCCTCGCTTTCCGCTACTCCAGCTGCGTTGGTTGGCTGCGCTGCAACAACCAGGACTGTGCATTCCTCAACCGACGACCGCGAATTGTTGAGGTAAACGAGACCGAGTTCGACGGATGTACCCTGCAACCGTTTCAGGTAGCTCAGCCTCCACCAGCTGATTCATCAATTGTCTGCAAGGTATGTAAAGAGCCTCCTGCATGTATTGCTACATGTGGAGCGAAAGTTTATTACGTGATTGGGAAACCCAACCAGAGCAGGGCATGTATCCATATCGGAACACATGATCACCCAGTCAAGGTTGGGGACTATAGGGATACAAAGGCGGAGATTGGAAGCCTAATTGAAGAGCAGGTGGAGATGATGTCTTCAAGAGCTACGAAGAGCGCTGTTGTCTTGGAGGCAAGTAAGGTTCTGATCGGCAGCTATCTTCTTCAGCCAGAGGACTCATCGCCGAAGAAGCTGAGCATGGAGGAGCTTATCCCGGTCTTTGATCGCTGCAAAGACATGGCATCCCCGAACATCCGCAACAAAGTTATGACGTTTTGTCGACTCAGAAGGTATGGTGTTATGGACGCAATCACTAAACTCCGTGGTATCAGTCTCTGGGCGTTCGTCCAAGAGAACAAGTTTCCGGGTCAGGGGGCCGAACGGGAAAAAGTCTTTGTGTTCAAGATGTCCGAAGTTGGTCCCGGGAGTGGTGTCGACTTGGTATGTCGGATGCAAGCTGGCGGAGACCTTGAGAACGCATGGTTAATGTTCGACCACGTGAAACGTGTGACGAAATGGTCAACCATGGCTTGCCATGTTTACGACGCCACGTACTGCCGAGTGATGACAATCGCCAGCTGCGACATGCAATCCGAGGATACGGAAGCCCAGCTCGTCTTCTGGAAGAACCTGAATCTCGTCATGAACCGGAATGGCGTTGATGCACCAAATTTCAAGGGCTTCATGGCTGACAATGCGCAGGCGAACTGGAATGCTGTGAGGATTATCTACGGCAATGGCAACAAAGAGGACCGAATGGAGGATCGTGAGAGGTCCTGCCTCTTCTATTGGACTAAGAGCATGCTGCAGTATACAGTGAAGTACTTCCCTGAAGAACTCCGAGAGCAGCACAAGAAGATGTGTAACCAGTACAAGGCAGCTCAGAGTTTGACAGAGGCGGACACTCTGTACCACGCGTTGCGAGCCTGGTGGGTATCGACCGGGCTTCTGGGCGAGGTGGCACTGACCAAACTGGATCAGTGGTTGGCTTATTGGCACCACCGCTACCGCCAGTGGGGAGGATTCATGTCTGGGGTAAGTTATCCCATGAACTGTGATACTTTCCTTTCATTCCTTATCATATCACCCTACTCAGAAGAACTTATTTCCATGGCTGTCAACGAAGGCCCTCGAGTGTCAACGAGGGCACTGTAAAAGTAGTGCCGTTAACGGCATTGCATTTGCAGTGCCGTCGCCTTCGCTCGAGGGTCCCTCACAAAACTGTCGTAGATGCTATCCTTCAGTTTCAACGAAGGCCGCCGAGTGTCAGCGAAGGCGCTGCAAAAGGAGTGCCGTTAACGGCACTGCTTTTTCAATGCCCAAGTTTGCACTTGGGGGCCCCTCACGAAACTATCCTGGAATCTATACTTTAGTGTCAGTGTAGGCCATCGAGTGTCACCGAGGGGGCTGCAAAAGGAGTGCCGTTAACGGCAGTGCTTTTGCAGTGCCCTCGTCTTCCCTGGAACCCCTTACTTAACTATCTTTTAATCTAACTAATTCCTTTGTCTACACTGCAGAAATTCACTGAAGAAGAACTTACAGAGATGCCCACCTGCAACCTCGCCGAAACTGTTCACAACAAGTGGCTCCAAGCTTCGGGGAACAACGGCAGCGATCTCTACGTTGCCACCGTCGATGATTATGTTCGGGCATTTCTACAGGTTGTTAACTATTACCAGTTTCTGAAGGGTGACCTGGGCGGAACAGGTCCATCGAAGAAAGAACTGAAGCTCAGGATGGCGGAGCGCAGAGCAAAAATTACAGGAAATCCTGCGCTTCTCGAAGATCCCATGCTGGACATGCCTGGAGCAGATGAGTTTTGCACCCGTGAACCTGTCATGCCTGGAGCAGAAGTATTTGGATCACAGAAGCGGAAGGCCGACGTGCCCATCGGAGCTGAGGAGGAGTCACATCGCCCCGACATGGTTAACTTTTCGCGTCCAAGAGGTCCCGGGCGCGCCGTCAGACCCCGCCTTGTGCAGATGCCCGTGATTGTGGAAGACGATTCTGAACATGACGTTGAGGCAGAGGAGGACCAATCACCAGCACCGAAAGCTCCTTCACCTTTAGCGTCACACGAGAATGAAGCAGGCATACGTCATGTCAACGCTGTAGAAGAAACGAAGGTGAATGAGAGAGAGTGGCACATCTCCAGGCTTCCCAAGACTTCTGGTAAGTGCTGCTGGGCCCAGAGAGCTGTTACGAAAAAAAAATGTACTGAGAAAATAGTGAGGGGCCCTAACTTCACTGCTGCACCGACCTATACTGGAGTCTGGACTAACTATCGCAGGAACATAACTGAGAGGACAGAGTTCTTCTTCTGCTCCGATGATATTGAGCGCTGCGTGAAAGGCAATAAGCGTAAATGGGTAGCACACTACTCGAAGGACCAGGAAGTGCCCTCCATTCCTGAGATCTGGCTAGTGAAAATAGGTACTAACCTAAAGCTCACTGAGATTCTCGCTCTCGAAGCAGCAGGGTTTCAACTTCCGCAGAAGAAGCCGGTCTCCCCAAGACGCCTCTTCTCCTCTGCCCCGCTCCCTAAAAATCTCAGTTCGGTGTCAGTTCCTGCAGACGCTGACCGTTATCCGGGTAGGAGAGATGGCAAGATGGTGAAGCGCACTGCCACCCCCCCCAATACGGCGCAGCGACTCTCCATGGGCTCCTCCGAGTCCCTCAAAGCTCGTCTCCGTTCCATCATAATGATTCCTGAGCCGGGCCATGGTTGCATCATTCAGCTTGATTCCGGCATTGCCCCCAACATCACACGTTACCATATCACCATCAGCTCTTGCCCTAGCTGCACTTGCCCTGCATTTAGGAAGACGATGACTACTTTTCGAGGCAGGGTTCAGTTCACTTACTGTAAGCACATATATCACATCCTCTTGAAGGTGTGCAACCGTGATCCCGAAGCCGAGCTTTTCATCCATGCGCCTACCTTTAGTTTCAACGAAGTGAAGCTTCTCCTAGAGAGTGGAATCCTGACTCACCTCTCGGCCAAAAGATAAGAGGCTAGAAACTTTGGATGTCAGGCATTCACATCGCGGGCAGTAGTTAATGTGGATGCTTAGTCACTGGTGATTGAATTTTTCCTTGTACTGAGTCAGCAATACAATTTCTGTATTGCCTATTTCAATATAAAGGTTTTGTCAATCACATTTACTCCATTGTGTAAGAGTAGCATTTGCATTGGACATCGGGCCTACTTACATTATCTCACCTAACAGTTGAAGTGTACTAGTGCCATCTTTACAAATTATTAGCCACTTTATTCTTTCTACTTACCGCATTTAGATATTCCCCTCGCATTTTCAGCTGAATCAGCAACCTCTGGCTGTACTACAGGACAAGCAACATTGACGTTCACTGTTTGTTCTACACATCGAGATTGTCGTATGTGGGGACGTTTTGACAATGGACGCGCTTCACTCTTTCTACGCAGTGCTTCCCTAGAATAAGTCCCCGGAGGAATCTTCCCAACCTTGGAGTATGCATGACTTGAGAAGGGCAGGACCGTCTCCCTCTCAACAACTACACTACAGGTTGGCTCCTCTACCACCTTTGGTCCCCCTATGAGGTCTAATCCTACACTGACCGCAACGTTTCGTGAATGCCCTTCCCTGCCACCTTCCGCCTCATCTTCCCCTTCAACCTCCACATATGGTTGAAATGGGCCAACGACATCACTAAGTGAGACAGCAGTTTCTCCGATATCTTCCATACCCAAAAACACGCTCTACGTGGGAGTCGCTCCAAAAAGAGAATGCACAAAGAGGAAGAGACCTTCTACTGCCACTACCTAAATATCCTTGAACTGAGACGATGGCGCCTTTGAAACGGGGACCGTATAATGATTAATGAATTTCATCCTTTCGAAGTTAATCTGTCTAGGACCGTTAGCACTATTCAAATTGATTTGAAATCGGAAGTAAAGAATTAAACATGGAGGGGCACCAAACGAAAGGCCTACGTTCAGAAGCCTTAGTTCAAAGTTTTTAAAAATTTAAATCCGAAAAAAAAATTAAAAAAAATAAAAATAAAAATGAAATATAAAAAATTACAAGAAGAATTTAAAAAATAAAACTTAAAAAAATAAAAATAAAAATAAAATTAAAAAATTAAAAAAAATTGACTAAAAAAATTAAAAAAACAAAAAAAAAAACCACAATGGTAGAAAAGAAATCTCTGGAAAAAGCTAGCAAAGTGGGTGTGTGTACACCGAGCGCAAAGAAGGATTTCCGTGGACAATTTGGAATGGAAAAAAAAGAGTAAATAGAAAATGAGCAAAGAATAATTAAGAAGAAAATGAACAAGTAATTAGAGAGTACATAGGCACAGAAATCAGAGTACACGATGGAGGAATAGAGTGGATACACCAATCAGGAATTGACAAGATTATTAGAATGGAAGAAGATGGAAAGCGAAACAAATCCAAATAATTACTACAATAAGTAATATGTTGGATGTCATATACTTGTGATTGGAAGAGATAAATTAATTTGAAGAAAATGACATAAAATTCACTAATTTAATTAAGGACCTTACAAAATATAGGATTAGTACACGAACAAAGCGGGAAGGTAATACATTTTTAGTATACAAACCTTGTTCAGTCCACGGTTATAGGGTACGGAGAAAGTCCTGAATCTTAGAATATTCTAAGAATATTCTAAGAATATTCCCAGAATGTTCGAATATTCTAAATTTAAATTCGAATTTCAGTCAAAAAGTTACTTTTTAAAAGCTTTTTACTGCTCGCCGCTCTCCAAATCACCGCTCGCCGCTCTCCGCTCGCCGCTCGCAGCACGCATACAAGTCTCCCTCGCGTTGGCTGCCCGCCGAGTCGTCTTCGTTGTCGGCGGATACATTTTACTCCGTCGGCGGGGACACATCCCGTCGACCCTGTCGGCTGTGCGCCGACGAGGTCTTCATCTTTTATCCAATGGAAGTAGAGCCGATCCAGACGTTTCTAAGGAATGGCCGATCAGGGCGGTGGAAGGTTAAAAAGGGCGTAGTCGTGGCCCTTACTCATTCTGGGCTCTATTATGCAGGCAGGGCAGTGATCCAACGTGTTGTAGAATTTGATCCTATAATGGTGGTGGTAAAAGTGATTGAGGTTTCAGACAGCACGGAAATGAATATACCATTTCCGGATGAGGGTGTGAAGTCCTTGAGCAACTGCTTAGGACAAATGATATTGTGGGAGGCGGCCGACCTGAGGCCTTTCGGAGAGGTGGAAGACGATGACATCAAGGCCGTCGGCTGCCCGCCGACGGATGTTGAAGAAGATGTCAAGCCCGTTCAAGAATTCCTGGACCTCGCAGAGCAGATGGAAGTTGCGCTCCTCGAGGAATCCGGAGGCTCAAAGCGTTGTGTAGCCGCTGGAGTCATTATGGAGTGCTCTCCTAAAGGAACGTGGGAGGGGTTCTTGATTCCTCACAGCTTCTTTCTAATAGTGAGAGTGTCGTCCGTCAATCCAGAATTCTCTGAAACACCTGCTTTCTGCGAGTTACCGGATGTGTTAACGATCGGGTGTGCTCTGGGGCGATTGGTACTTTGGAGTGGATACAAGGTATGTCCACTTGTGAACGGCGCGTTGGCAACTTGGCTGGCACATGTCCTGTCGGCTGCCCGCCGACGGAACCTCACTTGGGGAACGACAATGAAGAAATTGATGAAAGCAACTTCGCTCCGTCTGAGCAGGATCTGGGGACTAGGTCTCCAATGAATATCAACAGTGACGACGATGTGTCTAAACAAGGGGAATCCGACGTAGAAACAGATGATCATTGTTGGGGTCCGGATTCCGGGACCTCGGGTACTCCTTCCACTCCAGATGCTTCTTATCCTGACCGCCACCTCTGGAGAAATCGGTATGTCGAACTTCTTAATGATGATCTATCAGTCCGTGGTAGAGCAATGATTCAAGTATGTTTACCGGACGAGGCATGTGATGATGAAGTCCTAGGGGATACAGAGGTTGGGGTTCTCTTCGTCTCTGAAGACGATCATCTGCAGATGACAACTCTCAGATGGCGTCTGACTCACACTCGCTTAGAAGGGGGTCACCTTCTCTCTGATATAATTACTTACTGCTCCGAGAATTTAGCAGACGCCGACGCGGACGATGGTCTGGATGGTGTCCCGAAGAATGCCTATCGATCGGTGCGGAGGAAAGTTCGTGAAAAAGATGACGTCTCTTCCACTAAGCTTCGTCGAATGGTTGTCCCTGCTGAATGCCGCTTAGTGAGCTCAAAGCGCTGTTGCAAGGACCGATGTTGCCAGACTTTTAGATGGGAAGATACTGTGAGTATTCGTCGTAAATTTTACGCAACAACATTCGAGGCGAGGCGAGAGATGTCCTTTGCTGTGCAAGGGCACTTACATACTGTACCCGGCAAGCGGAAGCTCTATGTTACTCTTGCGAACGTTGACGTATGTGAAGTGGCGTGGTATATCATTCACGGAGTATCGAAATCCGCGTACTACAGCTACAAGGCTTCGGCCCGAAGTGGTCGTGTCAATGGGAGTCACGGAAATTCCGGTGTACATCGTCCCCACATTCACACAATCCAGGCCCGCGCGACGTTGACCACTATCGTTAATGAGAATGCCGACCAAATGCCCAATGAGTTTCGGATGATTGGCAAGAAGAGAGTGGCCGCGCTCAAAGTACTCCCGTCTGCGATGAACTGGAATCACATGCGCGAAATGGCCAACGCCGTAAGTTCCTCCTCATCTTCTTTCACTTTGGATAGTTTACTGAATTATAGTGATTACTATCGTCGGATGCCCGCCGACTGGATGACGAACTTCCCAACTGATCGACCTCACTCTGTGCTATTCAGGTCAATGAGCAGTGCAACGCGAAGCTGATTTCGCAGTCCTCCGTTAGTCGCATGAGGAAGGAGTACTTCCGCAACGTAGAGGTCAAGGCAGTAGGAAGTAATTTCTCCAAGTGCACTGAGTGTGACTTCCTCGTTGAACTCATTGCCAAGTATCCAAGAGGGTCGGACGAGTGGCAGAGCTTGACAGAGGATAGGACCAGGCATTTGAACTATCAGCGAGCTTGTCGC
This sequence comes from Ceratodon purpureus, assembly GCA_014871385.1. Classification (NCBI taxonomy): domain Eukaryota; kingdom Viridiplantae; phylum Streptophyta; class Bryopsida; order Pseudoditrichales; family Ditrichaceae; genus Ceratodon; species Ceratodon purpureus. Next base: position 15,859,734 of record CM026429.1, read on the forward strand.
AACATTTATTACGGATGGACAACCCAATCTATACAGAGTCCTACTGAGTTCCTATGCATCATACATGATAAGATGGACACATCAAAAACAGCGATCCCCCGGATGCAACGTATCACGAAGGCTACGGCAGGGCTTGGTCAAATTCCGATTTCCTGTACTGGAATGCTGACTCACGGTCACGGAGATGGCGCCTACGCACACTATGCAACTGCCCTGTGGCCAGGAGACCCAAATTTCACAATCTCCTCGTTGTGCAGGGTATTCCGTGCCTTGGAGAGACTACCTGTCCGGGAGTCAAAAGCACTCTTCGAGGCACCGCCACAGAATGAATTCTTTGCAGCGCTAATGCATGGATCGTCACGTTGCATCCCCTCAATTCCACCTTCTAGGGATGAGCCACTCACTCCACCTCTGCCTGGTAGGCCTGCTGTTCCTTTGCCGAAGAAGTTGTATCTCCAGCTTGACAATTCTGCGAAGGACAACAAGAACCGGTTTCTTCTAGCATTCTGCTCGTTGCTGACGGCGAGGCGAATATTCAAGGAAGTTACAGTTGGTTTCCTGATTGTGGGACACACACATGAGGACATCGACGCCCACTTCAGTCACCTGTCGAAACTCATTAAGCGAAAGAACACATACTGCCTTGCCGACCTTATGAAGGCATTCATGGATTCTCAGAAGATAGTTGCCTTTATTCCAGAGGTTGTTCAGGAAGTGGCAGACTTCAAAAGTTATGTTGCTGATTTTCATCACGACGGAGGTAATGCGATAGAAGGTCACAGTGAAATGCATCTTTTTAAGTTCTATGTAGTGGAGGATGGGGAGGATGCGGGGTGGCCCGTGATGAGGTACAAGAAGCGTGCAACTGATCCGTCATGGCTTCCACCTGGCAAACCCGTGAAAATGTGGAGGGCAGACAAAGAGGGTAAACCACGTTTGCCCGTCGGTGATCCCAAACCGGTTCCTCATAAGCACTTATGGGGTAGTGTTGAAGTCGATGAGGGCAAGAAGAACGCGGATAAAGAGGTGGCAAGGGCAGCGGAGTGTTCAGAGAAGAGAAATTTCATTAAAAGTGGATTATCTAAGTACATTGAGTACTGGAGAACTGGCATGGCTCGGGATAAGAAATACGCACAAGACATGTTACCATATGTACTGTATTGGGAGCGAATTTTAAAGGAGGTCAACGAGCCACTGCCCCCCAATTCCGCCACCTTACAGGAAGGATTCTGGCCTATCTCAGACTGGAAGCGGGACCACGTCACCACATTCGATGCAGAGGACGAATATATACCGGATCCGGATATTCGTCCCGGTGACGAGGATGAGGTGGAGCCCTATCCTTTCTGTGGTCCGAAAAACTCTAGGCCGAAGTCTGTGTTTAACCCATATCGTGACGTTTTACGTGGCGATTGGGTTTTCTGTCGTCCGTGTAAGGAAGACCACCTACCCATTTGGATGGGTAAGGCGATAGAGCCTGTTATAACAGAGCCTGGTCCTAATTACGGTAAGTTCAAGGTTGAATGGTGGACTCCGATGAAGGTCAAGAAGGAAGGTAAGAAGAAGGTTGCGAGAGAGTGTTGGACAAGACGGTGGGAAAGGGAGTTGACTCTTGCGGAGTGGGTGGAGTGTAAATCCGTTGTATACACTCATAGGACCAAGAAAACTACGCATGAGGGGCCCCCAAAGTCCCATCTAATACCCGAAGATGTTGTGATTGCTGCCATGGCAAACTTCGAAGCGCATGGAATCTCTATGAACTGGAATGATGAGGAGGAAGACTAGTCGGCTGCCCGCCGACGATTGTGATCTTAGCTGTAGAAGATGTAGCTAGTGATGGTTTCCTCTGTAAACGTTATAGTTGAATATTGTAAACACTGTGATTCCTTCGAATAAGAATTGTATTCTACCGTAGACCCAATACTAGTCATGTATTACGGTTTGTCTTCTATTTGTTGTTCTGATGCCTTACTTTTCCTTCTTCGGTGGTCGTCGGCTGTCCGCCGATGCCTCTAACCATGTTAGATAAGCATCATGAACGGTGACTTTGTGAGGCTGGTCTATATTGTATGGCCTGTGATTTTTACGGTGGACACTGTTACTCTAGTCGGCTGCCCGCCGACGCTTTCCACAACATTTGTAGAACCACTATGCGCTTTGAGAAACGGGGAAAAAATATTTTACCATTTCATTATATTCTTATCGGAGTACAACGGTAGTGTTCCGCCCTTTACATGTTACTTTGTATTGTGTATACATCAGAGATGCCACTACTCCTAAAGCCTCAGTAACAAATGCTAACCATGAATTCTACAACTATCCGAGTGTGTGAAGCAGCTCTATTGAAAACGAGCTAAACAATTCTAACACACACTAATTCACCCTAAAGCCAAAAAACCAAAAAGCTGCATATGGTCGCCAACGCCATGAAGCGATCAGTCCTTCGCAGTAGACTTGGCTCGGACAACACTACACCCAGTATCGACGGATGGATGCACGGATCCAAACGACGAATACGTGGACTGCGGGCTTGCGTTCCCTCCGCACCACTGATCTTGGCCAGAGCACCGACTTCCAGCACCCTCCGAGATGTCGTAAGCTTCGTCAACAAGGCGGAGCCACCCTGCAGTTGACATGGTTTGCGTCGACACTTCCCCTGTGTGGCTGAAGTGAACGCTGCCAACACTCCCGGACTCCTCGGACTCCTCGGACTCCTCGAACGTCAGTGGGAAGGCGATGCCGGAAGCGTCAGAGATCTCCAACAACTCAATGCTGTGAGCAATACTCCAAAACCACCGCGCACCTGGCTGCAGAAGGCGTGGGATGTATTTGAAAGCTGGAATGGCGGTGTTGCGAGAACGGGCGACCACCGCCCTATACCATGGCCGGAGCTCCTCGAGGTTAGCCGGTGTCTCCCGACCAAATGGTCGCTCCACATTGCTACCCCGCCTCCCCATAACGACAAAATATTGGACAATATGCGACTAACTTCTACAGTATGCGACCTGCTTCTACAGTATGCGACCTTCTTCTACAGTAGACAGCCGACGAGTTCGTCTAGTAAACTGGTAAACGTTCTAGTAATCCACTTCTCTAGGGTTTTCTGGACGACTAATTGCCAACGTCGACCTAGTCTAGTAGCCCCTACTCCCCTACTCGGCTGGTAGCCGACTAGGACTAGCTTACTCATCATTTGCATCATTAGGACTAGGACTTATTTGTGAATATCATTAGGACTAGTAGCCCCTACTCTCCTACTCGGCTGGTAGCCGACTAGGACTAGCTTACTCATCATTTGCATCATTAGGACTAGGACTTATTTGTGAATATCATTAGGACTAGTAGCCCCTACTCTCCTACTCGGCTGGTAGCCGACTAGGACTAGCTTACTCATCATTTGCATCATTAGGACTAGGACTTATTTACTCATCATTAGGACTAGTAGCCCATACTCTCCTACTCGGCTGGTAGCCGACTAGGACTAGCTTACTCATCATTTTTATCACTAGGACTAGGACTTATTTCCTCATCATTTTTATATGTATTTCAAATTCCAGAGGTCGGTTCAGTGAGGAAGAGGTTGGCTCTCCTAGTCGGCGGCCAGCCGACTACAAAGGACTTCCAATCGTTGTGACCGTGAATACTGTTCATTCTAAACGACGACTCCGGAGTCCTCACAGACGGACACCCCAATGTGAGATGCCTGGCAGTCGTGTCCACTCAGCGGGTCGCCGACGATCTTCCCTTCACCCGCTTCAGTTCACAGATCCACATTTTGCAGAGCAAGTATTTCCTTTTATTAGAACAGATAGATTTCTAAGGATAGGGTTTCTAGGGTTTAGGTTTTCTAGGGTTTAGGGTTTCTAGGGTTTAGGGTTCTCAGTCAGCCACTCGCTGAGAGATTCGGCCATGACAGTGGGACTGGGATGTCCTCTATTCAACATTATAATAAATTCACTCAAATGATTTTATCCCTTGTAAACGGAATGCATTTTTTCATAAATATTTGACATCTTTGTCTTTAAATTTGAGGGATAACACATGAATTGGACGTCTACTGATGATGCAAAGTAGTCCATAATTGAGCGTTTTGTCCATAATTACTTAAATACCCCTTTTTCGTTGAAAAGTGCCAAAACAAGTGAGATCCGATACTCGTTTGCTTGTTGCTCCACCTGCAGCCAATGCTGGATCGCAGCAACGTGCTCCCCCAAATCCTCTGATGGTGGTGGTGGAGGGGGGAAGCTGTATCGTGAAGGTGCCCAGGACATGGCTGCTGAAGCCAACAACCCGACCTTGCCATCCCTCTTTGGAATCGCAGATCCTGGCCTCACCGAATCTGCCGCTCAGAGCTCTCCCAAATTCTCTTCTCCCCCTCGCAGGTTCAGGCCTCCCTCACTTCACCTCCCCTCGCTCTCCCTCGTTTTCTTTTTTGCTCGCACTAGATCAGCTGTGAATGCTTGCTGCTATCTTGCTTTGGTGACACTCGGGTTTTTTTTTAATGATTCGCTAATTTCTCCCTCGGTGCTCTCCCTTCTTTCCTTCGATGATTGCAGAGTCCCTGAATCCCAAGAACCTCGTCAAATTAACCCCGCCAAGGCCCCAACTCAGTCCCTCCTTGCTCTCAGGTTCCTCTCTCTCACCCTCCGCCCACCTTGCCGATCCTCTCCCCCCTTCTCCCGTTTTTTTTTTTTTTCCTCCTTGCTCACTGTCCTTCCTCAAAGTCTCTCACTTTTTTCTCTCGTATTTTCACTTGATCCTCTCCTTCTCCCCGGTCTCTCGTCTCACTGTCCCCCCTTTCTCTCGCTTGTTTCTCTCGGTTTCCCACTGCTCCTCCCTTCTCTCTCTCCTCTCGGTGATCTCACACAGTCCCCCCTCTCGCTCCTTTATTTTTTTTCTCCTGTTCGTCACTCCGCTCCCCTCTCTCGGATCTCTCGTCTCACTGTCCCCCCTTTTTCTTGCTTTTTTCTCTCGGTTTCCCCCTGATCCTCACTTCTCTCTCTCTCCTCTCGTGTTTTTTTTTTTGGTTTAGTGCTCCTCCCTTCTCTCTCTCCTCTCGGTGATCTCTCCTCTCGGTGATCTCTCCTCTCACTGTCCCCCCTCTCTCTCACTTTCTTCTCTCGGTTTTCCCCTGATCCTCACTTCTCTCTCTCCCCTATCGATTTTTGTTTTTGGTTTTCTAGTGCTCCTCACCTCTCTCTCTCCCCTCGGTAATCTCTCCTCTCACTGTCCCCCCTGTCTCTTGTGTTTTTTTTTGGTTTTCTACTGCTCCTCCTCTTCTCTCTCTCCCCCCTCTGACCCCTTCAATCTTCCACTGCCTGCACCTCCCCCTCGGTGATCTCACTCTTCTCCCTCGATGACTGCAGGTTACTAGTCCCGTCTCAGCTCGTCCCTCACCACCTACACTCGAATCAACTCTGATCTAATCCTCGCAGTCTCTGCTCACAGCGTACTCCTTGCGGCTTGCTCACTGTCAACCCCTCCGCACAAAAACTATACCTGACCCCCTTCAACTCACTTGCAATCTGTGTTACACTCTCACCCCTCACACACAATCCCTCTGTATTTGCTAAGTTGCAGTGAATCAGCTACAATTGCAACAGGAAAATGTAGTGCTTGCTTTAGACTCTCCCCTCTATGTACCGAATTGGTGGATTGAATGCTCAATCTGCAAGACTTCTATTTGCATTCTCAACATTTGTGTGCCCTTGATGTCAATTTTGCAAGTGACGGCCCCATTCTTCTTGTTGCCATTGTTATTGCCCTAAGCCTTGATTGCAAACTGATTTGGGGGCTAAGAGAATCTCTCCTCCCTCGCCCCATTAGTGCTTGCTTTGGATTCTCCAAGTCTAGGAAGGTAGAGTTTGCAGTTGTGCCCCCTTCCAAACCTCCACATTTGAGTTGCTAAGTTTGAAATTGGAGGTGCCATGTGTACATTTGATTTGGAGGTTTTTTTCTCCCCCAACCACTGTGGCTTTCGACATGGACACACTTTTAGGCTTTCAAAAGTTGTCCCTAAATTTACAGTCTGCCCATTTCAGTGTGACCATCCTCGACGAGCATCCCTTCAAAAAAATTCCGAGCATCCCTTCAAAAAAATTCCGAGCACCATTTTTACACCCCAAACTCACTGCCCTTGCAAACCAAACAACCTCAAGTTGGAAAAATGTCACTGCACGGTATTGATCATTTCCTCTTTGGACGGCTCTCAAAATTCACATTTGTATAATTTTTACCCAAAATAAAGCAATTATGATAATTTACACCTTCTAGATGTCAAAAAAAATTTCTTGGATGAAAAACTGTCAACTGAATGACGGCTGCGAACGGTCAAAGAATGAAATCGACCAGTTTTTGGTCGTTTGGGCATTTAGGGGTTAACCCCTCGATATGCCTAAGTTATCATGACACCTCCACTGTGGGCGTGCTCAAAACATGGCACAGTCATTGACGTCATCATGACCCATCATCCTTGAATTGGGTGTCTCCTTCACCATTGCTCCCAAAGTTGCATTTTTGCACCCAAGGTTGCAGTTTTGGAGTGGAAAAAAATATGCAAAAAGAAACTTAACTCAACACCTGATCATGATGTTCTCCAGCTTGGTTTTGTGAGTCCAAGCTTGAGAGTGAGTGATTGTAAACTCAGTTGTCATCTCATGTGCTTAATGTAAATGCCGAGAGTTGTGGTGTTATTTGCACGCTCATTGTTATCATCTTGCTCCGATCTGGAGGTGGTTTATTGCAACTCGTTCAGGTGAGTTTTGTGTTGTGTTTTTTGTGATGGTGTTCGGTGTGTTTTTGTTGATGTTGTTGTGAGTTTTCTTTTTTTTGGTGGATTGGAGTGTGTTGGTTTTGGAGTTGATCTGTGCTGTGGGTTGATTGTTTTTGGAGGGGGCTTTGTGGATGTTGGAGTTTGTTGTTGTGGTGTTTTCTGTGATGTTGGTAGCTGGTGGATGGTGTTATATATTTTTAGAGTTGGGATGATCTTAGGTTGAGTGCTAGTTGTTGAGTTATGTTGGTGATGGAATGAATGGTGGTAGGTTTTTTTTAGGTTTTGAGGTGGAGGAAAAGTGGAGGTTTTACCGACACTTTGATCAGCTGAAGGATTCATTTTTGTGGTGACATGCTTCGCAGAGCTTCATTTGGAGCATGCATTTGCAACTAGGGTACTTGCTACAGGGGAGGGCAGAACAGGGGGCAGTGAATTCAGTGCAGTGATGATGAAGTGAAGACCATGAAGAAGACGTGAACATCTTCCAAGAAAATAATTGCTTCATCGTTTTGTAACCCTCAATTGATTCTTGAGCTCACGGGTACGATTCTCAGGTTTTATGTCTCTTGAGGCTTTTGGGGTCATGGAGGTCAATTCTTCTGTGTTTTTAATTTTTCTTTTTTTGGTTGCAAAAGTCGATAAATTGGCACCGATTGTGGGATGCGTGCAGAAGAGGAGGGATATTGAGAATGAGGAAGCCATGGTCGTCATCTGGAGATGCCGTGTTGCCATACGTGGGCACGGCATGCCTGGCATCTCTCCTGTTTGGCTACCACCTCGGGTACGATTTCATTTCCACTTGGTCACTTCATGTTTCTCTTATCTTCTCTGTCTAGAAAACCGTCCAAGTCTCCCAGTTCGTGGAAATGGTTCACTAATGGAGCAAATGGAGAGCTGCAGAGTGATCAATGGCTCTCTGGAGCACATTGCTGCCGGGCTTGGTTTTGCTGGCGATGCTATTCTGCAAGGTATTACATCTGCTTGCTCTTGAATAGGATAATTAATATGAGTCCCATGGAATCTACTTAGTGTTGATGGAGTGCTGATTTGATGCAGGATGGGTGGTGAGTTCCACGTTAGCCGGGGCAGCAGCAGGGTCATTTACAGGCGGTGCACTGGCAGACAAAATAGGCCGACGCCGGACGTTCCAGCTCAATGCAGTGCCTCTGTTTCTGGGTCCTCTCCTAAGGTGAGATTCTCTAATACTAGCATGAATATCTGAATAAAAGCAACGATCATTTTATGTGATATGTATTGACATAAGGGAGGACATGGTTTGGACAGTTCCTGTTCAGGCGGCTTTGAAAGCATGGTACTTGGACGCATCCTGGCAGGGCTTGGGATTGGCATTTCGTCTGCTGTTGCGCCGCTCTACATCTCAGAGGTACTAAGAGAAGTGTTGGCATTCATATTACACCATCATTTGCAGATATGACTGATATCTTTGTGTGCAGTTTTAATTTTATTTCATTGTGGCAGATTGCTCCTACTGAGGATCGTGGGGCTCTTGGATCACTGAACCAACTAGGCATCAATATTGGCATTCTGCTGGCTCTTGTAGCAGGGCTTCCGCTTGCAGATTCACCCAACTGGTAATACTCTTTGCTTTTCAAATCATTGTCGATTCTGTAAGTAATGCAGCGATCTTTTTTGCCTCTTCTCATGGCAGGTGCATTGTTGGAGCAAACGACTTCATATGTCGTGGCCTCCAATAAATTTTGTTCTCATTTCATATGTGAATCCACATCGAATAGAAATAGCATTGTAAACCACTCAAAGTGTGAATTGAAAGTGGTCTACACTTTCTGATACCGTATGTGACCTATCTTGTGTCTGTCGGGCCGATCAGGTGGAGGGCCATGTTTTTATTGGCTACAATCCCGGCCGTGTTCCTTTTCGTGGGCATGTTCAAATGCCCAGAAAGCCCCCGTTGGCTTGTGAAGGTAGCATCTAAACTCACTCAGTTACATATGTTTCAGCCACTGGTCACAATCTATTGTTCAATTTGCATGCCATGAATCGTGTATTGGCGAGCAATGTATGTAGCATTTAGTATTTGTAACTTGTGAAGTACCCCACTTTTAATAGGCAAAGTGTTTGATTGTTGTCCAGCAAGGGAGGCTAGCCGAAGCAGAGATGGCTTCAAGGCTGTTGTGGGGAAAGACGAATAAATTCGAGGAAACGATAGGTGACCTGAAGAGTGACGGTTCTGAGGCTGTCGAGCAGGATGCCTCGTGGGGGGAGCTGTTCAGCAAGCGTTACTGGAAAGGTATTACTGCTTTGGTAAACAATTTGTTGCAGTGAGCATTTTCCATGGGTTTGAATGTGAGTGCCTGGTCGTCCATAATTTTGTATAACTTTTCATAATTTCAGATGATAAGAGTGTGCAATGTGACTAAATTGTCCTGTTGTTGTAATCTCTTTGCAGTTGTGAGTGTAGGGGCAAGCCTCTTCCTGATCCAACAATTTTCTGGCATCAATGCTGTCGTCTTCTTCTCAACAGCTGTCTTCCGTGGAGCAGGCATTAAATCTGATGTGGCAGCCAGTGCCCTTGTGGGGTTGGCCAACGTGATAGGTGTATGTCGACTCCTGATGCTCAGAAATTACTACCGGTACCATGCTAGCTGTTTTGAATCCCATTTGTATAGAAGCACGACTTATATGTGTAACAGTATTGACTTGGATTGATTTGCAGGTTCAATAGTGGCATCATCTCAGATGGACAAGCAAGGTCGCAAGTACCTGCTCATCACCAGCTTCACAGGCATGGTATGGACACCTGATTTGACTCACATTGTGCGAATGAATAGAAAAATGCCTACAAATTCTTTAAAATCATGTAACTTTTGGTTTTCTAAGAGCTTTTTGTTTTGCAGGCTATTTCGATGCTAATACTAGCTTTGAGTCTCGCATGGCGTGCGCTACAAAATTTCTCAGCGGTCTTGGCAGTCCTTGCAACTGTCTCGTAAGCCTCTAAACGCCGTGCATATTAACGTCTTGGCAAACTCTTTTCTTCGAGTCCATGAAAAAAGATTTAGGAAACATGACGTGATTGTGGATATGGTATTTGCAGGTACATGCTAGCCTTCTCATATGGGGCAGGACCAGTACCAGCACTACTCCTGGCTGAAATGTTTGCATCACAAATACGAGCCAAGGCTATGGCTCTGTCCCTCGGAGTTCACTGGGTACACAACCACTCTCACTTGGCAAAACCTCTCGCCTCTGTACATTTTTTTCACTGTTTTTTAAATCTTTCATTGGTCGAAACAACATATTTGTTTCCTGTCAATACATCAAAAACCAACCAAATAAAACCATCTTTGTGCAGAAATTAATCTTTGTTTTTACAAAGTTGAATTCGTTTGAAAATAAACATGATGGTACATTAACACTGACTTATTCTCTGATTCACTTTGCTTCGCAGGTCTGCAACTTCATCATTGGGTTGCTGTTCTTGAGCGTGGTCGAGAAAGTGGGTGTGAGTGTGGTGTACCTGGGCTTTGGATCAGTTTGTTTAGGTGGAGCCTTTTACGTCTTGAACAATGTGGTAGAGACCAAAGGTCGGTCACTTGAGGAGATCGAGCGGGAGCTGAGCCCTGTTGTTTACGATGATGCAGCAGCATTTGCTCATCTATGATCAACGTGTCTGTGTCAGAATTCTATCGGTATTTGTGAGGAACTTGGGTGCAACTGGAAAAAAACTTGACTCCTTATCAACTTGGTTTTGAAGTAATCAATATCAACTAAGCTTACCACAGTTTGCAACTTGGTGATAAGGAGCATGGAATATTGTCAAGAGGCTGGATGCTTTGTGGATTAATTAGAGGAGTTTTCAGGGTCAGGTATGGAATTTGGTTTACAGTTGTTGATAGTAAGGGTAAGAAATGATGAAATAATAGAGACTCCTGTAATTAGAGGCAGAGAAAAAAGTGAGCTGTGAGTTTGATATTGTTAGTCGCCACTGTAATCAATTGTTTTATATTTCAATTAGTATATGCTATAGATATATCGAACCACTATAAACTACGGTACAGAGACAAGCTTGTTGAAATAAAAGGTATACTTTTATCTTCTGGAAATAGAATATATAATATCTTTGCCTCAACAGAAATCATACTGTACATAACTTTTGAAAGGGAAAAGAAGTGCAAAGGGAGATTGCAATCTCCAAGGTTTGTTTGTAGTATCAAAATACACAACATGGTGAGGAAAACAGAATAGCAGTTTTGAAATCTTGTGTAGAGTTGTAGAATTTAAAATAAATCGATCTTTGGTTGTTGTAAACAAGTCAACTTGGGTACATAAGTGCACGGAAGGCAATTTGCAAGAAAGGTGGTTGCAAGAATGGAAACAAATTTGAAATTTAATGAAGATTTAACTAAAATAGAGTTATCCTTATAGTCAGTTTGAGTTTTAAAATGATACTAAGAGTTTTGCTTGAATTTATTATCATATTTTATTCAAAAAATTTGGAGGCATGGAAGAGCTTGATGGTTTCACTGTATTTGGAATGTAATAACTTGGTGGTCTCTAAATTTAAGCAAAATTAGTTTTGCCGTTAGTCTGTACTTGAAAATTAGTTTAAAAAAAATAAAATAGAGACCACCAAGCAATTGCATCTTGACCTTAAGGTAGAGAACCCAAAAACTCTGAAAATAAGGTGATTCGACCTGAAGGAATGGAGTTAAAAATTATGTGAAATTTTTTTGAGATGAAGAAGAAGAAATGATGAAGGATGCAGCTTGTTTTATATTTTTATTCGCCGTAAATGATTGTCTAGAATTTCTCAAAGTGGGAAGTTCATCAAACCCCCTTCTTGTATACTAGACTCTTTCTAAACCAAACATGATGGTGTTCTTAAGGCGGGTTCCCGGGTATATAAAGCCGGTACAGACTCTCACCATTTGAAACCCTATTCCTGTGAGACCTCTCCATCTCTCTCGGAGCTCTCAAGCAATTAAAGCAGTAGATCAAGATATTTTCACTCTGAAGATAGAAAGGGGGAGGTAACCTCGGGACTGAGTGGAGGAGTACCGGTTTAAACGGTTAACTAATCTCATAGAAAAGTGGACTTAAAAATACCACAATTGACATTATGTGGCAAAACTTGATTAGTCCACCAAAACTTGGTTGCTCATGCAGAAATTTTCCGTTTTCAGTCCACCATGTCCCTGTTTCACTACAACTCTACTCCACCCCTTGTGGGCATTATCCGTTTTTGGGTTTCCTACCTTAACGGGACCACAAACAAGAGAGGCTTGCCACGATCCCTCATTATGCCCTATGCTTTGTACAATGTCGAATTGCAACAAAGTCTTGGTCAGTGCAAAATATTCCAACACCTTGCACTTTGGTCACATGGTCACATTAATTTGATTTTTGGACTCCAACAATCAATATAATCTAATTTGACATGAATATCATTTTGTTACAACTTCCTTTATTTTGAAGTTCTAATGCGAAATACTTAAGTGGTGGATATAGGTTTTCGAAGCAGTGTAGTTTTTAAAAGTAGCCCTTTGTTGAAACTCCTTCTTACAAAGGTAGTGTAAACTTTATAGAGATTGCTCCTATCAATCTTATAGCGGGCCCTTGCAAACACACTCATGCTGGTCCTGTTGAGAGGTGATGGTGGCCACGCTTTTATTCACCAAATATGGAAAAACCACCAAGTTCTTCATTGTTTGTTAACATTTCAAATTAAACAAATAAGATTATGTTTAATCAAAATTCATGGTATCGAAGTTGAATATCAGATGCCTTTTAACAAATAACTCCAATAATTAGAAAATTTGTTTCAAAATTTACGTATTTAAATGAAATTAGTGTAAAATTTTCCTTTAATAAATTGCAACATGTAATGAAAGTAATTGACATTGTGTACGAAGAGGCGCTTCACACTATGGCCAAGTTAAGAGATGAAACGTCAAAAATTTAGACCAAACTAAGTCAAGATTTCCAACTTTTGGGCTAGAGAAATATATTAAAGTAGTACTTCAAGCTTTCGGTAAGTCATAGTATAAAGCTCCAAAGTCCAAGTCCAAAGGCCGAAGACCTACGATTTGAATATTTGAAAATTGATAGAAAATTGAAAAAATATCTAAAAATTGCAAAGTAGAGGAGATGGTGCAAAAACTAATGAAGAACACGTGGAATTTTTTTTAGCAATATGTTCATTGTTACGATAAAGTTATGACTAATTGATAGTTTTTGTACTAGCATAAATGGAGTGCCAATGATTGTCAAAGACTTAGTTAATAAAGCATGACAAGGCTTGTAGATTATGACTAGCGCTACTTAGCCTAAGAGCCTTGCCTTCTTATGCGTATTTTATTCAAAAAATTCTACAACCTCTCGACGGAAGTTTGAATTAAGAATTTTACTCCACGAAAGTTGTACTTGAGAAGGCGTCGTTCTGGCACCAAAGCTTCCATAATGTGCTGCCATAAAGGTTTTTTGGGAGGCGACGGCCTTTCGACCTTTGGTCATAATATTAAGGCATTTTGGTTCGATTTTGGGCATTTTAGTCATAAAAAATACATCCAAAATACATGAATACGCTGTATTTCAAATGGAATGGCTAGAATGCCCAATGTGAAGACATTTTGGCTAGACTTTGGGCATTTCCTTCAACATAAGGCAATAGTCACTTTTACTACATCACACAAATTTTGCTTCCTATATTTACATCGATGCAATGAATAAAATTTTGTATGTATTCAGATGGTGATTATAGACTACCTATATCTACCAGTTCAAAATAATTTCATTTCCGCATAAGCAAAAAGTTCCTGCCCAACTAGGTGGGAGGGTAGCGTTTGCATTAAATGCCATAAATCAGTTCTGGGATCGCTGATCATGACACTGAACTTCTGTCTAGTTATTGGATGATCACAACAATAAATTTCTGTCTGGTCATTTAATGAAGAAGAAATTGAAGTGCAAGACGAGAAGTGAATCCATCACCACCATCCTTGCACTTTCTTAAAAATACTTTTAAAAGCACAGTTTGGAAGGACACCAGACATAGCCATAAGTGACTCGTGATCTGAGTGATCTCAGCATGACACATACAATAAAAAAACAAAACAAAACAAACAAAACATCCACCTACTTTATTTAATTCTCAAGAGGGGCACAAACAGATTGCTATTTTACAGTTGTTTATCATGATTGTTTTAACTGACCTACTTTACTTTTACATAAAAACAACAGTTTGACACTGGGTATTGCATTTTTAATATTTCTATGTTTGTTTCAATGCCATTTACATCTAGACGTAGTTACAGCAAGAGCTCACAAATGTAAATTAATCTCGAGTAGTGCATCATAGATAGAAAGTCAGAAATCTAACAATGCGGAGTCTCACAAAATCAAACTGTTTTATCAACTTGCTGCAAGTTCTCAACGCATCTGGAACCAGTAGACAATTTTACACAAACCCGAAAGTTCGAAAGTACTGCTTCTTCAGACCGACACCGTAAAGCTGCGAAGTCGAACCCAACAAAAAATCTATACATCTTTTACGAATTCATAGGGAGTGCAAAGAAGGGAGTGTCACTAGCTCCTATGATCATCAAAACATATACCTGTCATTTGCTACACCAGCTACCTGATCTCAACTATGTTAAGAATCTCAGAACTACATTAATTCAAAATCCTTACAATGAACAGAAGGTGGTCCTCAATTTCTGATCGCTCGAGGGTTGACGGACCGTCTGAAATTCGCAAACAGCCATTGCACAGGCTCACAGCATCCCCACGTGTCTGAAGAAACCTGGATGGGCCCAAGTGTTCTGGGCTGATCCTAAGAATCCAACATAATGAACAAAACTTGAATTCATTAGTGCATGCCAGATATGACCCTCAACACATAGTTGTTTCTGCCATATCAACCTCAACCTTCTAGCAGTTTTTTTTTGTTTGTGTGAGACCTTCCCATGTTAAGTAAAGACTAGCAGCAAAACAATTCATGACAGGAATTGGAACCAGTTCGGGAAACTATGTATAGAAGCGTTGGAGCAAGAGCGGGATCAACAAATTCTCTAGCTGGCCTTAGTAGAATTCCAGAAACTTAGCTACCTGCATTCAAGGGGTAGAAGAATCCAGCGTAAGCCAAGAACACTAACCTCTTTTCTTTGATGTGTGGCTTGTTCATGTTTCTCTGACGACCCTGCAAATTTACCGGTACTCAAATCTGTTGAATCCAGCAGGTCTGAATCAACCGGGGAAGAAGACTCCTTCAGATGAGGAGCCTCTTGAGTTACAACGGGCTGAAAAACCTTCACTTCATCTGATGTATGATGCAGGTCTGAATCAGCCGGAGATGAATCCTTGAGAGGAGAAGCTTCTTCAGGCTGAAAATCCTTCATTTCATCTGTTTTCTTATGCAAGTCCGAATCGACCCGAGAAGAAGAATCCTTGAGAAGAGGAGCCTCTTCAGCTTCAACAGGCTGAAGCTCCTTCACATCACCCCCTTCCACGGGTTTGGAAGGCTCGATTGCAGACAGAACTTCTACCAGCGGCTGGGGCTCCACAATGCCTTTTCCTAACTCCTGCTCCTCCTGTGCTAATATATGTTCTTCTTGTTTTCCCAAAGCAGCTATCTCCTTGGAGTGAGCAATCTCGAGGAGTTGTTCCAGTTCCTCTTGGTTCGGTTCAGGTACGCCACTGCTGAAAGGAGAGTCATGAACTTCCTTGGCAACATTTTCCTCACCCCCTTGTGCTTCTGACAGACTCGGAGTAGGAGCAGTTTTTTCTACCTCCGAAGAACTGTCTTTAGTTGGCTCGATAATCTCTTCCTCACTAACAGCCCGAACAAACGTGTAGGGATGCTCAGCGAAACTCTTCTCCGAGGTCCTCTCTGGTGTAGTAGGTTCAATAAGAGTCGCTTCTTCAGCGACACCTGCGTCTCCTTCAACGTTCGGCTCTGGATAGGGCTCAGATGCCGCAGAATTGGTGGCCTCATGACCTGATTTATGCACATCCGGCGCCTGAGGCTCCGTCTCGGTCGATTCTGGCACCTGTTCATCCTCTGTCTTCAGGTCTCCTGTAATCTGAGGCTCCTCTTCTCCGCTCTGATGGCGAATTAGAGAGGAAAGATCAATAGCATTGCTACCAGAGTGCACATCAACAAGATCCTTCACATTAGAAAGGTCGGAGAAAAGTCTATACTTCTCTTCTTCTTGCTCATCTGATGAGGCGGGTTCGATGGTGCTGCTGGCATGATCCTCAACTCCAGAGAAGGTTTCATAATTGTCTTCCTCTTGCTCTTCTGAAGATGCAGGTTCAATAGCGCTGCTGCCCTGATAACCACCCTCTTTCCCATCAGGCGAGGACAGGTTCGCAACACTCCCGTGGTCATCCTCTCCCCTGGCTCCAACTGAACCAACTTCCACATAGCTACTCTCCTGGCTATCTTCCTCATGCTCCCGATCCGACGGAACAACCACAATGCTGCTCGATCTCTCCTCATCGTCAGACTTCTTCGGATAAGCATCAGATCTGCTACCAGCGCTTCTGCTACTAGAACTAATCGAGCTCCGAGAACTCTTCCCTCCCATGCTCCCGCTGCTCACACTCTTATCATCATCCTCCTTTTCCGAATCAGACCCTGACATAACAACATCCACATGCGGCAATTTCTGCCCCTGCTTCCGCCCAGACCCGGACGAATCCTCCGCTCCAAGATGGTCCGCTTCACCCACCTCCTCCGCAGACGAGGAATTCCCTGCATTATCCCCGGACACAGTCTCCCACTCAGCAAGCTTATCATGCCCCCGCCCATCCCCAATGCTATCCTGCGCATCGAAGTCACTCTTCGCAGCGGTGGACGTCGGCGTGCCCACGTCGAAATCCGACACCCGCACCCACTCCTCCGTCTGAAACGTCTGATCAGCCGGCCTCTCGTTTCCCCCCCTCGACAACGACAACCTCGAACTCCTCTCGTCTCCCGTCTTCGGACTCGTCCCTTCATCCGACACCAGCGAGTCCGACACACTCGCCTTGTCCGCAAAAGCATTGTCTGCCACCAAACCAACCACCTCTCAGCACAAACCACTCCCTCTAAACCCCAAACACCCCATCTCTCCCAAACCACCACACCATAACCTCCCAAAAACCACCCCCTCCCTCCAAACTCACCAACCCCACGACCAACCCAACCTACACAAAAACCAAAACAAAAAAAACTCCAGAAATGCAACACAACCACCACAACCGAACTCTAACCTCTCAATTCCCGACCCAACTCCATGCAACCCTGACTAAAACCACCACCTTTACCAAACCCCGAATTCACAAACCTAAGTTAACAGAAGAAGAAACCAAAAACGGACGCGCGTGGAAAGCATGGCAAGAGACGCAGTCAGAGGGAGGGCAATGGGGGCCAACCTAGGGAGACTCGGGTGCCGGGTCGTCCCATGCTGCGCCTCCTGGCGGCACGCTTCTTCGGACCCGAAGGCATGGTGAAAACCTCGTGAGATGAAAACTTAACCTTCCAGGCACGCTCATCAAAGGAGGTCCAGGCTCACGGGTTGGGTTGCTGCTGCAACATGGGGAGGCTCAGCCCCGCACGAGCAACGAGGAAGGAGGAGGACTCGTTGGAAAGGGTTGAAAGCATGCAAGTTGTGGTTTTTTGCTCTTGCTCGCCAGGCTGAGCGAGGAGGAAGACGAAAGCCTGCCTGCCGGAGCTCCCTCCGAGGCTGCAGATTCCTGCTTGTGGGCCGCCTCGAGGCTCGGTGCCGTAGCATCCAAACTTGGCATCCGGGCCGCGGGCCCGGGTCAATTGGCTGTGACCACGCCGGGCGGGACTCTCGCGGCCCAACCCAAATTTGCAGTGTTTTTTGGGGAAAAAAACGGAGGATGGTTGCAGTTCTGGGCTTCGGAGACGATGATAAAGAGCGTTTTGGTTTTGGTTTGAGCGTGCAGGTTTGGGGCTGTTTTTGGCGTGTCGATGAAAAGGATTTCGTTGCCGAAAGTTGAGTGAGTTGGAAACTGTAGCTAGCAGTTGTCGTTTAGAAAAAAAAGTGGAATTGGGATCTTCGGGGTGTTGGTGGGGCAAGCATGCAACTGATGAGCATGCAAAACTTTGTTTTCATGTGAATTTGAAATGTAATAAATGCAAGTCTAGGTGTCATTTTTAAATTTCATTTTTAGCTGATTTCGATTATCTCTAGGTTCCAAGTGTTCACTGACCACATACTTGTTTTTTTAAGAATTTTAAAATAAATTAGGGTACTAAATGTTCCATATGAGTTCATTTTGTATTTTAATATACTAACAGAGATTAGGGTCCATGTCACTACAAGAAAATGGAATTTGTTTTTTGGAATTTCGTCAACATGTACCATAAGAAAATGCAAATTACACCATCTTTTGTAGAAGGCCAAAAATGGGAAAGAATGGTCACTGTTCTATCAGAAGTTAGAATGAAGAGGAGACTGGCCAGTCAAGAGTAAATTCTTGATCATCTCTTCCAACAAGAATGATTCTGGTTGTTTTGTGAGTCCAAGACCAGAAGTGACTTCACTTAACAAGTATCTCATGCATGTGCCTAAATGAGCATGCATATATCCCAATTCCAATGGAACTCCTGCCGTTGAATTGGCTCCGGATCATCTCCCCATGATAAGGATAATCCATAACGGTCCAGTATATCTTTACAGCTATTCTTGTGAAGTCATCTCCGGATGACTCAGGAGGGAATGTTTTGTTTCTTGGTAAATGCATTGGATGTGTGGGTGTGTACTTGTGAACTGGTTATTGAGCTTGCTTTGTTTCTGAGGATTTTGTAGTTACAGTAGCTTTCTGGTAACATTGGTTTCCATAGTTTTTGATGTGCTGATGCTTTTATGGTTCTGTTGAGGATGGTGGCTGATGCTATGGTGGTTGTTTTTTGGGTGACTTATTGAATGTTGGGAGCTGGGAGGTTGGTAGCAGTGTAATGGAGGATTGATCATGCATCCAACTCGTGGAGGTCCATTTCACCGAGCTTCCCCTCGAATATGCATCTGCGAGATGGCTGTTCTAGAGAGAATGAGCTCAATAGAGAGATGGTGAACAGAATAGCATGAAGGAGGCGTAAACGTCTTTCCAGAAATGAAGGACAAGTTCGTGACCCGTTGCTTGCCTCTCAAACCAATTCCTGAGCTCACTGGTACGATTCTCATATGTCACGGTTTTTTTTAAGGATTGTTTAGGGGTCATGGAGGACGGCTTTTGTACGTTTGTGTTATGCATTACATGATGGACTTGCAACTTGGGCACTGCTTGTGCGTGACATAATTCTTTAGAACCAGCTGTGAGCATCTTAATGTTCCTCCTCTTTTGCACGCATCCCGCACTCCCGCATGACGTTCTTTAGCTGTCAGTCAACTTCGTCCTTTGATTTTCTGCTGAAAGTCTTGGTGGGTAAGAGGATATATATAAGAGGGGAAGGCACTAAATGGGCTTGTTATAAGAATGAGAAAGCCGTGGTTGCCATCTGGAGATGCCGTGTTTCCCTTCACGGGCACGGCAAGCCTGCCGTCACTCAAGTTTGGCTACCACCTTGGGTTAGGCATCTGCCCACCTTGCCACTAGATTCATTTCTCCTGTCAGTCTCTCCATGAAACCGTTCACGTCTCCCAGATTGTGGGCACCTTACGGTTCATTATTTAAGAGCTCCAGAGTGATCAATGGCGTCTTCAACCGTCCGTGCATATTTTAGAACCCTGGGATTGCGATTCAGAGTACGTAATCAAGCGGAAGGCTCGGTGAGGTCCGCTAGGGGTGGGCAAGCAGCCTTGTGAAATCCAGAATCATACAAGGATGGATTTTCTCCTCACATCTTCGCCAGTATCCATGTCGTCCATGGAGATCAGTCCACGTGATTTTCAAAGATGAGGCTACAGAGCATTTGTTGAGCAATAATCTCCAAAATCATTCAGCCTTGATTGGACTTTTTTCGGCAGGGGTGCGTTGCATTGAGGTGGTTTGATGCTAGTGTTTCTGTCTCTGAGTTGATTTCCTTGTCTCGACGCTTTCTTTTAGTTCTTCACGCCCTGCTCAACACAGGGTAATTGTAGTGATGGTCATTGGTGAAGTGGGAGTAACTGAGTCCTAAAACGCACCAGTCGTGTGTGTTATTGTTTCCATTCTGATTCGGAAACACTGAGCCTAGCATTTCAATGTACAGTACAGAAATAACAGAGGTGGATTCAGATTACGGAGGAAGATGACAATCTACAGGGCTTAAAATGCCTGCTTTTATATTTTTGTAGAGAAACATAGGATCATGCATTTAATTGACATGCCTTTAGTTAACATGCCATAACTTCACAAGGGCACTACATTGTTGCAACTCTGTTTTCAGCGCATCTAGACTGCTGCCAGCGGAATCGGTTCATCGTTTGAACAGAGAAAACGACCTGCACTCTGCCTCAGATGTCACCGAAGAACTTCACCAATTTTTTCACTCTCTGTGTTTCCCTCAACCATTGCTTATAAAATTACAACTATTAACAACACTGCTGCTAGACATTCTTTCGGTGAAGGTCTTGCGACAAGTTAGCTGGAGCATTTTAAGTTCTCAATTCACTCAAATTAACTTAAATTGTAACGATGAGGAGGTTGTTGTGGTGATACAATCTTCACTTGGTTGAATCTCTGATACACCTGCAGTTGAATCCTTTGATCCTTAAACTGAAACTCATGCTCCCGTTGGAGTGCTTGAGATTCGCATCAGCCTCTGTCATCTGCATTCGATTTTCTCTCACTCGAATCGATTTGGACGTACACGCTGTGCTGTCTGTCCACACCTTTTTGCTTTTGACTCTTCTTCTTTCCCAAAGATGGCCCAGAGTCCGGCTCACTGTTATTTGTGGCAAACACAAGGCATAAAAATTGGCATTAGACCACAAACACATCTCTCTGCACTCACTCAAATATTTACATGACTCTTTGGATCTACAAGCTAGACCATGTCGTAGGAAGTTTGTGTGTAAATAGCAGTAACACGTTGTACCTTTCAATGGGAATGTCTTCCATAACGAAGTGCTCAGGGGGCGACAATGAATTCGGATCATTAGCATCTCTCAGGGATTGCTCTTCTAAGGTTGGTGAGCTTCTCTTCTTACTGAAGCTAAAGCTCATTTTCACTCTCTTTTTTGCGCCCTTATGCCAGGTATGTAAGGCTCGCCCAACACTTGGAGGCAAAACGGATTGTTTGTAGTTGCTACCCATCTGATACATGTCATAGTGCTGATTAGTTTGTCAATTTTGTAAATATTCTTAACTTGAAACACTAATTCCCTGGACATATGATAGTGACGCTGTAGAAGAAATTCCAATTAGAATGGGTATAAGTTGTCTACTAACAAGCATATCCATTAAATCGGCAGCAAGAGATTTGTACAAAAGTTTGAGTTTACCTGAGAAACAAGAGCATACAGTGGTAATGTACTGACACTACAGAAGAGTTGTACACCCAATCTGCGTGAGAGAATCCAATCAGTTCAGTCTTCATAGCATATAAGCCAACATTTAATCACAAAAATTATAAAGAATAATAATCTGCCGAATGAGCCTCGAGCAAGAAGAAGATTAGTGCCACAGAACGGTACCCCATTGCGAGGCGGACGTACACAAATGTCTTGTTCTCCTCCAGCAAGCACGAGTGAAATCCAAACGTCCACTGCAATGAAATCAGACAATGCTTCGGTGTTTCTCGTCCAGAGCTTGTTTGGAAATGGACCGCTCTCAATACAATACACTCAAGAGTAGATACAATATTACTTCTAATGATGGACACAATCAGGGTGGAGGTTTAGGGCTTACCACTTGCCAGAGGAAAGTCGCTAACTCAAACGAATTCTGCATCCCATACAAGCAAGATTAGTGCAAATCCTAAGTTCAAAATATAAAACTAATCAGCATTCTTCTGCAGTGACCTAAAAGATGACTCCCAAATCACTAAACTATGTTTGAAGATGCAAATTCCGCACATGAAACAGGTAGGAGCAGGACTAGGGGGTGCAAGAGATCACATACTTGGAAGAGGACCAAGTGCAGAAAGGAGAGGAGCAACTCTGGTCGATCGAACCAAAACAACTCATCCCGTGGCCGTAGCACGTGACCTACATATGCACCTGGCACGTTCGCAGCTTCCAATGCCAAAGTGGCCACCACATACTGCAGCTTCGCACCAATGAGCAGGACGAACTGCACAATTACACCCAGAAAGACGTTAGAGGGGGATGCTGCTACGGGGATAGCTTCAAATTGACAAGTAGAAAGACCATTCAAAATGTGTCAACGCTGTAAACATAATCCGTATACTTCGGTAATGTTTTCAACAAGAAAAATGAGTAAGAGCATGATCAGTATGTGCTTACGATGACTGGAATGAATGATGACCAGAAATACAAGTAGACCCCTGCACCATAACCAAAGTTTTTGCACTTAAATGAGCGCCATGGAGAAAATGTAGGGCTTTGGGTTTGAGTGTTCAAAGATCATTGAGAAAGATAATAGCCCAACTAAAAATTACTAAAAACTCTGCTGGAAGAGAACTAGGCTCAGACCGTGAATGTTGAAGAGCAAGAACAAGATGACGAATGCCCACAATTTAGCACTGCAAGAGAAGAACAAAACACCATGCCAGTAGTTCAGGAATGTTAAGATTTGTTTCATCGGTGCTTAATAGAAGCTGAGCAATAAGCATTGTCTTGGAAAGGTTTCATTATGGAGTGTAGTTTTGGAATAATACCTTATTCCTACTATTTTCTGAAACTCGTCCTCCATGCAGCGGACCATGTATTTATCAAAGTTGTAGTCGTCCCGCAAACTATGGTTCTGCAATTAGGTTGGATTGAATCAGTATGGTTTTTTTTTCCCATTCCATATAATGACCATCTGAACCTATTACGAGTTTCACTTGGAAGGAGTAAACTTGACAACACTTACAGATGTGAAGCCCTGACGGAGAGTGATATAGTCGGCACGAGGAATATACATTTGCTGGAAGAAGCAGACCTGTTACATGACAACCACTGAGAAGATCGGTCCCATTTATCGTATGATCATGACATCTTTTCTTCATCCTAAAATCGACAACCTTGTTAAGAGTCATACCGTTTAATCTACAATCACAAAATTTCCAATAGAAGCATACTTCAACTTACCACCCACACAACAATTGTGTTGCTGCTGCAGCACATGGAGGTGTGGTATTTTTGAAACGAAGACTTTCTTGTAAACGTTATGCTATTCACAATATCTGCATAACATGCACGTTCTAATCAGCTTCTCTTACATCAACGGTAAGCTCCAAACTTGACCCCTCCAAATCTTAAAAATGTCTCAAAAAGTCATCGAGATTTCAGTTGCTATTCGGTGTTATATAGATGTTGGAAAGTTACCATCTAAATTCAGATCCTGTGCAGCTTGCTGCGCTTCTCTCTCCCATTTCTTCCAGCTGTGTACCTGGAAAATTTCACAGGCCGGAAAATCTGAGCATAAATTGCTAAAGATACTAGATCCCAATTTCTAGAAATTTAAGCTGAGGCACGAACTTAATCAATGCTTGAATTCTGTGTATGCTTGTACCTTGAGGAGAGCGAGGAGCATAGTAACGCAAGAGTAGAACACATGAACTGCAGCCAGAATGAATATAAAGATGTGGAGAGAATGCAGTCCACTTGATGAAATAAAAGGCTCCTGACCCTGCCATTGCCAGAAAGAGGATCCTAAGCCAACAAGATCGACTAGAGCACGAATGCAATGACAAACAGATGCCTGAGGTTTACTGTACATAATCCTTCTCTCATGTTGTGGAAGAAGGTGCAAAGTTTAAGATCAATTATAATTTTTCTGAAGTTAGGGAGTTTTATGAATATTGTACCGCTGGACAACCACCAACCCCTTCGCCTGCTGCGAGGAGCCGCCGTCGCCCCTGTCCACTAACTCGCTCGTCGAGACTACAGGGCGTCCATTTATCGTACAGTGAGGATTTGATACAGATTTTGGAGATTGGCGTTTGCAGCAAGGCCATTGCCAATGATATAAACCCCACCAACATCAACTCTGCCAAAGCGCGCATCATTCACTTGTTCATTAGCAACAGGTTCATTAGCGCCTCTGAATCCACTAACCCACATTTTCAACACAGATTAAATTCGAATGACCATGAATGCCAGCTCAAAACAGCAACAAGCTAGGGAATTTCTCTCCTGTCGTGAGCGAGAAAGTATTACTACTGCTATTTCTGTAGTTCTTGAAAGCACAAGTGGCCCTGGCGATATAATAGTACTAACCATCTTTTATCTTCACAAGAGCTGCAAAGAGCGCTTTCCGTTTTGTCTTGTGCAGAAACTGCAACAAAAGAACTTGTTAAGACTCACTTTGCTGCAAACGATCAAGTCCGGTCATGGAGTGGAAAGGTGTTAGTGGGATTCTCAGAGAGAGCTTGACAGGAGAAAAATTGGGAATTAACAATGAATGGAGACAAGGAATGGACATACATGGCCAAGCCAGTGCAGGAGGCGCTCCACGATATACGACACGGTGACGAACACAGTGGCCACGATGGCCAGTGCCCAAGTAGGCGAGTACTCTAGCGACCTCTCGCCTGCTTCAGACGACGCCATTTCCAAAACTCTTTCTCAGCTCTCGCCTCTTGACAATGTCAGTTAGTCTCTCCGCCAGTCCCCCCACGCGTGCGCAAATCTTCCGTATCCCTTTGTATCTTCTCAAGAACCGTTTGTTCAAGATTGAACTCGAAAATCAGTTAAGTGCACTGAATCGTCCATTCAGGTTGTGAGAGATTCTCCGATGTATGCAGATCAGTGAAAGTTACCCATTTCACGATCGAGCTGAAAACCATGCTAAGGCTGCTAATGTGGAACTTTGCTTTCATCTGCAAACAACTAGCTGTTCGCTAGTAACGTCAATACGACCAGGAATGCCGCATGAGGCACAGATGTTATAACTAGCTTCTCTCACTCGCAAGGAAGTTCCTCCTCTTGCTCCAAGCTGCACCTCACAATCATTCGCAATCGTTCAGGTCTCCCCGCCAAGATCATCGTAGACAAACAATTCATTCTAGGTGATCACACATTGAGTAATGCCACTTACAGAACCACGACTCAATGCTCCGAAGGTATGATTGCGCAGTGCGCGTGGGCATAATATGTCTTTCTCGACCAACCTAGCTACCCAGTAGTCAAACCAAGTTCTCACAGATGCAGGTCTATGATCAGAAGTTTAGTTCAGACGGCGCAGCTCGTCGATCACAACAACGCGGGCTCTGACAAGACTAATCTGTTTCGTCAGCAAACTGATTGACACGAACTCAGTTGACAATCTCACACACACCCGAAAGTCCGAAAGCACTACCGATACCCGAAAGCTCCAGAGGAAGTCGACGGGGCATGACACACGCTGAAAACGCTGCGTCTCTGCAGTCTCTGTCACAGCACCGCCGAGCAAGTGGTCATTTGCAGTAAAAAAAAAAGTGGGAAAAGGTTATTAGCAGCATGTATGGGAGGATGAGCTTCCTGAATTCCCTCATTTACTCAATTCCCTCTCATCTCATTGATGACAAATTTGTGTTGCACAGTAGCGGGACTCTCGGAAGAAATGGAAACGTGCATGTCAAGTGCATGGATGGTTCGGAGTACTGATCTCGGTGCAAGTCCAGTTTCACTTCACGACTCGTGACAAACAGGAATCTTTGCATAATAAAATACTTGGATATTTTCGGTGATATTGGAAGCTGAGAGCATTTAATTGGAGTTGGGAAGTGAAATGGTCGACATCTGGCATTCGATGATGTCATTTGGGTTGAATCTGGCGTGGAGATCTATCATGTGTATACTGTTGAACATTGTGTTAGTATGTACTAGGCAGTGTACGAAGTCTTAGAATATGGGCGTACAGTGTGGAGAGCCTTGCACCTTTGGCACATGCCCTGGTACGGGTCCGGCAAAGGATGCTCAGGTAGAAGTGAATATCTTATCTTTGTGTTGTTGCAGGTCTTGTGCTCGCCGGAGTCTTCGGTGTTGTTCCGCTACTTCGGAGTGAAAGTAAAAGGTTCAGTTGAGATTGGAAAAGGAGGATGAAAGAAATGGGTGCTGATATCAGTGGTTTTATATTTTAGCAAGAGATTCTACAGGATTTCGATCGAAGGTTTGCATCAAGATTGTCTTAAGGTTTGATTGAGGAGTGTTTGAAGTTCACAATGGCATGAACGGCCGAGGTAGTAATACACAGTGAAAAGTTTCATAAGCCATTGATTACCGGCGCATGAAATAGCTTGGTCACAAGCCATACAAGGTAGAGACACCAGAGCATGATGATATTAGAGATGTGGTACCTTGGAAGTGCAGGCAAAATGAAATGAAATCATGAATGTCTTATCAAATTTGAAAGGAAGAATAAGGTACTGAAATTGTAATTTTTAGGAGCATGAGCAATTTTACAAGAATTATTGAAGCAGAGGTGAACTGTTGACACTTATTCGAAGCCAGACTTACTCAAAAGAAATAAAAAAACCACCTTTGAAGCAACAGAAAGGGTAGCTTTTGGTAGCTCTTTCATAATTATCCGAGTTCATTTCTAGCTTATGACAATTTTAGATGATCCTAATTTTAGATATTACCTATTTGAACATCTCACCTAGTGTTAATTTAGTGTGGAGATTATATTTTGAAAAGGTAATGTTAATAATAATTGAGGATTTTTTTACTACCAAAGTGCAAATAAACCTTTACAGTATGGTAATGCACAATCATATATGTCTTGAGAGGCAGTGGTTGGAGAGTGCGTCGCTGCCCGTGCGCGTAGGCCTGCCCCGATCCAGACTGGCAGCGAAAACCAGTGACGCGCCAGAAGACGAAAACAACAATTCATTCAGTGAAATTAAATCATCCAACAAGAAAAGTGCCGCAGAAAAGAATAAATGGAAAATACAGGAGAGAATAACCGATGTTGTATTTCATCCAGGACATTGACAGACGTGATGAAAGTGTACTCCATCTAAACAATACACAATAATCGAAACACTACAGATACGAAATACAGGCGACAAAACAAACAAAATATGGCCATTACATATTTATAAATCTACAAACATATTCAATACGGAATACATGTATTATACAAAAATACGTACGTATCTAGTTCAAGGTCTGTATCCATACAATAAAAATCACAATCACCCGCTGGGAATCAGTTGTAAAAATATGATATATGCATTTCAAAATGAGACGATCTAAATAGAAGCCTCCATAAAGGGCGGTGTACTGATTCGACCAAATTGCGCATATTCATGAAGAATGGCGCGGGCGCCACATGCCAAGGAGTATAAAATCTGTTCACGCCTCATTCCATATAATCGTAGACTAGTCAGATTGAAAAATGACAGGATCTTGAAACACTTTAATGTAACCGGCAAAAGGATGAAGAATGCGAAAAAGGAAGATTGTTGACGGTTAAACAATGAAGCCATGATTTTCAAAAGGGAGATTGAAACTCCAGAAACACGCCTAATGAACGCGAAATCCAAGCATCAAGATTTAAAGTAGACACTGCCGAAGCCATACACCACTCTGTCCCACATAAAAATCCGTCCAACTAACAACCATGTCTCCAACAAAGTTACAAACTGAATGTAAAAACGACGTCCAACAATTAGGTGGAAACAGACATCGTTTGAATCCAGAGCAACGGCTACTCAAATCATGACAGAATATAAGCATCCAACAGGATCGCACAAAATAAAATCAATCATGGCCAACATCCAAGGGAAGCAGAACAGTTTCTGGCGCCAGCGCCAACAGAATTAACGAGCATACGCTCTGTAAATTGTCGTACTTTATACAATTGATATCAAACATAAAAGAACGGGGGCGATTTCAGTTGGCGCCAGCGCCAAGAAGAAGATCACCATAACGAGCGATGGATTGGCATATAATGTGAGCACCATGATAAAGCATCAGAAATCAGCACATGAATTAAACAGTTATAAGCAGGCAACGAGAAAAAGTATCATATATTCAAAATGGAACAAATATCAGCATCATAAGAACGAGGATAATTGATACTGGATATTTGATAATAAGGAACACTGTAACCAACATGAAATGTTAAAACTTCACTAAACAACGATGCAGTGACTAATCAAGAAGTGTAAGTCGGCTGAATCTCAACTTCCTCCCACGTGCCGGTATCAGTCACAATGTAACGCGCAGTACCTCGGTGAATCCAGGTGACACCGGCGTCGTTCAGCTGCCAAAAATGCATAACTTGCATGCGGATACGCCCAATTATCTGCCGAGTGATGAGGACTTGTCCAGGGAGAAGACTCTCCCACTTGCGGCTTAGAAAAAGACAGATCCGATCAGAGACCGGCCCCACACTAGCGCCTTTTATAAGGATTAGATGCGGCTGGTAAGGGAAGGAGTCGATTCCGATCCCTTGGGTAATCGAAAGCCATGAAAAACAATCCACGGGACATGGAGAAAGCAGTGGAAAAATCCCCATCAGAAGTTTGAACAATCGGCCTGATGACAGTGACCTAAACCATCGAGTAGTCAAGACTGGATTAGCCACGACTGAGTCCTGATTAGGTTCAAAATCAGAGTCGCTGCTGTCACTTTGATCGCTAATAACTTCCATACCCCCAGAGAAATCAGCCCAGCGCAGTGCTTTCCCTTCAAAAATCTCATGAACTTCCGGATATGTCGGAATCGCTACCAACTGTGATTCTCCAGCATCATCCCGATTAGCAGCTCCGATAATGGTGGATTTTACCATCGCAATACTGAAGGACAAGAGAAAATGATAAAAGTCGATTAACAAGCAGAACAAGAGGGTCACTGAGATGTTGCAACCGTCTACAAAACGACACCGAAGCTAGATTTGAAACAAGCCAAGCCCTTGTTCAGATATATAATCAGTTGCCTGAGTAAGTGTTTTAAACCAACTGCGACAGTACATAAGTACATCAATTTAAAAAGCAAAACATATTATAACAGCAAGAACAATAGAAAATCAAACAACGTTCAGAGTAAAGGCCAATGCACACTAGGTCAGCCGGATTGCAATACACCAAGATAGAATAAGGATCCAACAAAGTAGATACCCAAATTGTGGCAATAGCAATGGCGAATCAGTGAGGATCCTGTACAACTTAAACCAACGCTGGGAATGGCGCTTGCAATGCGATGTTAATAAATGACTGTCCGGCAGACTGAAAAACTGGCGCACTCTGCTTTGGACCGAGAGCTATTAAATATCAAACCAACCTTGATCAACTAACATGTTCTCCCAAAGGCTATGTATTCAGTATCGCCAACATTTTGAGAATTCAAATATGCTATGACTGGAGCTAAGCGGGGCGCCATGGCTGGAAGTAAGCGGGGCACAAGGGCTGGGACTAAGATGGGTGCGATGACTCGAACTAATCAGCGTGCAAAGGCTGGAACTTTGCTGAGAGCAAGGACAACACCTAACCGGAAGTCACCACGCGGTAGCAGCGGCGGAGGTAGAGCTGAGAGGTTGTCACCGATTAACTCCAGTCACGGGTGTGCTGGTAAGCGCAGCTTACTATTCAAATTGTGCGTTTCTGAAATGTGGTGTGAGAATTTGAAATCATCTACTGTGCATATGTTTTCTTGCAGAGGCCTACTGCCTATGGCATACTGAGTACAGCACGAGCCTTGATTTCACTCCATGGTTCCAGAGTTTAGACAAAGCGGAGGAAATGACAATGGCGATAGTGAATGACAGAACGAGTTCGACCCCACTTGACAATGTAGCGGCAGATGACAGGAGCCCGACGAAACGTGGAGTGATTCAGGATAGCGTGGAAGTATCGGCCGCGTGGGATTTCATCAGCAATTTCTGGGTGGACATTGTAAGTGACGACGACGGTACAACATAGGCATTTTGATTTGTGCAATTAAATTATAGAGTGATCAAATTCTGTTCTTGCTACGCACACACTAGGTTTATTCAATCTTGCCAGTTCATACAAGTAGTTGTCAATGCACTTGGTTGTCCAGGATGAACAGTATATATTTCACGAATTATGCCAGGAATTACAACTAGCAGCAAGTGCGAAACTTATTAGCACTAGTCATGGATAAATTCAAACGCCATCGACCGTAGTTGGCTCACATAAGAGCACTATAGAATGGAAGTAGTGCAAACAGTGATGCCTCAAGAAGATGTAACCTACAATTTTCCTAATTAGCTTGCCATACTGGCCGTTCCAGTCGAACTACCGCTCAAAGAAGGCTTCGGTTGTGAACACCGGCCATCGAGTTCGTCAAGATGTTGCTGTAAACTCTGTACCCGGTTATCTTCGATATCATTGTCGCCAATAGAATGTTGTGCGTCGTCCTTAAGAAACACCTGGTAGGCAGCCCTGTCCTCCTCAATGGCAAGGATATGTCTACCACTCAACTCACATGCGTCCATAGACGATCCTGAATCAAAGTTAAGGTTTTAGTGTGAGATGGGACGGTGCGCATGCAGAGTATTTCTTCTACGTAAGTTGCGGGGACTAGAGGTAATTACAGTCCGAGTGAGAGATACACTTACCAACACCGGCCGTGAGATCGAGTACTGCACTGCCTTTGTTGGTGCAGATCTCAATCATAGTTTCCATAAAGGCCGGGGATTTTTGCTTGGATCCACGATAAGACTCAGTCTCTTCGCAGCGAAGGAGGTTGGAATCGGTAACCACGTTTTCCAACACATCCGACTGTTCCGGGTTCCAGTCCATGAACTTGCTTGCAACCTCGTTGAATCGGAAATTCTGATGGATCATGCCCTGCCGTCTGAAAACCTTCGCTTTGAACAGTCGTCTCTGAATCCAAAGTTGAATCACGGACAATTAGTGCCATCTAGCGATTGCAACCATGATCAAGACTTTGTAGTGCACCCAAATATACTGAAGATGCAGGAAACTTACCCACTGTGGAAAAAACGGTCGATGGTTGACGACGTAGAATGTCCGAATGCACGTCCATTCTTTAGCCCATGGGCTGGCCATCAACTCGGATGGCTCCTCTGCTGGCACGAAAAGCAGCAAAACTCCAGAGTCGGCGAGGATATTATCTGCGACATGAAATATAGCCGAGAAGGTATGTTTCTTGACCATGTTCCACTGGGGCACCGCGAGTTTGCCTTCTTCTGTACAACCAGGAACGGGATTATTGTCGGGCGTGTCACAAATTATGAGATCAACGCAATTGCGGCTTGCAACCCGGTTATGCTGTCTAAGCTTTCCCCCATTGATCTGCATAAGAATCCAGGAGTAATCGTTAGCATGAATAATCTGTCAAATACAAGAGCTATCCGTGCCGCGAGGTTAGGTGTAAGCGAATACTCAACTGAGATCCATGTGATCACAATTTATCACCCCAGCCTATTAGTTCAGAGTCACAGACACGCTGGATTTGATGAATGGTTATACAAACGCTGCGAAAAGGATCTCCTAAGTTTGATCAAGAACACGAGCATCACTGACAAGCGGCATGCGCCAGCGCCAACACGCAGACAATTATGAATTAATATGCTGGGTATACAAATTCCAGCAATGATGGTCTGCTTTCGATTTTAATACAACATAAGAGGTAATGATAATATACAGAATGTGTGCCTAATCTAAGATTGCCATGAGCCTGTTTGAGAGTTTAAGATTATCAACAATCGGAATGTACTCAGAAGTGACATTATTAGAAACAAGTTAAGGAGGCTGCACAAATCGAGACTCGGGAACCAGAAATAGCTTGGCGCCGGCGCCTGTTCGGAAACTGCCCTATCAAAATACTACTTTAGAAGAGGAACAAAATGGCGACGAGCACTTCAATTAGAAAGTGTAGAGAACAAGATCGGAAGACAAATACATTTAAGCAGGATACAAGCTCAGGATAATGTCCAGTACTAACAGAGCCCTAGAAACAGGTAAAATATAAATGTAGAGAGTTCCGGATAATCTGAGTAGTGCCTTAACCAGTGATCGGATGACGCTGGCGCCACATACGACTCATGCGACAACAGTCATGACTGTCAATAACAAACATAGAACTAAAATTTGGTCAATGCGGACAAGAGAAGAACCTACGAACTAATCGAATGTGACTCACAATAGGTGTAGAAGCTTTTCTAAATGAACAAAGAGTAACAATTTCAAACTTGCCCTTCGCTGAATGCAGATTTAAATGTTCGCGGTCACTTCAGAATGGATAAATTATTAAGATTAAATACACCGCGACCAGTCCTTATTTGAAGAAAAATTAGGACATCCAAATGAACTGTGCCAATGAATGCTCGAACGAAACTCACCTGCTTGATTGCTTCCATGAACATCAGAAAATCAGATCGCGGTAGTCCCTCAACAAAACTTTCGAGTTCCAAACACAGAGATCGACGTACAGAACGTTCGACGCCATCAATCGGCAACGCAGTAAATCTGATCAATGATGTACCCTCCCCATCGGCCTTCGCGGGCTTCTTCATGGGTCTCGGTGGCGGTTTTCGCTGCGACCTGATCGGGTCCGTGAGCTCCTCCTCATCACCTGACGCCGGCGCCGAATGATCTTTGCGTGCCCTCATGTTGTAACTTCTAACAGGCACTGCCACAGACATAGCGCGAGGTTGCGTCTCTTTTGTAACGACGACTTCCTCACTGTCAACTGCTTTGCTCAATAACTGAGCATCCTGAGAACCTCCGGCATGAACACCGCCAGGCTCATCCTGCTGGGCAGGTGCAACACCTTTCTTTGACCGTATTATTTCCTGCAGCTCAGATATCAAAATCGGACCAAAATGAGTTTGGATCCCCGAACTAATAAGTGGTACGTATACACAATGATTACCGGACAACGCAGAAGTCAGGGCAGGCGATGGGCTGGAAGAAAATCCGTCTACCATGTCTGAGGCATCATCAGCATTCTGAGGAGAAGACAGTTCTGCTATGATTTCCTCGAGAGTCTCGTCAAGGGCCGCAGCTTTTTCGACAAGTGTTGCATTTTGGACCTCGGATATCTCATCTAGAACCTTCCGGTAGATTGACTCGTCCCCTGCATCGAGAAAGCCCTCCACACCGGGAACATTCTCCAGGTACCACCCAAGCCACTTCAGGTGAGGAGGAACGAATTGGAGAACCTGAGCGGCGGTAAAAGATCCATCCTCGGTTGGTCGCATCCAATCCACAAAGACCGGGATCTTGCCGAACTCCCCAAACTCCTCCATATTGATGTGACCAGACACACCAAGCCAACGAACGAACCTCATCACAAACCTTCGAACTGCTTTTTCACCAAGTTCAAATGTGACCTGATCCTTCCACGCCTTGTGTCGAACTGGTCCTCGTTCTGGAGTAAAAATTTCTGGAAAGAATCTATTAAAACCAAAGACCATGACATTATCGAAGTATTTCTTCAACAACTGCTGAACATTCACGGCACCAATTAAAATAAGTTCGCCGATTCCCTTCTCTGCTCTTGACCTTCCCGTAAGGCCACCAAGGACTTCGCATACCCTCGTAAACATCTACTCACAACAATTCACCGAACGCCAATCAGTACGGCGTCATTTTAGAAAATCATTAAAAGAGATAAAACAGCTTGGAGCATAAACTTCCCTGATCTGATCCAAAGAAGTCTTCATCCAATTTCTAAACCTAGAAATTACCCTCATACCGTGGAATAAACGAAGGAGCCGTAGCCCAATAAAAAACAAAGGCATTGATATACTGTGGACACAAAACTCAAAGGGCGCCGGCGCCACCAGGCACGACTAAGGGGACTCTATTGATGCAGCATAACAATGTACAATGCCGACATACTGAGATGAGTCCGGGAATACGACCGCACTCGAGATCAAAGACCGCCAGCGCCAACATTTGTAGCTCTGGGACATGATTCGATATTTTTAACATTTTAGCAATTGGGACCAAATCAAGGCTAACAGACTCCCCGGATTGTAACACTCACGAATGCTAATCACGACAAAATGCAATTCAACTTTCGAATGGAAATAAATACCTGTTCCCACCAAGCTCTACGATTGAGCCAATTCTGAAAAGCCGCCCTTGTAAAATTCAAATCGGGGAAATGGTACTTTTCTTTCTCGGCGCTTGTACTGTTCCAAAGCTTTAAGACTTTTTCAATATCCACACCCTGAGCGCCAACCAGTATTCCCAGGTTGTCAATCGTCATTATTCCAGTCTTCCGAGTCTTATCTCGCATGTGAATGACAAGCTGCTCGCTGAGATGGGGGTGGTATTTCGGGTTGCAGAGGCGGAAAACCTTTTTCATGTAATCAATTTTCTCTTTACGCAGACCTTGCGTGCCCACATGCTTTGCCTCCTCGATGTCCACCGGCGATGGAGTTCCAACCCTGTCTCTCAGTGCTTTGACAGCTTCCCTCTCGGCCAAATTAATTTGACGCTGAAAAAAGACAGCGTAATTAATGAACGTTTTGTATACATTGACAAAGAGCAGAGTTGCTAAAAGGAAGAAATATCATTGATCATTTCTAGACAAGAAGAAAGCGACGAACTTACCTTAAAATAAACCTCGCTAACAGCGTCGCACGTCATATTGTACCAACGCCCTTTGCATACATCTCGAATCCGATCAATCTCAGGCTCTGAAAAGTAAGGACCATACTCCTGGGGGTCCCTTCGAGCAATTTGCTGCACCTCGAAAATAATGTGAGCTAGTTGCTTCTTCACAGTTGTGTTTGCGCTGCCACTGCAATTAAAGCGAACATGGATTATGACTAAGATGGCATACTTGAAGTAACTCGGCAATGATAGACATGCATCCTACACATTACGTATCCTTTGTTCAAACATAAGATGAGAAGTTCAAGCGAAGCAAGAGGATCGAACTCAAGGCATTCAATTGGGAAGAAATAATCCAAATAACCAAATAATTTACTCACTCGTTAATGTCCCGCATAAAATTCGAAATCCACCCCTGGTCCTTCTCTGTGTCGTTGAGGACGAAGCAGTTGACTCTGATGGGCTCGCCGTTGTTATCTTTGATGTGACGCATCCAAGCAATTGCTCGGTGGTTCCCGTCCCACACATTCACGTATCGGCCAATCATACGTTCGTACACAACCCTGTTCTCTGGATCACTCACACAAAGGCCTCGCAGATCACTGTCAAACTTATCTGAGACCGTTGACCACCTCTCACGATCGCTGAAATTCGGTGATGGATATGGACCTGGATTCCCGGAAGTAGTAACCCAAAAGTTAGTCCCCCAATTTCCAATATGGAACCCCTCATATACAGTCTGGATATCTGACTCTAAGGCCTGTCGAACCCATGTAGTAGGAAAGAGTCTGCACAGGGGAATATCCATGCGAATCGGTGTGAGTTTGCGAGCTCTAAGGTGCTTGCGGATATTAAGCTGACTGAATAAGGACTCCTGGAACTGCTCGAATGATGTGATTGTAGGGCTAGGATTCGCATCCCGTTCAATGGCCATTGGAACATCGTCCTGAGGTTCATCTTCCCCTTCATCGGAATCCCGGAACTCGCTCTCCAGGGCAATCTGCATTATAATCATGGGAAAAATGTCAGACAACAAACAAAACTCACAAGGAAATCGATTTGCATACAGTCGGTCCAAATCATTGCGACTCAGTCCCAGTAAATATAGTATGCTACCCTAAGCATTTCAAATGAAAAGCCCCGTGGTCTCCTTTCGCTACAAACTGATTTGAAGCTTGGCGCCAGCGCCAAATCTATGGTAGTAGAAAGACTTACATTATGAATAGAAATCCTTACCGAAACAATCAAACCACTTGTCAAAAAGCAGTAAGAGGCGCTGACGCCAATATAATAAATCCCGGGTATATCCGGATTAACAAGAGTCCTCATTTAGTTCTTAACAAGCACCATACGAATTAGGACTTCTTAGCTATTAATGCGGTGTCCATATGATATTTGCACGCAGATTATTATGAATGACGACTCCATACTGTGAAATCCAGGACATTCTATTCGTCGATATTATAAGTGACCTCCTACATTACACCAAAGTGTGAGAGGCGCTGGCGCTGGCGCAAAACAGTCGGGACATTCAGCACCTCGAGTACAAAGCAAGCTAATAAATTTATCAACATGAATCACAGAGTTACGGCGGTTACCTCGAAGACGTCGTTGTAGGCTGATCAACAATAGCATGAATCCTTTGAAACGATTTAGTCATTAAACTGATACTTAGATCAAGAAGACCAATTAGTAGGGCCTGGTTACTCGGGCGCTTTTTTGAGGACTGTCCGTAGCTAGACATTCTGAAATCGGGAAATATAATAACCAACATGATGTAGAGAGCCGCTCTAAACCAAAATTTAAAAACAGGCAGCACAGCATTGCAGCAACGACATTGGAAACTTCGATACACCAAAGCAGAGTAATATCCAAAGACCACAACATGATAGACAGAGTATCGGCGATGGCGCTGGCGCTTACCAAGAAGGAACATTCTAACAAATGACATCAACGTAGACTTATTAGGACAAACATATATCCTTTGCCTTGATTTAGTTGTTGACTGATGCTCAGATCTTTATCAACAACTAATAAACCTGGTTGCTACGTCGCTAATTTGAGAACCGACTTAGTTAAAAAATTTGAAATCATCTACAAGGTGTTTCGAACCTTAACCAGAATTTCTAACGACGCGGCGCTGGCGCAAAGCAGTCACGACCTTAAGCACATCAAATGGTTGACAATCTACACACCGAAGCATTGAAATATACTGAACTTGATTAAACTGAGTAAGTGCGATGGCGCCGGCGCTCACCATGACGAACCATTTAAACAAGAATCAACAAAAACAGATCTAGACTAGCGTAATTCGTTTGACACGATTTAATCATAGAACTGATGCCCCATCCAAACGACCATCCAGGGGGACATGGTTGAATGGTCGCAGTTTAGACAACAGCCCCTTGCCACGAGGGAAATCAGATCGACAATGCATTTTCACACTAGATATCGCCATGACCTAATTACTCGAAAGGAGGAATAGCTTACCCTTACTACAACCTAACGACTCTGAATCGCACCAAATGCAATGGAGCTCGCATCCGCAACAATGTAATCATTCCAGGATGCCAACAAGGACTTCTCACAAACTAGAGTCAAGTCCAGTCAGCTACGCCATAGACACTTATCCAGCAACTAATCAGCCCACTCAGACAGCGGCAAAGGCAGAGAAAATGCACACAACTCAAATCTCAGGGCCCAATCAACCAGCGAAAAGCCCAACACCGAAAACCTCTGGCATTAAGAGATCTTACCTCTTCATTTGGCTCTTGAGGATCGCTCCTCCCACGCTTAGGCATACTCCGTCGGATATCTCCGCCCTTGCGTTTCAGTCCCATCCCGAGTCCTTCCATGAGGCTAGATTGAGCTCTGCTATCAGTGTCCCCACCCATCAAGCACCTATCAAGCAGACTACCACCAGTGAGTCTCCTCGCCATGCTCGCGGTGCTCGGCATTGTTTGGAATACAGCTGACCAAGGAGACGTATTGCAAAAACCTAGAATCACGAGGTCCACAAGCTGACAGATGGAAAAGTCGTGCAGCGTGGATAAGAACGGAAGATACGGCCTATTTATACAAGTGCCAGCAACAGTCAGCGTTGTTTATAGTTCCGTTGTCAACAACTCCTCATTCCCGAGGCACCTACAACTAATTTGAAACGTCTCTCTGTAAGATTGTGATCTAACGTCGCTAAAAATTGAATGGTGAAAAGTAACGAGATTCGATCTTCGCAAATAGCCGTCAAAGTGTGAAGGAACTTCAATTACCGACCGTTTTAGGTGTCATATCTCTTAATACGAATTCATCACAATTCCAGAAATCCGTTCAAAGATGGTTATCCGTTCAAAGATGGTTATCCGTTCAAGTATGGTGTATAAGTGGATTGGTACGCATTCTGATAATTTCCAGCATATCCCCGTAACCCACAATCCAGTACTCTGTCGTTGAAATGGCTACAGCAACAGTCCCATCACTAGTCCGAGAGGTCCAGCTCAATCATTCAGGAAGCAACAAGCACATAAGGATTAGGTCTGAGGGTCCAAGTTTAGACATTCCGGAGCATCATCTTGTTCTATCGTTTAGGCTGGCTGCTGGAACAATTCATATTAAGAGAATGGATGACAACCGTGCGTTTTGTGGTCATTACTGGCCTGCAGACCTCGATGGCAAGTCCATGTTCACGCTACCAAATCCTCATTTTGGCTCCTTTTTGGTTTTTGGAGAACCTCTTCAGCTGGATGTTGCAGACGACTTGCAGTTCAGCAATCCTCTTCAGAATCGTACGTCCAATGTCATTGAGATAGACGACAGTACCTCAGAGAGTGCTT
The DNA here is from genome assembly GCA_014871385.1 of Ceratodon purpureus. Taxonomy (NCBI): domain Eukaryota; kingdom Viridiplantae; phylum Streptophyta; class Bryopsida; order Pseudoditrichales; family Ditrichaceae; genus Ceratodon; species Ceratodon purpureus. The sequence continues at coordinate 15,897,901 of CM026429.1, forward strand.
ATAGTGACAGCCAGTATTCGATAGGGAGTCAGGAGTTTAACGCACCAATGCCTTTACGAAACTCAACTGTTCCAGGACGGAGGACTCTTACTCTTGAGGATTATCCGGTCGAGCCAATTGGCGAAGTGGCCACAAATAATAACGAATCGGGAGAGGACGCCGCGAGTCCCAATGCATCTGGATGCCAATCGCAAGGCAGATCTTGCGGAATACCAGTCAACAACGCGGATTCTGCTCACGCACCCCCAGTTCATCGGACGGACAACGTTCAATTGCCAAGAGGAGGCCAGGATCAAAGATATGACATTCCATCCCCATGCACACCACCAAGACCAAGGGCTGTTGTTGCTGAAGGCGAGGACTCACCTTTTCCTGGAGTCATGTCAATCATGGAATTGTTGATGGAACTTCCAACTCGGGGATGCACTGGTGAATTTGCAAGCTTGCCACTGAGCGAATTTCCACATACCAAGTGCCGGTACCTACCGACTGTGTATGATGGTGACCAGATATTTGAAGTCCCACCTGTATTGGATGACGACACTATATCGACGGATGTGGCGTTCGACGGTCATCCTTGGATCAAATCGAACAGCTACAACTCCAAACGACTAGAGGAGGCGGGTTTAAAAGTCCGAAAAGCATTCTGTGGAGGTGCGTTCGAGTGCCCAAATACCGATTGTAGCCATCTGGCCCATCACGAAACTCGTAACACTCTATATTGGGAGGGCCGATGTCACACACGGCCATTTCCAGGGGATAGACCAATTACTGGTGATTGGAGATGCTCATTTTGCCAGGACACACCGGTCTGCGTACTTCGTTGCAGTTCCGTTATGTGGACTGTAACACACGAGACCGAATTCTACACACGAGTCATCGTTCATATGGGCAAGCATTCACATCAATCCGCTCCCGGTAGAAGCCGTGGGGCTTACGTACATATGACGGATGCGATTCATCGATTTTTGGACGACCAGCCATGGCTCATGGGTGCTCCCGGGTGGGTTGGGTTCCGATGGGCTCATAAGAACTTTATGGACCTGATAATCCAAAGTACCAGTGTAGACGATCGTGAGATGCTTAGCGCAGCAGACCTGATGGAGATATTGGAGAATGCGCCTCCCTACCAAGACAAGAACCGAGTCAAGACTGTTGTAACGAAATACAGATCGGACCAAGAGAGATGCATCTTTGCTCTGAAACGGTACTCTCGGTATTCCTACATACAGGACAGTCATTTCCCTGGTCAATCCCACGACGGAATAAAGTTTGTGTTTAAGATGTCTACTGTGGGAATTGGGAGTGGTGTGGACCTGGTCTCTAGAATGACGAACGGGGATCTGAAGGAGTCATTTATTATGTTCGACCATATAAAACGAGTGCACCAGTGGACTACCATGGCGGCCCATGTTTACGATCACACCTTGCAGAGGCTCCTCACTATTGCAGTATGTGAGATGAAACTAGAAAACACCGCGAATCAGGTGAAATTCTGGGAATTATTAAACGAGACTGTCCAGCGCCACGGGCTTCCCAAGCCAGCCTTTAAGGGCTTTATGGCAGATGCGGCCCCTGCCAATTATAACGCAGTCCGAGCTGTATATGGGAATTCAGAAGGTCTGGATGGAAATCTTTGTGAAGGAGAAGATGAAGCACCCAATGGACGACAAGAAGAACAATCCGGAGGCAACGGTAACGGCCCAACAGCCCCGATTTTGAGAACATGCTATTTCCATTTTGTCCAAAGCATTCGTGACCATACAAATAAGTGGATACAAGATAAATTCCGAACCCATCACACAGAAATGTGCAAGCGCTGGGCTGCAGCACCCTCCAATGAGGAATTTCACAAAATCGCAGACGAATTGGAGGATTGGTGGTCAAGCTCAAGCGCTGTGCTTCAGATAAATCTTCGGCATATGCAGGCCTGGAAAACCTGGTGGATGGCTCGTCGCACGTTATTCGCATACCATCCACTCAATGAACTCGATCTAGATATCGAAAGTGAGGCCCTGGTCCCCACAACAAACTTATGTGAGCCAGTGCACAGTTCAATGTGGGCAACATCTGCAAGTGGCCTCAAAGTAAAGATGGATTTGTACACCGTCTGTGCTGAAGATATGACCCGATCCCTACTCCAGCAGCAGTTCTGCTTAGCAGCATCAAAAGGCCTGCTTCGAGGTTCTGGCCCATCAAAAGAGGATCTAATACTTAGGTCTGCTGTCCGGTCACATCGACCCGAACGAGTTGCTCAAGCCATTAAATCAGCAGTTGAAGGAACGCCGTTCCATTCCAGGGGTTTGGGCTTGGAAGGAGAGTTGGATCGGACCCAAAATGTCCGCATAGGGTCTAGGCCAGGAAGGAGGGTTGCTGCCCGCTCACATAGGCCTGATAAAGACAGTCGCACCATAAGGGTGCCGCTTAAGCAGCAACCGAATGTTGTGACCACACCCAAGCCACCACGGGTCCGAGGTGGCAGAAGGAGCTCGGTGGTAGACACCAGAAACTCTGACCCGATCTTATCCGGATGTGAACAAAATGTGAACCAGCCCGGCACTTATTCAAATCAAATCCCCAATGCGACAACAGTACCAGGCTTCCAGGGACGAACCGAAGTTGGGCAATCAAGCATGGCGCCGGCGCAAGTACCCTTCCAGTACATACATCAGACCCAGCCCTACACACACTCGATCATTGGGTCACAAATGCAAAGGGCGCCGGCGCACGATGCATATGCTCAGCCAAATCAGCCCCATCCGTATGTAAGACCGCCATTGCAGACGCCTCCTTTACCCTCCTACAACACGGTCCCTTACACCGATGGAGGATATCAAAGTGTTCTAGACTACAGCACCCAAACACCAAATCCCCATACGCCCGATTATCCATCACAACATCAGTTTTTGGGTAGAATGGAAGGGAATTCCAGGTACATATCTAACCGTCCTGATTGTGGGCCCTATTCGCGTGGATTCAATGTCTCTCCCTGCCCTATGCCTTCATTGGATCGGGAAGCGGCATCACTTCTAAACCACGAAGGGATTACAAGAACCTTCCCATCCACTATGCCGGTGGCCCCGTCGGCTATGTACCAATCCCCCATCCAAAGAGACATCCGCGGTGACCTAGGGTGGCATGCAGATGTACCCCGAGACGGTTACAATACCAGTTCAGATTTTCAGCAATACCCGACACCTCGCCAGCCGATTGGTCATTTTCAACATTCGTGTACGTATCAACATGGATTACCAATTGCTGAAGTAGAACCAGCGCACAAGGATTGGGCGATCCGGAGGAGTTTGCCTGGTGAAAATCCGAAGTGCTCGGCCGTAATCTTTCGGAACGGCAGCTGGGAATCATGTGGAAAAAGTATCAAAGAATCCGGAAATATTAGCCTTCCAGGGCCATGCTTTT